>JAOBSW010000450.1:0-137267 GCA_026214975.1 Gentiana macrophylla
AGCCACTTTATTTCAGACAACCAACGACACGGAAAACCAAAGAGTTAAAACTACATAACTCACATGGCGGATATCAAGGAAAAAACCTCGTTTATTCCGAACTTAGAATCGGAACATGGCGAGATAAAAAAAACCTTAACAGTCTCATGCTACTTTATTCAAACAAAACAAAAAAAAAGTAAAAGATAGTTTTTAAGAAATAGTTCTGAGGTTATAGTCATCAGCTCGACTTAATTCAACGATGGTCTAATGATAGATGGGATCGTCAAGAGTGAAGACTTCCTCCTCCGTTCCTTGACCAAGGCCAATGTAATGTTTCACACGGTGTCCATTAACCACAAAAGTGGATTGATCTTTAAGGTTCAATAATTCAACAGCTCCAGAAGGGAAAACCTTACTCACTTGATAAGGGCCATACCATCATGATTTTAACTTGCCAGGAAAGAGTCTCAAGCGCGAATTGTAAAGAAGAACCAGATCGCCTTCCTTAAAGGTGCGGTCCAATATCTTCTTATCATGAAATTTCTTTGTGCGCTCCTTAAATATTTTTGCATTCTCATAAGCTTCCAGACGAAACTCCTCTAGGTGAGTCAACTCTAACAATCTTCTTTCTCCAGCTAAACTCTCATCAAAATTCAACATACACGTAGCCCACATGGCACGGTGTTCAAGTTCAACCGGTAGATGACATGCCTTTCCAAAACAATTTTATAAGGGGACATACCAATAGTCGTCTTATAAGCAGTCCTATAGGCCTATAAAGCATCATCTAATCTCAACGACCAATCCTTTCTAGTCGTATTCACAGTATTCTCCAAAATGCGCTTTATTTCTCGATTTGTAACCTCAACTTGTCCACTTGTTTGAGGGTGATAAGTAGTAGCTAACTTGTGTCTAATCCCGTACTTAATCATCAACTTTTCAAACGGCCTATTACAAAAATGGCATCCATTATCACTAATAATGGCACGAGGGGTTCCAAACCGCGTAAAAATATTTTTCTTTAAGAACTTCAGTACAACCTTCGCATCGTTAGTAGGCGAAACAATGGCCTCAACCCATTTGGACACGTAGTCGACCGCCACTAAGATATAGCGGTTGGACAAAGACGAAGTAAAGGGTCCCACAAAATCAATACCCCAAACATCAGATTTCTACCTCTAGGATATTCTTCAATGTCATTTCATTCCTTCTCGAGATGTTTACTGTCATTTGGCAAGAATGACAAGATCTAGCATATTGATGCGCATCTTTGAACAAAGTGGGCCAGTAAAAACCACATTGGAGAACTTTCGCAGCTGTCTCCTCTCCTCCATAATGTCCTCCGGCCTCATAAGCATGGCAATGTCTAAGGATATCATACATCTCCTCTTCCGGCACACATCTCCTAAAGACATTGTCAGATCCTAGCTTAAACAGATAGGGCTCTTCCCAATAATAGTGCCTAAGATCCTTGAAGAATTTATTTCTTTCTTGGGGGTTGAGATTTGGTGGTGAAGGATGTAGGATCTTAGATCGAAACGGGTTAGATCTACGCGCAGCGGATGGATCACGATTTATATACCACAATACATAAATAAAGGATTTAACAACTACAAGGGGGTCAAGATTATGTTACCAATAACGGGAAGAGAAGCCTTGATCTTCCGATGTGTTCTCCAAACGGCGGTTGGTGGACACCCTTCTTGATACACGAACCTCCTTGATATGCAACACCAAGAAAAACTTAGAGTTTTTCTTCCTCTAAAAACCCTAGACAAGAAAAACAATTTTTCCTCTCTTTTACAAGTGTGGTAGTCGAAATTTTCATTGCACATTACCCTTGGAATAACTCTCCTTTTATAGGAGAGTAAATCCTTGGTCTCCAAGTTTTAATTAATTAAATAAATAATTAATTAAACAAATAAAAAGATATTTTCCTTAATGACTAATTGTGACATGTATTGACCAATAGGAAATCAAATAACAAGTCAACCAACCAATCATATAACAAGAATATCTTTTATTTTCCATATCACCAAAAAATTAATTCTTGTGATAATTAAAGAGGAGATTGGCGCCACACTTAGGGTTAATAAGCCCACACAAAATGTCTTTTATGTGTATTATATTATTTAGCCCAACTAAATAATATCCATGCATATCAATTAATTAGCCTGACCAATTAATTATCACTGAGGCCCAAATAACAAGATTATTAGTCCGAATTACGAAGCCACATCGGGGACCATGGACCTATAACCGGTAGCTCCAATAATTAATTATTCATCGAGCAGAATAAGTACATTAATTATTAATTCGGGATTACGCCACCATAAACCCAAATCGAACTCTACCGATTATAGATGTATACTTATTCTCAACCCCATGAGTGAATAAGCGTCCATTGATATAATCACTACATACGGATTGACCCTCCATAGATCGTCCCATTACGAGTGGGAAGTCTCCGTGAACCCGACTCAGAATATCTTATCCTTATTTACCATTAACCCCCTGATGATCAATTAGTACACATATCTGACTAGTAGCTAATTAGTCAAATGTGAACTCCCGGGATCGATCACTTTCTCGGGGCTAACAAATAAGGGGACTATCTCTCTACTTCCCGCAGGAAGGAATGGATTCCATGTCTGTGAAAATCAGAACTACTCACTCATCAGGAGATAGTGCCAATGAGAAGTGGCTTGGAACACATATTCATATGAACCGTAACTAACACATCAAACACTACCCCGAGACAAGCAGCACCCTGTGATCACCTCAGGATTAAGGTTGATCCATATATGATCATCTAATGATTTAATAAGATTCTTCGATTATGGAATTATACCGAGAAATATAGATTAAATCGATCCAGTCCTATATGAATGCCATCATATATAAATGCCCCACTTAGGTACCCTCTACCGACAGTCCGGATAAGACTATCACACCCTAAGGTGTTCTGGGCGCATTATTGGTGTTTTAATCAAGAGACCCTAAACTCTGATTAAGTTCACCACGGACTAACAATTTAAGCATATCTCCACTAACTCAATCCTCACGTGTAATCCATACACTGAGTTAAGTGGTTACATACAGATATACTTAGGGTTTGCAGCAGTGTATACTATATAAGCACAAAGCAAATAAGATGAATAAGAAAATCTATCATTTATTAATATAAAACAATTACATAAATTGTCTTTCGGGCACTACATCTAACAATCTCCCATTTGCACGAATGACAAGTAATAATTGTTTTAGAGCACACCCATTAACTATTACAACAAGAACTACATCTCCCACTTGCTCTAAAGCAAATGACTCATGTCCCGAATACCCATGTTTTCCAAGTGCCTCGTAAAGACCTCAATGGAAAGTGTCTTTGTAAATGGATCAAACAAGGTTGTCGGTGAGGGATTTTCGTGACGGAAATGTCTCATATTTGAGCAATCTCTCACGATCAAATGGTATTTTCTCTCTATATGCTTTGACTTCGGTGACTCAGGGTTCTCTGGAATTCGACACCTTTGCCCGTTATTGTCACGAGTAGAGGCGATCGGATTTTCTCGGATTTGGGATTACTCCTAAATCTCCGGGAACTTCTTGAGCCATACCGCTTCCTTACCGCCTCGAGAGGCCGCTATGTATTCGGCTTCCATAGTTGAGTCGGCCGTACTGGATTGCTTGACGCTTCTCCAGACTATTGCTCCTCCTCCCAGAGTAAACACTGAGCCTGATGTCGATTTACAATCATCCTTATCTGACTGGAAGTCAGAATCAGTGTACCCTGCGATATCCAGGTTCGCACCCGAATATACAAGCATATAATTCCTCATTCTCTTAAGATACTTAAGGAGATTCTTCACTGCCGTCCAATGGTCCATGCCCGGATTGGGTGAAATCGGTGACCAAACCCACGCCATAATGGATATGTCTGGTCTAATACACAACATAGCGTACATCAAACTACCAACAGCCGAAGCATATGGTATTCGTCCCATACTCTCAATTTCCTCAGGAGTCTGTGGAGACTGCTTCTTAGAGAGTTGAATGCCGTGACGGGTTGGTAGGAAACCCTTCTTTGCATTCGTCATGCTGTAACGCAACAAAATCTTATCTATGTAAGATGCTTGGGACAGAGCCAACATCCTATTCTTGCGATCCCGTATAACTTGGATCCCCAGAATATAACTTGCCTCTCCCAAATCTTTCATTTGGAATTGCATGGATAACCAATTCTTCACATCTGACAACATCCCCTTGTTGGGTCCAATAAGCAGAATGTCGTCAACATACAACACTAAGAACGCCACCTGATCTTTGACGACCTTCTTGTATACACAAGGCTCATCAAAATTTTGTTCGAAACCGTACGACTTGACTCTTTCATCAAATCTATGATTCCAAGACCGAGATGCTTGCTGTAACCCATAAATGGATCTGAGCAACTTGCACACTTTGTGCTCTTGGCCTTTCTCGACAAATCTTTCTGGTTGCTGCATATCTATTTCCTCGTCAAGATAGCCGTTTAAGAAGGCTGTCTTAACATCCATCTGCCAGATCTCATAATTTAGACATGCAGCTATTTAAAGGAGGATCCGAATGGATTTCAGCATTGCCACAAGGGAGAAGGTTTCTTCGTAGTCAATTCCCTTTCTCTGTGTGTAGCCTTTTGACACTAGCCGAGCTTTAAAGGTTTCAACCTTTCCATCCACTCCTCGCTTTCTCTTGTAGATCCATTTACTGCCTATGGGTTGTACACCCTCAGGGCAATCCACAAGTTTCCAGACTGAGTTAGAGTACATGGACTCCATCTCCTGATTCATCGCCTCAACCCACATGTCCTTATCAGAATCATCCATAGCCCTACGATAGGACACTGGATCATCCTCCACTCCATCAGAGACGGCGACATTCGCCTCTGGTTGCATACCATACCGCACTGGTGGCTTAACCACTCTGGTGGTACGTCTGAGTGGTCTAGGACTGTCAGGGTCGACAGGTGTATCAGTGGTGTTGTTGTTCGTGACAGTAGGTGTCACCAGTGGTCTGACTTCATCAGAAAGTAACTCCTCGAGTGCAACTTTACTTCGAGGTTTGAAGTCTTTCATATATTGATCCTCGAGAAAAGTGGCGTTAGTTGAAACTATCACCCTCTGATCTTCTGGATCATAGAACAGACCTCCTCTTGTCCCTTGTGCATACCCTACAAACAGACATACTTTCGTACGTGCTTGCAATTTGCTAGTCTTGTCAACCAGCACATGTGCCGGACACCCCCATATACGGTAGTGATGCAAACTAGGTTTACTCCCACTCCATAACTCAAGAGGCGTTCTCTGGACAGACTTTGACGGCACCACATTTAGAATGCCGACCGCTGTTTGAAGGGCATGTCCCCAAAAGGACACCGGCAGTGACGGCGTAGTTCATCATGGATCTGACCATGTCTATTAAAGTCCTGTTTCTCCGCTCAACAACTCCGTGTTCTTTGAGGCGTTAAGGCGCAGAACGTTGGGAACAAATCCCATGTTCCAAAAGGTAGTCGGTGAAATCGGTATCCATGTACTCACCTCGCGATCGAGGCGAAGGCATTTCAAAGACTTGCCCAATCGCCTTTCGCACGCACTGAATTCCTTAAACTTTCCAAAAGCTTCGGATTTCCTATGTAGCAGATAAACATATCCGAATCTCGAGTAGTCATCGATGAAAGTCACAAAGTACTCGAATCCACCTCTAGCCTGTACATTCATCGGACCACACAAATCTGAATGTACCAATTCTAAAGGTTCTTTAGCCTGTTACCCTTTGACGGAAAGGTCGCTTGGTCATCTTCCTCCAGGCAAGACTCATGATGGCGGTGAGTCAACAGATAACTCACTTAAAGGACCATCTTTGGCCAGTCTTTTGATTCTTTCCAAGGAAATATGGCCTAGCCTAAGGTGCCAAAGGTATGTTTCATCATTTTGAGAAACTTTCTGCCTTTTAGCAGAACTTTGATGTGCTACTTTAAACATTTCAGTATTAAGCAGTGGAGTATCGGTTGGTTTAATGACATACAGTCCATTTTCTAACATTGCAGAACATAAATTACGTCCATTTCTGGAAATAACAATCTTAATATACTCAAAAGATAAAGAATACAATTGTTCTTGCAAAACAGACACAGAAATTAAATTTCTTCTAAAGTGCGGAATATAAAAGACATGGTCCAACTTAAGGACTTTATTTCCAAACATTAACCGAACTACTCCCATCGCTTTTCTTTGAAACCAACGCTCCGTTGCCAACTCTCATCACATGTGCCCCGTCCTTCAGCTCCTCATACGAACTAAGGATGCGCAAAGAAGAACAAACATGGTTAGTAGCTCCGAATCCAAGATCCAAGTTGATACATCTTTTTAGCTACTTTGTAGGATTCCAAGACAAGTAAATTACTGTCTTATCCTGCGCCTTGTTTGCCTGGCCCTTTCCTTCCAACACCTCTTTGAGATGTTTCGGGCAATTCTTGCGCCAATGCCCTAATTCTCCACAGTGAAAGCACTTACCTTTAGGTTTGGAAGGAGTTGCCTTTTTCCCTTTCTTCTTCATGGGCTTTGATTTCTGTTCTTTCACAGGCTTGGCTTTCGGCTTTCCCTTTATCCCTTTGTTTGACGACTTAGCCTCAGCCAAATTGGCTTCAGCTTTCTTTTCCCCTTCTCGGGCCCGGTTGTTAGACTGAAACCCTCGAATATCTGCAGCTCATTTATCAACGCGTCAAGTCAAACTTATGCTTGTTCATGGCGTAGTTGGTCTTGAATCGAGGAAATCGGTGGTGATGATTCGAGAATCATGCTCACCTGAGTCACTTCGTCGAACTTGGAACCGAGAGTCTCAAAGATCGGGTGAAGTAATTGATCATGTTCATTACATGACCCGCCACCGATCGACCTTTCTCATCTTCGCGCGTGCGACCATCCCGACGACCTCATGTCGGGCCCCGATCGAAGGTGAGCCGAACATGGAAACAAGGTCTTTGCATCATTTCTTTTGCAAAGTGCCAATGTTCTCACATTTGGTCCTTATGATCTCGACATTGAGGCTAACATGATGCCCCGCTCTTTGTTGTCTGCTTCAGTCCACTTCTGCCGATTTTCTTTTTCGGCTTTGGAAGACTGCGTGGTAAGTGCTGGAATAGCCGAAGTCAAGGTGTGTTGAACATTTTCAAAGACGAGAACAACGTTGAGGTTACTTTTCCACTTGGAAAAATTGTTTCCGGTCAACTTATCATTTAACAAGAAAGAAAATCGAGACGACATGATCTTTGTCAAAGTAAAATGACGAAATTAAATTCAGGCTCATACACTACCAATAAATTTTAGGAACAATAAACTAAGTACTTATAGTCTATCCTACCGTTCCAAGGACTTAATCTCTCACCTCAGTGCCACCTTAGGGTAGGTCAAAGAGGTTTCGATCAATATTGAAGATCAAATTTGAGAATCAAACATCTCATTTATGATCGTCAATCACCTTTCCTTTTTCAGCCAAGGTACTACAAAAATACCCTTTATGAGTGTGACCTACTGTTTCAGATTTTTAGGTAGACCCTGAGTGTGCCGCCTTAGGGTCGGTCAGTGACCCGGCGAGTACCCAAAATCCTATCCTTTCGGAGACCAAGCCTTGAATTTTGATAGCGGTGAAGGCCTTCCTTAGGGGGCCGAAATCAAAGCCGGCACGAGGCGTCACCATTCTCTCACGTTGCTTGTGTCAACAGTAGAGGCCGTGGGGTCGGCTGTCGCCTCTCCCGCTCCCACTCAATATTTTGAAAAAGTGGTGGGTTTACTGATCACGTTTTTGGACTTGATGTTACATTAAGGAACAATAAATCATAGGCCCGAATGTTGTCGGTTACATGGGCTAGCCCACCCGACCTATTCGTTGGAACATATGTGGCCGTCGGACGGGTCAAGACTAAGGGAGCTCCGTTGAGCCGTAGTGGCTCTTCGGATGGCTCAGCCTTGCAAGACCTCCGTGCAAACACCACACGTGGAGGGTGAAGTCGATCGAGCCGTAGCTACTGTTGACCACCTAACCGTGGTTAAACCACTTTCGAACCATGTTTGCCCATGATTATCCAAACCTTAAATATCAAACTTTCACATAGACACTACGGAACAAAAACGTAATCTCGTCTAGGTAAGGTGGAATTCACCAAGAATCCAACACCTTAACCACGAGGTTTCGGGATTTTACTCCTTATGCTTTCGCAGAGTGGGATTCACCGAGAATCCATCACCCAACCTCGACGATTGAAAAAACCCGTGTTCCTCTGTTTTTACCCTAATTAGTTTCTAATTAATATCAAACAATTAATTAAAACTAATTTCGTGTTTTATACATGCCTAACTAATTCCTCGAATTAATTTCTACATGTATGCATATGGAGTGGAATTCATGATATGATGCATGTCATGGCAATTTCCCGGTTCTACACATACAATCTAAACATGTATACTAGTGCGGAAAATAAACATCGAGATGGACCGTTGGCACCCCCGTATCTAATCTATTAAGAAAATAAAATAAAAACCCTAATCTGTAGCTGTTCAAAACATCGACGATCGGCAAACCAAACGAACTCGGATCGCGACGAAACTTTCCAGATCTGTTCTTCATTCCTCGGGCTTCAATATGGACGGTTAGATCGGAGCTTTGACTTGCCAATTTTCTCCAGTGAGCCGCCCAACTTGCTGCTGAATCTGACTTTTACAGCAGCGCATCAAAGACTTCCCGAGGCCGATCGGGAATCGAGATGAATCCCGATCGACCTGAAATTTTTATGCCACGTCAAAAACTCCATATTCATCGATCTGACTGGTTGGATTTGCGTTTCAAATGTCCAAACTCTCCCAGAAAATCGAGGAAGTCACAGCTAGGGTTTCTGTGAATCCTGCGTTTTTCTGTTACAGCGGTTTCTTTGCAGCAACGAATGGATATCAAAACGGACTCTGATCGATGACAAATTTTGTGGAATTGTTCATCATCTTCCAATCTTGATTCTGGCCGGAGGGATCGTCATTTCAATGGATCGATCAACGGGAAAAACGAAATAACTAAACAGCTACTAAACAGATCTATTTTCTGGAAATTAAAATTGCAATAAAAATAAATTACATAATTTCCTATACTCATATGGACGAATTTTCATCGTTTATATGAGTTTACAATAGATCTAACGGGTAAACAGTGCCAACCCCCAATCCATCTCTTCAACCACAACAACTAATCATTATCAACGCATAAAACAATAAATAAAATTTATCTACATGCAATTCCACTCCTTTAAATCGTTTAATTATGATTATGACTATATAAATCGTGGAACCTGTCTCTGATACCACATGAAGGATGTAGGATCTTAGATCTAAACGGGTTAGATCTACGCGCAGCGGATGGATCACGATTTATATACCACAATACATAAATAAAGGATTTAACAACTACAAGGGGGTCAAGATTATGTTACCAAAAACGGGAAGAGAAGCCTTGATCTTCCGATGTGTTCTCCAAACGGCGGTTGGTGGACACCCTTCTTGATACACGAACCTCCTTGATATGCAACACCAAGAAAAACTTAGAGTTTTTCTTCCTCTAAAAACCCTAGACAAGAAAAACAATTTTTCCTCTCTTTTACAAGTGTGGTAGTCGAATTTTTCATTGCACATTACCCTTGGAATAACTCTCCTTTTATAGGAGAGTAAATCCTTGGTCTCCAAGTTTTAATTAATTAAATAAATAAATAATTAAAAAAATAAAAAGATATTTTCCTTAATGACTAATTGTGACATGTATTGACCAATAGGAAATCAAATAACAAGTCAACCAACCAATCATATAACAAGAATATCTTTTATTTTCCATATCACCAAAATATTATTTCTTGTGATAATTAAAGAGGAGATTGGCGCCACACTTAGGGTTAATAAGCCCACACAAAATGTCTTTTATGTGTATTATATGAAGAGAGTTTGAGAATGTGTTAACACAAGAGTAAACTTCAACTTATCTTTTATTCATTGATAATGTGGAGTATATGTAGATACAATTGAGGAGTTTGAAAGGTCCTAGACAAGATAGTGACCTTTCATAGAAAAAGTAAAAGCTATAAACGAGGCTAGATGCTTTCTAGTCTCTTACATAATAAATGTCTATGACATAAAGTGAACTAGAGTAAAAGCTATGTCTATGACTAGAGTTTGACATATTAAATGTTTATATGTACTACAATTAATATGTCTCTTTATAAATAAATAAAGTGTACATGTGAGAAAATCCGGCACAGTTCAAAGCACTACTTGAACCTCGTGATTTATCAAGATCTTTGAATATTGCCACACCCCCTCAAACTGGGATGTATATGTTGATGCGAAGCCAAGTTTGCTACTTAGTCTGCTGAACATGAGAGGTGGAATAGCTTTGGTGAGAATATCTCGCATTTTAGTGCGCCTGGGGAACATACTGATTTGGATAATCTTGGCATCAATCTTTTCCTTTAGGAAGTGTCTGTCAATGTCCACATGTTTTGTTTTGTCATGATGGGTGGATCCTCTCGCCATGCATAGTCTTTGAGTGATTATCACAGCAGAGTGTGATAGGTTTTTGAAGAGGTCTTGAAGTTCGAAGAAGTACTCTTTTGAGCCAAAGAGCTTCACAAATGCCTAAGACAAGTGCCTGAGTTCACTTTTCAAAGATCGCTTCGAGACACGATGAGGTTGTTTCTTGCTCCTCCAAGTAACAAGATTGCCCCATACATAGGATGACGATGCTTTGTGTGGTCGACCTTCTATCTATGTGGCATCCACCCAATCAACATCAGTGTAGACCTTGACGGATCTATCGCCAGACTTGGTGAAGTGTAACCCTTGGCCGAGTGGACTTCAAATACCTCGAGATTCTATTGATTTGCATCCCAATGTTGCTCGGTAGGGCAATGCATGAGCCCGACTAACCAGATCGACACCATATGCAATATCGAGGTCTTGTATGGGAGAGGTAGATGAGTTTCCTACCCGACCTTTGATATTGTTCCTTCCTCGACAAGCAATGTCACCATATAGCAGGTATGACCTGGGTCTACAGGGGGGATATAGCAGTTTGCACCCCAAAGATGCCGCTTTCCTTCAGCCAGATCCAGTACATATTTCCTTTGGGAGACAGAAATGCCTTTCTTTGCTTCTTGCTACTTCCATGCCAAGAAAATATTTGAGAAAACCCAAGTCTTTCACTGAAACACCTTTGCCACAGAGTCTTCAAATGTTGGATCTCGGTAGAGTCATCTCCAAAGTGAGGATGATATCATCCACATAGACAATAATAATAGACCTCTTACGGTTGGTTGTCTTGATGAACATAGTGTGATCGAATTGCATTGGTGATATCCGAGCTTTGACCACGGTTGTTAACTTTCCAAACCATGCCCTTGGTGATTGCTTGAGCCATATAGAGATTTCCTCGGTTGCACACCTTGCCTTGAGTATGAGGATTGATAAAACGGGAGGTACATTCATATAAACCTCCTCGCATAAGGTCCCCATTTAGAAAAGCATTTTTGATGTCCAATTGGTGAAGAGGCCAGTCAAGTTGGATGACTAGAGAGATCGAGAACCCCGAGCGGTGTTGAGTTTTGCCACTGGTGCAAAAGTTTCCTTATAGTCAATGCCATAAGTTTGAGTGAATCCACGGCTACCAATCGGCTTTGTACTTGTCAATAGTGCCATCAGCATTGTATTTGATAGTGATTAACCATCTGCAACTGACTGTCTTCTTGCCCTGTGGGAGAGGTGTCAAATCCCAAGTATGATTATCTAGAAGTGCTGTCATCTCTGTTTTAACAGAAGCCTTCCATTTATCATTTTGAAGGGCTTCACGAATATTTTTAGGAATAGAGTGAGAGTCAGTCCTGTGAAAACATGGCAAAGGCGAGGAGATAACTTATCATAAGATAAATAAGAATGAATAGAGTGATCGATTGCATGATCTCTTTCCTTCCTAAGAGCAATAGGCCTATCATCAATGTCGCAGTCAGTCGAGGATCATGTAGATTCTTTGAGTGTCGATGAGCTCGGGATCGGCAGGCTCGGGTCGATAGACTCTTGTTCAGGAGGTTCTTTGAGGAGTATTAGGGTTGTAGAGAGTCGGTAGAGTGTGAAGTTCGATCTCTTTGAGGATCGAGAGGTTCTTTGAGGTTAAGAGTTTCTTGAGGAAGGGTTTAGGTCAATTTCAATCAGTTTCCATCGGTGAATGGCTCAGAGGGTTTCTTTGTAATAGGGGTCCTTTCAAAGAATTTTACATCCATAGAATTGTAAAATTTCTTTCGATAGGGGAATAACATTTGTAACCTTTTCGTCCTTTGCATAACCTAGGAAAATGCACTTGTGAGCTTTAGGATCAAGTTTATCTGTGTTGAGCATGGATATACACAAACACAAGTACAACCAAAGATCTTTGGAGGCAAGGCCGGGAAATAAGATGATGGCGAGGAGTGTGTGGTCGGAAGGGTTTGGAGTGGAGTTTTGAAACCTAACACTCTCTTTGGGAAGTCTATTGAGTAAATAAGTTTGCGTCATAAGATAGCTTCACCCCACATATATTTAGGAACATGTGTGGTGAACATGATTGATCTGGCCATCTCCAAAGAGGTGCTGTTCTTTCTCTCAAGAACCCCATTCTCACGAGGTGTTTCCACACAACTATTGATATGAACAATTCCTCTATCTCTGTCAAGAAGGTCTTTGAGTTTAGACTCATAGTATTCTAGAGCATTATCAGTCTTTAAGATCTTGACCTTAGTATCAAATTGAGTGGAGACCATATGATAAAATTCTTGAAAGATAGGGCCAACTTCAGATTTGTCTTTCATTAAAAAACCCAAGTGTTCTGGTATGATCATCAATAAAGGTGACAAACCACCTTTTTCCTGTTATACTTTTCACCTAGAAGGTCCCCACACATCACTGTGTATTAAGGTGAAGGGTGAGGAATGCAAATGAGGTAACTTAGCATACACATTTTGTAAGTTTAGCAAATTGACAAATATCACATTGAAGGTCATTCAGATTACATCCTTTAAACAATTCAGAGTTAAAGATTTTAAGTAACCAAAACTTGGATGTCCTAATCTATAATGCCATAACATGATATTGTCTAAAGTCTGGGAGCAGCTGTCAAGCGGATTCGAGTCTTGATCTCTGTCTTGGCGAGGTTGACCAGAAACAATCCAGCGCAAGGTTTAGCCTTCCCAATCACTTCTCGTGAAGTAGGATCTGGAATGTGCACCGATTTTCCTTAAAAATAACAGTCCAATTCAAATCTTTAGTGAGTCTCTTGTGAGATATAAGATTGCGAGTCTAAGTTTGGAACAAATAGGACATCTTGTAGGCATATCTTATTAGTGAGTTTAACATTTCCAACACCTTTTGCACGAGAGATAGATCCATCGGCCAGATTTTAATGTTATGAATTTGGTGACAAGGCATATAGTTGGTTATAAGGTTTTTATTACCAGTCATATGGGAGGATGCCCCAGAATCAACAATCCATGTTTCATTGCTAAGGGAAGAGTAGAATTTACCTGTATGAGTATGAGTAGCAACATCAGTAGAGTGACTACCTTCCTTTTGTTGATTCGGGGAAGGCTTTGAATGCAACAAAGCGAGCATTCATCTCGGTTGTCATTCTCTCCTCACCGATGTGTCTCGCCTTGACTTTCCCGATAGGTTTTGAGGTTTTTGAGGAGTTAGGCTTGCCATGGAGCTCCAAGCAGATTGTCCTTGGTGTGATTTGTGCGTTTGCGGTGATCACGAGCAGTTTTCAATTTTCTCGGTAGGCTTTTGTATGTCTCAAAGAACCTCAAGCAGCCAGCCTTCCCGATACGACGGTCGGTGAGGCAGCACCCTCGTGAGGGTTGTCGTAGGGGATTTGAAGCATGACTTTTCTCCTACTTTCTTCATGTTTGACCTCGGCAAACATGGATTTGAGATTTGGAAGAGGTTTGGTGGCAAGAATTCTTCCTCTAACATCATCAAGAGTAGGATTCGATCCAGGTGAGGAACACGAATACTCTCTTCTTTTCTATGATGTCTTTATAAAGAGCAAGATCCTTGACATCATTCCAAGAGTGAGTTTCTAACATATCTAAGTGTTGCCAAGCCTTAGATAGTTGATTGAAATATTGAGTTCTGAGACATATCCCCTTGCCTGCAAGTTTGAATATGAGCTTTAGTTCATATACCTCCGATGTATTATCCTTCTTGGAGTAAAGATCTACGGCATTATCCTGCATTTCTTTGGCAAGATCATACATCATAAAGTTTTCACTTATCTCTTTTGTCATTGACCTCGTGAGGATGGTCATGAGTTGATTATTTGTTGTGTCCCATGCTTCAAAAGCGGGGTCGGCCAAAGAAAGTGTGAGGTTTTGTTCGAGCACAAGTATCCCATCTTACTTTGTCCAGAAATGTACATTTTCATAGACCTTGACCATAATGAGATAGTTGTTACCATCAAGTCTATGGTTTGTATAAGAAAGAGAGTTGTCAAGATACTCTACGTCGGTGAGGTCTTTGAGAGTCTGTTGAGGTTGAAGTAATGTCGGATGTGGAAGACATTCTTGAAATATGAGTTTTGCAAATGGAAAAGTTAGAACACAAATGGCTCCGATACCATGAAGAGAGTTTGAGAATGTGTTAACACAAGAGTAAACTTCAACTTATCTTTTATTCATTGATAATGTGGAGTATATGTAGATACAATTAAGGAGTTTGAAAGGTCCTAGACAAGATAGTGACCTTTCATAGAAAAAGTAAAAGCTATAAACGAGGCTAGATGCTTTCTAGTCTCTTACATAATAAATGTCTATGACATAAAGTGAACTAGAGTAAAAGCTATGTCTATGACTAGAGTTTGACATATTAATTGTTTATATGTACTACAATTAATATGTCTCTTTATAAATAAATAAAGTGTACACGTAGAAAATCCGCACGCAGTTCGGACACCTCTTGAACTCCTCACAGATTTATCAAGATGTTTGAATATTGCCACATTATATTATTTAGCCCAACTAAATAATATCAATGCATATCAATAATTAGCCCACCAATTAATTATCAATGAGGCCCAAATAACAAGATTATTAGTCCGAATTACGAAGCCACATCGGGGACCATGGACCTATAACCGTAGCTCCAATAATTAATTATTCATCGAGCAAGAATAAGTACATTAATTATTAATTCCGGGATTACGCCACCATAAACCCAAATCGAACTATACCGATTATAGATGTATACTTATACTCAACCCATAGAGTGAATATCGTCCATTGATATAATCACTACATACGGATTGACCCTCCATAGATCGTCCATTCGAGTGGGAAGTCTCCGTGAACCCGACTCGAGAATATCTTATCATTATTTACCATTAACCCCGATGATCAATTAGTACACATATCGACTAGTAGCTAATTAGTCAAATGTGAACTCCGGGATCGATCACTTTCTCGGGGCTAACAAATAAGGGGACTATCTCTCTACTTCCCTTGAGGAAGGAATGGATTCCATGTCTGTGTGAAAATCGAACTACTCACTCATCGAGAGAGATAGTGCCAATGAGAAGTGGCTTGGAACACATATTCAAATGAACCGTAACTAACACATCAAACACTACCCGAGACAAGCAAAGACCTCGTGATCACCTCAGATTAAGGTTGATCCATATATGATCATCTAATGATTTAATAAGATTCCTCGATTACGGAATTATACCGAGAAATACTGATTAAATCGGTCCAAATCCTATATGAATGCCATCATATATAAATGCCCCACTTAGGTACCCTCTACCGACTGATCCGGATAAGACTATCACACCCTAAGGTGTTCAGGCGCATTATTGGTGTTTTAATCAAGAGACCCTAAACTCTGATTAAGTTCACCACGGACTAACAATTTAAGCATATCTCCACTAACTCAATCCTCACGTGTAATCCATACACTGAGTTAAGTGGTTACATACAGATATACTTAGGGTTTGCAGCAGTGTATACTATATAAGCACAAAGCAAATAAGATGAATAAGAAAATCTGTCATTTATTAATATAAAACAATTACATAAATTGTCTTTCGGGCACTACATCTAACAGGTGGCAAGTATTTCGCGGATAGATAATTCACCAGGTCTTTAAACCATGGTTGTTTTTTTCTCCTTCACAACCTCAACCCGCGAAGATACCGCAGCACAATCATCTTTCCCATGTATAGCCGTGATGGAGAATAATTGTTCATCAGAAAATGTTTCTCCAATCTCAGTCATTGGCTCATTATCCTCTATTTGTAAACGGGAACGATGATCCGCAACCAAATTCTCAGATCCTTTCTTATCACAGATTTCTACATCAAACTCTTGTAATAGTAGAATCCATCTCAACAACCTTGGCTTGGAATCTTGTTTGGCTAAAAGATATTTCAAAGCCGCATGGTCAGTCCAAACAGTGACTTTAGAACCCACTAGATAAGATCTAAACTTGTCAAACGCAAAGATAACAGCCAAAAGCTCTTTCTCAGTAGTTGCATAATTCCTTTGAGCAGTATTTAAAGTTCGAACAGCATAGTAGATGGGCCTAAAGATCTTATCTTTCCTTTGTCCTAAGGCAGCACCTACAACAGTATCGCTTGCATCGCACATCAACTCAAAAGGTAGATTCCAATCAGGCGCAATAAGAACGGGTGCAGTAATAAGCATGATTTTTAACTCATTGAAAGCTTTCTTTCACTCATTAGTAAACACAAATGGCACATCCTTGGCCAATAATTTGGTAAGAGGTCTAGATATTAAGGAAAAGTCCTTCACAAACCGACGATAGAATCCTGCGTGGCCCAGAAAACCTCGCAATGTCTTAAGATTGGTTGGTGGAGGCAGTTTTTCAATCACCTCTACTTTTGCTCTATCCACCTCTATACCGTTCTTTGAAATACGGTGGCCAAGTACTATACCTTCAGTAACCATAAGATGACATTTCTCCCAGTTGAGCACCAGATTCATCTCCTCGCATCTCTTCAACACTCTTGCTAGATGCGTGAGACATGAATCGAAATCATCTCCAAATACGGAGAAATCATCCATAAAGATCTCTAGGAAGTCTTCAACCATATCAACAAATAGAGAAATCATGCATCTTTGAAACTTTGCTGGTGCGTTGCACAAACCAAAAGGCATTCTATTATAAGCAAAGGTTCCATATGGACATGTAAAAGTGGTCTTCTCACGGTCCTCGGGTGAGATATGAATTCGATAATATCCTGAGTAACCGTCAAGAAAGCAATAAAACGCATGTCCGCTCAGTCTCTCGAGCATTTGATCAATGAAGGGAAGAGGAAGTGATCTTTACGAGTAGCATCATTCAGCTTCCTAAAGTCAATGCACACTCTATGACCAGTAATGAGTCTAACAGGAATTAACTCGTTTAACTCATTGGCTTGTACCGTCAAACCCCCATTCTTCGGAACTACGTGGATCGGGCTGACCCATTCACTATCAGAGATAGGAAAGATGATTCCCATTTCTAACGTCTTAATAACTTCATCCCTAACCACGTCCTTCAATTGTGGAGTCAACCTTCTTTGGGGTTGTGCAACCGCTTTCTTTGTAGGATCGACGGAGATATTATGCATGCAAACGCTTGGACATGTCGGCTATTGTCCATCCAAATGCTCCGCGATACCCTCTCAACACTCTCATCAGCTTTTCTTCTTGTATTTCAGTCAAGGCAGAAGAAATGATAAGCGGCAAGGTCTCATCTTGAAGGAATACAAACTTCAAATGTGCAGGCAGAAGCTTTAACGTCATATTGGTAGGTGGTTCTTCTAACGAGGTCTTTAACTTTTGTCAGGTTAGCTTAAGTTCAAAGAACTTATGCCACATCGGTCTATGGTAGAATTTCTCAACCTCGGTAGACTTCATCTCTTCAACATGGCCAGGGGTTCCTCTACTACATCCAGGCCATATCACTTTTTCTTCCTCGCTCTTTTCATATGGCACTTCATCCTCTAACTCTAGGGTAGCCTCGAGGAAATCCTTAATATCCTCATATTGTTGGAAGTCATTGACAAGATTGTCAATAGAATCCAACATGAAACATGCATCATGTCCATCATCAGGTGTCTTCATATTGTCAAACACGTTGAATGCTATTTCATCTCCATTAACTCTTTACACTAACTCTCCTTTGTAAACATCGATAAGCGTCCTACTAGTGGCCATAAATGGTCTTCCTAAGATTAGGGGCACTTTGTAGTTAGCTTCCATATCTAGCACAACAAAGTCGACATGAAACACAAACTTCTCAACTCTTACTAGCACATCCTCAACCACTCCACAAGGTTCCTTAACCGAACGATCAGCTAATTGCAAAGTGATTGAAGTCTTTTTAAGGTCTTTCATACCTAGCTTTTGAAAAATGGATAGAGGCATCAGATTTACGCTTGCTCCTAGATCACACAAGGCCTTGTTCAAACATACGTTACCTATGGTGCAGGGAATGAGAAAACTTCCCGGATCCTTGCACTTAGCGGGTAACTTATGTTGAAGATGGCTGAGCACTCCTCATTTAGGCAAATGGTCTCTAAATCTAGGAGTTTCCTCTTAGTAGAGAAAACTTCTTTTAAGAACTTGGTGTACTCAGGCATCTCAGCAAGTGCTTCAACTAAAGGTATATTGATGTGTAGATTTCTAAAGATATCAATGAACTTCTTATACCTCTTGTCATCAACCTTAGGCTTAGATTTGAGTGGAGGATAAGGTAAGGTTGAAGGATCGACATCAGTGAAAATAGGATACTTATTATTGTAAAGCTCAACTCTAGGGCTAGCAGGTTCCTTGTTCAGGCAAGGTTCCAGAAGTATTTGCTTCCTTGCTTGGCTCACCATCCTTACTCCCTACGGTTTTTTTTTCTCTTTTAAGAATGGTGGAGTCACTTCTTTCCCACTTCTAGTCATGATCGCATTCAAATCCTTAGGGTTTTTATCGGTGTTGCTCGGCAATCCTCTAGGAGGTCTAGTTGAGACTTGCTCAGCTAATTGTCCTATTTGGTGAGTGAGATTCTGGACTATGGCTTCTTGATTGGTTACCTTAGCATCATTCTTCTGACAATATTGGCTAAAGTTAATGGCTAACTCAGCCATAGATTTTGAAATTTGTCCCATATTAATAGTGACGACATTACTCATTTTTTCTATCGCAGCTTCCCAACCAAAAGTTTTAGTTTGCTGGGGTACATAAGTAGTAGGCGGTTTAGGCCCATCTCCTTCATTAGGGTCACTATATCGGAATCCAGGATGGTTATGATTATGCTTATATCCTCCCCATTGATTTCCTTGTCTCCCAATATAATTGGCTTCTTCAGTACCAGCATTATCATTTTGATGAATCACTTCGATTCCAGTCCCATTCTCTACTCTTGCCATCCTCTACTCTTGCCATCCTCTCTTGCATTCCATCTACCTCATTGTTGATAACAGACAGTTGTTCTAAGATTTTGGTAGATGCACTATCCTCAAATATGTCAGCGGCCATCTTTATAGTAGCTATGTCATTGACTCCCTATTGACTATTCATCACTATTTGCTCTATCTTTCCTTGTCCCTCCTCAGGAGATAAGAGAACAAACGCTCAATTCCTAGAGGCGTCTACTCTAATTTTCTCAGTCTCTCTCAATCCATGGTAAAAAGTTTGTATTAAAAGCCAAAGAGAGATATCATGATCGATGAGGACACTTTCTCATAGCTTCCTTAAAACGCTCCCAAGCTTGGTCAAAACTCTCCCCAGGTTGTTGCTTAAATCCTAAGATGTCTTGGCGTAACTTAAAGGTTTTTCCTAAAGGAAAATACTTATTCATGAATTTTTGCAACAATTGTTCCCAAGTAGTGATAGATCCAGCTTCTAAAGAGAGAAGCCATTGCTTAGCTTTATCTTTCAAAGTGAAAGGGAAAAGCTTAAGACGAATGTTACCCTCCGGGATTAATTCTGGCTTCACAGTGCTAACGATTTCCAAGAAATTTCTCACATGAACACCAGGATCCTTTTCATGGAATAGTTGGTCACCATTTGAATTACATTAGGCCTAGGGTGATAGACTTCTGCGGCATTTTGTGGTGCTACGATAGCGGGAATGAATTGCTCAATAGTAGGCGTTGCATAACTTTGTAAAGTGCGCCTCGCGGCTTGGTTTCCATTATTAGCATTAAGATTATTCGCATTATTAACATTATTGGCATTATTAATAACTTCAGGATTAAGTACCTAGTTCGGATTGTGCAGAATGCCTTCCATTTCTGCCTCAGATTCAGAATGCTCAGAGTGATCGGTTGTATCCTTTTTCCGATTCGTGCTCGCTTTCCTCAAGATTTGGATCCTCTTCTCCTTGTTTAGCCAGTTCTCTAGCTAACTTATTATTTCGCCTCGCAAATTTCTCTATTTCAGGATTATACGGCTCAAGCGGTTCCTTCGATTTCCGAGTAGCGTACTATAAAATAACAAAAAACAATAAAACAATTAAAAACTTTAAAGGCTAGGCCTTTAACTAGACTATATAATAAAAACGAAACTAAACAGACTCTAAAAATTATGAAAAATATGAAAATACAAAGCAGACACGGTGTAAAATGAAACGGAACAGAAACTGCCCAGAAAAACAGGCTTGCTCCCAGCGAACAGGGAGTTCGCTGCCAGCGAGACCAGTGAAGTCTGGAAAACTGCCCAGATTTGTTTTACGACACTAACAGGTTAATTTTATGCTACGAAAATTAATTAAACAGACTCTATTCACAATATTTATGAATTTACATTTAATAAAATAAGCTATACTTGATTAATGACACGAGTCCCCGGCAACGACGCCAAAAACTTGATTGTCGGGTCAAGTAATAAAAATACTCGATACCTAAATAACACACTAGCAAGAGAACTAGGTTCAATCGTAGTATAGTTAGATAGAGTCGAGGTCGATCCCACAGAGACTCGGCTTAAACGAAATATAACTTATCAAACTAAAAAGCAAATTAAAGGCGGTCTACGACCAACAAATAACGCAGAATTAAAATTGACACAATAGAAACACAAAACCAACAAAAGACACAACGACACTAAGACACTTATTTTTATAGGTTTTATAAATAATTGACAAACGGTATTGATAACGCTAGTAGTAATTACTCCCCCATGCTATGTAGATTGACGACGAGACAAAATAATACATTCAAGATTAATTATTCTGACTATAGGAGTCATCCCCTAAAATAGATCTAGCTCCGGGTAGGCCATCTAGATCATCGTGTCTCCATTACGTGACTTCACATTTTTAGTCTCCATCTCATATAACTTCTGACATAATTACGAAACTAGGGATGCCGGTATAAACCGTAACCTCATGTAAGCAACATTCCTATGGTCAGGCGTACTTCTTAGACACCGATTCAATCTCTGTCCTAAGTAACAATCACTTTTTGGGTCTCATTAAAATTACGATGACAAATAACTAAGTTGATCAAGTTTAATTACTCGTTTTAATTACAAAGCAGAGAACCTGACGTAGTCGAAGCCGTTCACAGACAAATCAAGAACATCACAGATCTTGCTACCAATGAGACATAGGCTCATTGCCAACAACTCGACCGAACAGATTTGCTCGTGAAACGTCTTTTACGTCTCAGATCTACATAAACATGGGTTCGTTAATTAACTACATCACGAAATCAATACACAAAACGACTACTCCATAACGAAATAAATTAGATCTACGAATAAAGATTGCATAATTGAGTAGACATTACCCTCGAAGACGAGCGTGATTCCCACTCCTCGATACGATCTCTAACCGGTGATTCTAACGACTCCGTAATGAAAGAACATAAAATAAAGAAAACATATATTGAAAATAAAACCAATGTTGTGGAATTGTGTTTTGCTAAAGTATTCTAGAGTGTGTTTAATAAAATGCGTGGTTGCTCCTTTATATAGAGACTTAGACCGACTTAAAGATATATTTGAAAATCCTAAAACGCGTAGAGATAACTCCCAGCCGATCTCCCAGATTTTCTGGACTCGCTTCAAATGAGAGTGATGACTCATTGCCAATGAGTTCACGATTCCGATTGGCTCGCTGGCTTTTCTTGTTCCTTACTCCACTTTTCGTGCTGCTTCGGTATTTATCTTTAATGCAATCCGATTCTGCTTTAATTTCTCTTGAAATTTACTTCCTCCAATAATAGATATCTTCCGATTTACCGCAATCTACAAAATCGATATTTATTGCACAGTAAATCATATTTAAATATAAAAACAGATAAATACCAAATTATATCTTATAAATCACATAACACTAAATAATCAATATAAACATGTGATTTAACATAAAATATATATTATTAATCTCAATTTAAGGACAATGTTGATGACTTTTATGGGTATAATTTGACCGTCATCAAAGAAGCGCCCGAAAGACAATTTATGTAATTGTTTTTATAATTAATAAATGACAGATTTATTCTCATTTTATTATTTGCTTCGTGCTTATAAGTAACACCCTACTGAAAACCCCAAGTTGTATCATATGTAGCCATATAACTTAGTGTGTGTCACACATGAGAATTGAGTTTATGGTGATACACTGTCAGTCCGTGGTGAACTTAATCAAAGTATGGGGTCTATTGATTAAACCACCATTAATGCGCCTAGAACACTTTATGTTGTGACTGTCTTATCCGGACCGTCGATATTGGTTATCTAAGTGGGGCATTTATATATAATGTAGTCATATATGACTGAACCGATTTAATCTGCATTTCTCATATAATTCCATGACTGAGAAATCTTATTAAATCACAAGATGATCATCTATGGATTAACCTTAATCCTGAAGTGATTACATACTCCTACTTGTTTCAAGACAGGGTTTGATGTGTTCGTTAAGGATCGCTAAGAGGCGCGGTCCGAATAATTTTCACGTTGGCACTATTCTGGAATGAGTGAGAAGTGTGTGTCTCACAGATATGGAATCCATTCCTTCCTGTGGGAAGTAGAAAGACAATCCCCTTATTTGTTAATCCTAGAAACTGATCGATCCATGGAGTTCGTATTGGTTATGAACTAATTGATCACTAGTGGGTTAATGGTAAATAAGGATAAGATGTTTTGAAGAAGGTTTACGGAAATAATCCCGCTTCATTACGGATAGTCTATGGAGTGTTAGTCTGTATGTAATGATTATATCAATGGACACTTATCGACTCGATGTTTTGAGAATAAGTTATATCTATAATCAATAGAGTTCAGTTTCAGATTTTGTTTGGTGTAATGCCCGAAAGACAATTTTGTAATTGTTTTATTTAATAACTGAAATGATATTATTATTCATATTTATTATTCTCATATTCACCGATGTGACAATAGTATTTACACTACAGAAAACCCTAAAGTATATCGTTTATGTAATCACTTAACTCAGTGTATGGGATATACACGGGAGGATTGAGTTAGTGAAGATGTACTTAAAATACAATTAGCCCGTAGTGAAGTTAATCGAGAGTATCGGGTCTCTCCTTTAACGTGCTATTAATGCGCCCAGAACACAATAGGTGTGATTGTCTTATCCGGACTTTCGGTTAAGAGAACCTAGTGGGGCATTTATATATGATAGATATATCATATAGAAATTTGGACCGATTTGATTAGAGTTTGCGATATAATTCCGTAATCGAAGTCTTATCAAATCAATCGATGATCATATTTATGGATATATCTTAATCTCGAGGTGATCACGAGTCAAGCGCTTGAATTAGTATGAGGTTTGACTTGACGAGTTAAGGATTACACCGAGTCTGTGATCTCGAATTACCCCATCTTGGCATTGTCTTTGGATTGAGTGAGTAGTATGTGTTATCACAGATCTGAGAATCCATTCCTTCCATTTACGGAAGTAGATAGACGATTTTCTTATTTGTTAATCCTAGAAACCGATCAATCCATGGAGTTCATATTACATCGATTAGCTACCCGGTGAGTTGTATGAATTAATTGATCACTAGGGGTTAATGGTAAATAAGGGTAATAGGTTCTAAAAAGGGTTAACGGTAACTTCCAGATTTAGAATTAACGATCTATGGAGGATTAATCCATATGTAATGATTATATCAATGGACGCTTATTATCATTCTTGTGAGAGATGAATATAATCTTATAATCGGAGGAGTGCGATCACGGGATTATGGTGGCATATTCCCGTGATTGATTTATCGAATATAATTATTTCATTCGTAAGATAATTATTTATTTTATTTATCGGAGCCGCTGATTATTAGTCCATGGTCCCCGACGTGCCTCCAATATAGCATAGCTATTCTCGGACGTCGAATCCTAATAATATTAATAGATTTTTGTCCAGAAGGACAAAATTATCAAAAAATCGAGATTGAAGGAAACTGTAATTTAATAAGGACAAAAGTAACATTTATGAAGTAACAAATGTGGAATATAGTAAATATGAAGTAACAATTGTGAAACACAAAGTAACATTAACACGTGAAGTAACAATTTTAAAATAACAATTGTGATTTTTGTCCTTTATAATCATGAAAATGTTATATTTGTCCTTCCAGACCCATTTATTAATTTTTTTGTCCTTGTGGCCCCTTCCCCCTAATATTAATTTAGTTCTTATTAGAATTTAATTAAAGCGATATGTGAATTAATTGTTTAGTGGACTATTAAATTAGTTGGGCTAAATAATTAAATATGTGAAAAAGACATTTTTCATAATCTTGGCCAATTTATTTGTTATGGCCGAAAATTATATATTGACTAGGTCAATGACAATTTTCGGCCAAGTGCATTGTTTTAGGAAACAAGAAATTGTTTTAAGACATGTGCACAAAATATTTATTAGATAAATATTTATGGTAAAAAAAATAAAGATAAAGATTATTCTAGATTTGTTCTAGAATATTTCTAAGATTATCTTTTGTTTATTGGATTTATTTATTTGCATAATAAAATCCTTGGAGGACAAGGATTACTCTCCTATATAAAGAGAGTTCTCCCAAGCCTAAAACACTAGACATAATTTCGACTTCAACTCTTAGAGAGGAGAAGGAAAATTTCGGCCAAGGGGAATAAGGAGGAAAATCTTGGAGGTTTTCTGGGTAGCATATCGGGAGGATTCGAGACGAGGATTTCCTTCCACCGGGAGTTGCTTGGATCACACGTACGGAAGATCGTGGTGCTCTTCACACCTTCGTTTATTCTTTCTATTGCGGTTCTTCGACTTGGATTTTGAGATCCAAGAAGTATGTTCTACAACCCCCTTGTAGAGTAGATCTAGTTATTTTATTACGTGTAATTTATAGATCTAGATCCTTAAATCGCTTCCGTTGTGGATGATATTACTAACAGATTTATGGTGGCGTAATTCTGGAATTAATAAGTTGAGTAGAAATATTATGTTCGATGAATATTTTATTCAATTTATTCTAGCTTCTGGTTATAGGTCCATGGTCCCCGGGTTGGCTCCTAACACGCGAGTGTTTTCTCGTTTTTCGGAACCTTGAGAATAAATTAAATAGTTGGTCTATTTAATGAATATGAGTAATATTATTTATTCGGTAAATAATATGTAAAATAGAAAAGACATTTTCTATTATCCAAATGGCATAAAGTGGCGCCATGTTATTTTGGTTTTGGGAAAAGAAATTTTCTCCTAATTAATTATAACGTGGATAATGTAATTATTTATGTGTTAAATAATTATAATAAGAAATTAGTTTTCTTATTGGATAAATAGGAAATTTGTTTTCCTATTGGATAAATGTTTTATTTTCCTAAAATGAAAAGATAAATTTGTGTGTAAAAGATAAACACTCAAATTATTAGTTATTTTCCTATAAAAATAGAGTTTCTCCCAACACAAAATTGTCACAAAACCAATGCCATTTATCAAGGAAAATCACGCAAGTTTTTTTGAAAAAGAGAGAAATTTTGTTTTCTTGTCTTAGCCATTGGGCAGAAGAACAACTGGAGTTTTTCTTGGAGCATATTCAAGGAGGTTCTACTACGAGGATCGACGTCTACCGGTCGTCGCTTGGAGATACAATACGGAAGATCACGGCTTCTCTCCGGTTGGGTTAAATCTACTAACCTTCTTGTAGTTTAATTTATTATGCGAATCAAATCATGGTAAAATCGCATGCGAATTTATTCGTAGCTTCCGTTGTGCATGATCGAGCGTCTCGATCGGTGCTGTGAATCAGATCTGACGATCCAATTATGGATCGGATTCGGATTCGATTTTCTGTATATCCAGCATTAATATGATAGAAATGAATTGTAAATTGAAGAAATCTTCACCGTTGGTTAGAAAATTGTATTAATATAAATCGATTTCTACAAATTGAGAATATCAATTGAAACTGTGTAAATCTATCTTCTGCAAAAGGAGTATGAACTAAGATGCTCACAAAAATTGCATCGTAAGATACATTTTAAGTTCAACACATTTAATCATTTTATTTATCCATAAACGAAAATCAAAACGATCATTTAAAAAAAATTGAAAATAGAATAAAGTCTTATCCATAGACTAAGTGTAGAGCATCCTAAACAAAGAGCTTTGGATCTTCCCTTTATTATTATAACAGATTAACCCATATCATATCATTTTCAATGCAGCTATCATTTCACATTAACCGATATCATTTTCAATATAGCTACCATTTCGAGTTCACTTAATATTTCCATATTATCATTTTAATACTAAAATAGAAATTACCATCAAAACTGCGTCAACTTAGAGGAATTACATACACAACTTAAACTAAAGAGGAATTACCAATCATCGAGCAAAATGACACAATCAACGGACGCCAACTAACTTCAAGTTGTGAAGCCAACTAACTTCTAGTTGTGATATCAGTGGCATATAAAAATCAAATGATCATTGTAATTCTTATGATCAAGAAAATTTGTCTAGCCTATCTGGCATTTTCTATGCTGCATTATTTTATATAGCCTATTTGGCCTAGCCATACGACAATGTATTTATCTAGTCTATTTGGCCTAGCCATACGACAATGTATTTATCTAGTCTATTTGGCCTAGCCATACGACAATGTATTTATCTAGCCTATCTGGCCTTTTCTATGATGCCAGTGACAGACCCAGGAAATTTTTTCAGTGGGGGCCAAATTTAAAAAAAAATGGTGAATAAAAGTTCGACAGCCAAGATTCGAACCTATGACCTTAGGATAAGTAGTATAACTTCTAACCAATATATAAAAATCAACTAAAATAAACCCACAACCTCCAGTTGACATAGTGGGTTATTAACCTAAATACCAGTTCACAGAGTGCATATCAACCAAAATATTGGCTTTGTCTCAATTAATTGGCCTTATGACATAGTGCATATCAACCAAAATATTGGCTGATATCAATTAATTGGCCTTGTGACATAATTGGCTGAAATCAATTAATTGGCGTTGACTATGTCATGATTCTCATTGTGAAAGGAAACATATTTTCCACGACCAAGGCCTCTACCACGATCTCCATCGCGACCGCCAAAATGGCCAGCCAAAATTTGAAGATTTTTTCGCATTAACTTCAGGGACTTGTGACAAAATGGCAATTTTGTCGCATTCAATGGACTTGCGCCAAAATGGCCAGCCATATTTTGAAGATTTTGTTGCATTCACTTCAGGGAATGTACTTGCACCAAAATGGCCAAAAATTGGAGATTTTGTCACTTTCACCAATAGGATGGGACTCGTACTTTTTCATCAACAAGTTATTTGCTTTCATATCCCACATCTGCGGTCTATTTTTCAATCTGGTCTATTTTTCAATCTTCAAGGGTATAAAATATTAAAGTCTCTTTCAAGTCTTTTTCAATGGTCTTCATGTCCTCTGTGGATGACACTCTTACGAGTATTTGGCATATCCGACATTCAAATTTATGAATTTCATATTCACCTTTACGAGCTTCTGACATAAATAGTTGGATTTCAAATCCATGTATATGCTCGTTTCAAAATATTGATCAACTCTATATTATCATATCTTAAAAGACCAACTATTTAGACTCAGATATTCTGCCTTCAAGGGTGAATATATATGAGTGATGGATATCAATTATTGTGATCTGATCCATCATTATATTGATGTTATCAAAATTTACAACAACAATATTTTTCTATATCATATATAATATGTAATATAATTGGTCATAATAAAATATTTAAATTAAACAAACAATATCTTTTTTTTTTTACCTCTTATAGGATTGAGAATGGTTTAATCCAATAAAATTTTAACTCTGGTTCTCTGCTTGGAATACCCCATCGGTAAATTTGGTTCTCTACTTGGAATACTCCATCGGTAGATCTGGTTGGAATACTCCATTACTCCATTGGTAGAGTCTCGTTGGGATACTCCATTACTCCATCGGTCTGCTTGGACTACTCCATTACTCTATTGGTAGAGTCTCGTGCTGATAACGTGTTATGAAACTAATAAAAGAAAGAACATGAACAAAGTACTGAAGAGGAAATGATAAATGCTTGTGTATTATTTCACTGGTATCATGGGGTATTTATAGTTGAGATTACAGTGTGAATACAATACAATAGATAAACCAGAAAATCTTGTAATTAATTCAATAATAGATAAACATATTATTATCTTTTATAACAGTATACTATTTCTAAGGGAAAAAAGGGATTAGTAATATAGTGTGACTTTACTTAATTATACTAAAAAGGTACGTGCAACACAGTACTATATACGTTTAATAATTATAATAAAAGTCTAGTGTATATTACGGTAAAAGTGTATTATATTTTTCTTGGGGGAAAGTGTATTATATTAAGTTTGTGCTTTTACGTGTATTACACTATACGATGTGGCTTGTATGTTCTTTTGAAACATTATATGTTAATTTTCAATGTCTAACTACGACTTCTGGTAGCCTTGGCTCAGCAGCACAACTGAGACCCTTTACGTGGAGAAGGTGGGAGCACCAGAATGTGCTAGTTTAGGCCTTGTGGGATATTGACTTAGTAGTCGATGATCTCTTTACAACGTGCTGGGTAGTGTAATTAGACGTCTAGGACTCCTTAGAAAGCCTTTATGAGAATGAATCGAGTGGTTAGATCTAAACTCGTAAATACATATGTGGATGTCTAAAAGCTAAAACGTCAATATCATTGGTGAGGCACATTTTTGATATCGAAGCATGGGAAACTTACTACTCCTACATGGAACATCCACATGGAACATTAGTCCATGCCCCCAGAGCGGTGCAAATGATGTTGTGGTGCATATTCACCATGCGTAGTGTCATTTGGTATTGATGCATCAAACATATGTGTGTGAGGAAGTACTATGTGATCTAGTAGAGAGTGAAAGTGATCTCAATGCAACCTTTGTGGTAGTGATTGTAGATCATGCCATGTTATATGTATATACCTTAATTTATTGTAACAATTTCTTCTACCCCTTACTAAGTATGTATGTACTTACCCCCTCTTCTCTCTTGTCCCCACCCCAAGAAGGTGGTGTTTTTGTAGGTTGCTTTCGAGGCCACCGAGGAGTGACCCGGAGATGATACCAATGATGTCTACTGGTATTTACTTTCAGTAATTCAATCTGGTTATAGATCCTCTCATCATTGTATTGATAGGAACTGATGAATTGAGTTTATGGTTATCAAGTTGTAGTGGACATATTGTATTTTATGGTTAAAGATAGTCTTGGTGATGTAATAGTTGTAGCCTGTGTTACTTTCAATCGTTTATTAGTCGTTTCAGTTACCCGAGTCAGTCATTTTGTCTTCCGCTTGTTCTCTGATGTCGGCTTATGTAAGGCTTACGTATATAATTAGATCAAATTTTAATTATATGCATGCCGGACGTTCTTTTTTGGATAATGACTCGGCATCCAGGACATGGGCGTCACAGTTGGTATCAGAGAGGCACGTAACACCGCTGCATAGGACTTAAACTCTTAAGAAGTTGTCTAGTTGTGTTTAGATACGTAAGATGGGAATCTTGGATTTAGATCTTTTAAGTGTAGGCTCTCTTATGTTAGTCCAATAAGCAATGAACCCTTATGGTTGAAGTCTCTAAACCAAAAACCATGACACCTAGTACTAATTGAAACCTCTTTAAGTAAAGCTTTGGGACTGGAGTCTTATGCCTACACCTTTAAGTTGAGGCCCTCTTGATTGAATTTTATTTACACTCCCTACTGTGATCTCACCACTTTCTTTTACATCTCAAAATGTAAGTCTACTTTTGACTTGGCCAACATTTGTAGAGGTTGATGTCCGACTCATTTCTACAAATCCTCTACTCCATTTTCACCATTTCTTGGTTGTGTTTATCAAAATTGTTTGACCTTGCTTTGCTCGAGATGGGTTCTGAAGGAAGTAGGATCTTAGATCTAAACGAATTAGATCTATGCATAATGGATGGATCACGATTCATATATTATAACACATAAACAAAGGATTTAATTACTCCTACAAGGGGGTTTAGTTTGTCTTACCAATAGTAGTTAGAGAAGCCAAGATCTTCCAATGTGTTCTCTCAAACGGTGTTTGGTGGACACCGATCCTTGGAACTGAAACCTCATTGATATGCTTCCAAGAAAAACTCCAAGTTTTTCTTTAACCAGAAACCCAAGACAAGAAACAAAATTTTCTCTCTTTATTTGTGTATATGGGGCGAAAATTGCATTGTCCATATGTCTTGGAAGAACTCTCTTTATATAGGAGAGTAAATCCTTGGCCTCCAAGTTTCTAATTAATTAAATAAATAATTAAAAAGAAATCACAATAAAGGATAATTCCAGTTATAAAAGATTGTGATCAATCAATCAATCAATTACAAATCAATTATCATTTATTAATTAATTATTTAACAAGTAAATAATTAATCACACAAGAAAATCAAATCTTGCATTTAAGGAGGTAAATGGCGCCACACACTAGGGTTTAGGCCCACAGAAAATGTCTTTTCTGTGTATCATATTATTTAGCCCAACTAAATAATATTTCGCATATCAATTAATTAGCTCAGCCAATTAATTATCACTGAGGCCCAATTACAAGAAAAACGCCCGAATTATAGGAGCCACATTGGGGACCATGGATCTATAACCAGTAGCTCCAATAATTAAGTAAAATATTCATCGAATAGAATATACATACTTAAATTATTAACTCCGGGATTAGCCACCATAAACCCAAAACTGAACTCTACCAATCACAGATATATACTTATACTCAACCTATAGAGTGAATAAGCGTCCATTGATATAACCACTACATACGGATTAACCCTCCATAGACTGTCCACTCTGTGTGGGATGTCTCCGTAAACCTGACACAGAATATCTTATCCTTATTTACCATTAACCCCCTGATGACCGATTAGTACACATATCTGACTAGTAGCTAATTAGTCAAATGTGAACTCCCGGGATCGATCACTTTCTTAGGGCTAACAAATAAGGGGACTGTCTCTCTACTTCCCGCAGGATGGAATGGATTCCATGTCTGTGAAAATCAGAACTACTCACTTATCAGGAGACAGTGCCAATGAGAAGTGACTTGGAACACATATTTAAGTGAACCGTAACTAACACATCAAACACTACCCCGAGACAAGTAGCACCCTGTGATCACCTCAGGATTAAGGTTGATCCATATATGATCATCTAATGATTTAATAAGATTCCTCGATTACGGAATTATATCGAGAAATTCAGATTAAATCGGTCCAGTCCTATATGAATGCCATCATATATAAATGCCCCACGTAGGTACCCTCTACCGACAGTCCGGATAAGACTATCACACCCTAAGGTGTTCTGGGCGCATTATTGGTGTTTTAATCAAGAGACCCTAACCTCTGATTAAGTTCACCACGGACTAACAGTTTAATTATATCACCACTAACTCAATCCGCATGTGCATGCCATACACTGAGTCAAGCGGTTACATACTGATATACTTAGGGTTTGCAGCAGTGTATACTATATAAGCACAAAGCAAATAAGATGAATAATAAAATCTGTCATTTATTAATTTAAAACAATTACATAAATTGTCTTTCGGGCACTACATCTAACAGGTTCTACACGAATTATTTATACAATTATATCATTTCCATGTGCTTCTCACTCGTTTCAATTTTTGGTGTTAAAGGTCTCGTGCTTTGGCACCTATTTTTCATCATCCTTGTGTTTGGCTTTATCCGACACGAGTAAATGCTTTTTGTTTCCGTGTTTGTCTTTCACATAAAACCATTTCCCCTTCTCCAACAATTCTGAAAATTTTCATCAATATAGACTATTGTTGTATCTACAACTTCTCTTCTTACATCGACGCGATAATCATTATGTATTGTTCAGAAAGTTTATGTTAATGTCTGACACTCTGTCCAGAAAATATGCAGCATCACTTTCACTTTTATTCTGTTTTGAACAGGTTAAACAACTCCAAATGACCTGAATTTTTTATATGTTGCAGACAACAATTTTATATACAAATTTCCTTTTGGAATCAAGTTCAAATTCTTTTTCGTATGATCACAACCTGCAATCCAAATCAGTGTTTACTAATTTAGAAATTCTGACAGCCTGTGCATTCGGAAACAATTATTGTTTTTGACCAACTTCTCCGCATCCAAAAATTCTAATATTTTGGTTTCACCTGGAAAACTCCAGTATCTAAATCTTTTCCCTTTTTATCTTGCGCAAAATCCTTTTGGTTGGGGCTGCACAAGTCGATAATGACAGATCCAGAGTAAATATCAACTCCAACCGCGTAAAAGGAACCCTCACCTCCTGACTTAAGGCCAAGGCTAAGAGATTGATAAGTTATGACTGATATGTTCTAGAATTTGATCCCTGGAGTTTTATCTCCTCCTTAGTTAAGTCTTTTAGAATGATGTTTGTGAGACTAACGTTATGGTTTCTTTTGTAGTATAACAAGCACCAAGACGCGATCTTCCAGCATGCCTTGTTTGATGTCCAAACCTTTTCATGTCCTTCTTCAATCATACATTTTATGGAAATTTATTTCCTAGTTAATTCCTCACATGAAATCTTTAATCTCAACAAGCCCCATCCACTTGTTGTCATGAATTAACTCAGAAACATATCTGCATAAGCTTTTCTTTTGAACAAGTTCATACCTTTATCTTTCTAACCAAGGAAACAAGTCATCCCTAATTTTTTGCATTATTGCACTCCCACTTTTCATTTCAAATTCAAATTTGATTGAAACCTCTAATGTCAAAACATTCTTCTTGTGTTTATTATCAGCTTCCCTCCTAAGGGTGGAGTTGATGTTGTAAATTTTCATCTAATGCTGCTTGTTCTTTTAAGATATGCATCTCCTCACATTACCAGTCAGATCTTCAAGCCTACCATGACATCCATGTTCAATTACTTACCCTTAAACTTTTGGCAATATGCTAAACCAGTATCGGGCAGAAGGTTGTCGCATATCAAGATGTCTTCCGAGCCTGTCTTGCCATTCAACATCTGAACTCTAAAATTTTATTAATTTTGATCCGGATTAATGCACCATGTAACTTTCATTTTTAAATCTCTTTCAGGACATTTAGAGCCATGAACCACCAGACACACATTTTGACATTCCCTCTTCTGTCCTTGTGTTTTATAACAATTTTGTCACACCGGTTGAACTGTTTGTTTTGCTTTAAACTTTCCATTCCCTCATGAGGAATAACCTTGAGCGCTTATTCTTTGACATTGTACTATTCTTCTCGAGCAGTGCAACCTTAAACCCCTAAATTAGATCATCAATCTTCTTTTACACTTCTTTTTGAAAGTTTGAATTAATTACTTGAAATCAAACTTTATCTGACATTTCTTAAGTGTCTATTTTCCCCTTCACTTAAAAACTTGTTTATCGCAGACCTTTTTTTTTATAAAACTTTTGACCTTCCTTTACAACACACTGAGGAAATTTCTATCCTCTTTCCATCTTGAAATAACCACTCTTTGAAGCAAACTTGGACACTTCTTGATAAGTTTTATACCTTCTTAAGACCCTTTTGGTATACTCATTTTTGCCCCGTAACTTCCTCATGTTGAGATTCCTACCCTCTTAATGGTTTTTCAGTTGTTTAGCCCTTTTAGGTGCTCGACCTGATACTTGGAGGCACAGAGATGAGCGGCACTTTTAATTTTCTGTTGTAGAATGATCCCTTGCAGCACTCAACCGAACTGAGAACTTTCTTAGTTCGCCAACATCCATTATGTTTATCATATCCTTGGCGATTAAGGTCACTTGCCAATTAATCTCAAGTCCAACCTTCTTTTTCCTTTTGATTTTTTTGTGGTTATCTTTTATAATATGATACAATGCTCACCCTTCAATCTTGAAATAATTTCTTACTTTCATCAACCTGGAGTCATTTTGTCTTGACTGTAACCCAAGCAATCTCCCTTATTCCAAGTGCATTATTCTTTCTTCGGCTTACCAATTTGACTTACCACCTTGGTGCTCAACTTGCCTCTTCTCAACTTTTTCAGCTTTCCTAAAAAACCAAAGAAAAATGTAACCGGTAATGGTTAGGTAAAAACCAATTGATCTTAATTTCAAACGTTTATCTCTCCTTGCCTTATTTGTACCAGTTTTCAGCTTTTGTTGTTTTCAACATCGGTTCCGTCCTCAGAACTTTTGTCAGATATTTTATAACTCTATTTTTTTTGCCAGCATGAGTTATCTTGGTATAATCGCAATGTCTAAAGGTCGCCGCCTCGGAGACCCTTTCCTGAAACACTTCTTACAGAAGCGTTGTGTTTTCTTTAACCTCGCCACAAAGATTGGATCAGACCGATAGAGAGAAAGTATGGCAACTGCGTGTTTCTCTCTTCCTGAAAAGTATCGAAAACCCTCCACCCGGAATCCTCGCAGTTCTATCTGAAGCTTGTGCCACAATGAGGGAAGTCAAGATAAAAAAGGAGTGAATAGTGCCAAGAGTTTCAGATCAGTTGGAGGTTTAAGCAATCCTGATTCAGTCAGCAAATGGAAGTAAAGTGTGTTGTACCGTTGATTGCAAGATGCGAGGCAGTTGATGAGATCATGAAGAAACAAGACAAAGATCTTGTTGTTTTCGATTACCAGCAACTGGCCAAAACCAAACCAGCCAGTGCTCACGAGTTAGATGAAGATGGAAACCTTTGATATCAGAATCAGCTATGTGTTGAGAATGTGAAAGAATTGAGGAAGAAACTGATGAATGAAACCCACAAGATAGCATTTGCAGTTGTCCCGAGGCAACCAAGATGCACAGATAGTTGAAATGGCACTACTGGTGACATTCTATGAAAACAGAAAGAGCAGAGGTTGTTTACAACAATAGCTACAATGCCATCATCCAAAGGCCAGCTTCTTAGCTCTGTATGGAAGAAAGCGTAGAATGCCAGTTTTCTGGGATGAAGTGGAACATTGAAAGATTACAAGACCAGAGTTGTTACAACAAGCCAAACGATAACGTCTAAATTATATGGGGATGTAAGCGGTGATGTTATGGTGGATATCTGGCTGTTATAATGGTGTTGTTGGTGGATGCTTGCAGTGGAGCTGTGTGTGCGGGTGGTGGTGCCGTACGGTTGGCCGAGAGAGTTGGTGAATTTGCCTTATCCTTATCTTTTATATTATCAGAATTCGTCCCTTTAATGAGGTTACAACAAGCCCTATTTATAGGACATGAATGGATAACATTGGGGGTAATTACAATTAAGGACTTGATATAAGCTGGTATACGGCGAGGACTCGATCCGCAAGGGAGGCTTGTCAACACCCGATCTGGGCTCGCATCCTGTACTCCGAGGTGCCCCCCAAAGGGCACCGATTCCCACTCCACAGGAGTGGACGGTCGATTTCCTGGGTGTCCTTCCGGCAGGATGGCGGTCCAGAACATGAATCAGGGCCGGAAGACGGGTCCGCCCTATCAATGGTCCCCTACTCCGCACCTCTGATCTCTCGAGAGGCTGGGTGGGGAGTAGCTCTCTTATTTTGGTGACCTGGCCCCTTGACTCCTTTAGGAACCGAAAAGGGCGGATAACCTTGGCTTCATAAGATTTGGTTTCTTAGGCCTTAGGCCTCGAGCCGATTCGAAGCTATAGATGGGCGGATAGCCTTAGCTTCATAAGATTTGGCTTCTTGGGCCATAGTCCTTGAGCCGATTCGAAGCTGTAAATGGGCGGATAGCCTTAGCTTCATAAGATTTGGCTTCTTGGGCCTTAGGCCTCGAGCCGATTCGAAGCTGTAAATGGGCGGATAGCCTTAGCTTTATAGGATTTGGCTTCTTGGGCCGATTCAAAGCTGTAAATAGGTGGATAGCCTTAGCTTCATAGGATTTGGCTTCTTGGGCCTTAGTCATCGAGCCGATTCGAAGCTATAGATGGGCGGATAGCCTTAGCTTCATAGGATTTGGCTTCTTAGGCCTTAGGCCTCGAGACGATTCGAATGTCAACCACGGACCCTCTTCCAATATCCCCTCGTCACCCTAGACTGATAGGGTTATTGATGTGACTCGCCGCTCATTCCGATTGGCTGTGACTTTTGGTTATTTGCGCAGTAATGATGACTATTCCAAATTTCAAAATTCAGAAATGCCACCTTTAATCTCGTTCGTTGGATCTCGATGGTGAGGACCGTCGGATCTGTTTTTTCATGCCTATATAAGAATGAGAGTCCCCAGACTTAAACACTTTCAGATTTCGTACTCTCTTTGGCGATTGTCCATTGACTGATTGTAAGCAAAGGCTCTCCGGCGAGATGATTTCCGGCAGGACTCCGAAGGCTCATTTCTTGCTCAAGCACCCTTCTCGTATTTCCGGTTGATTATCAAGTAAGCTGTTCATCCGGATTGATCTCTAATACTTTTGCATTTTGTTTAGCTCTGGTTTTATCCCTTGTCGGGTTGGCGCAATTGAATTTAAATATGCTATTCCTGTTTCTGTACCTGAGGTTATTTTTGGTTTCGGTTGAGTGTTGGATGTAGCTCTAATCAGCAGTTTTGAGATTTTGTCTTTGATTTCTAGGAGTTGATTGTGAAACGAAAAGACGGGGTGTCGAGATGAAGTGAGGGGGATTGTCTCGGCCCGACTTCCACTGTCTTGGGTGATGGCTTATCCACCTCGTTCTTTTCTTTTGCAGGATGCCCAGGAGCGACAAATCAAGAAGTAGTGATGATGATGGTGTTCATGGCTATGCCTCCGAGGATGCCGAAGAAGTGAGCACCTGCTCTGGTGAGGTGGACGATGGTAAATGCACAGAGGATAATATGTTCTAGCCCAGTTGGTTCCGCCACAGTCAATTCATCCCAAAGCTGTTTTTAAGGTGCCAAAAGGAAAATCTGTCCCTTCGGTTGCGGCTCCCAAAGAGTCAAAAAGGTTTAGGAAGGAGGCCGCCAGGGCTAAAGGTTCCTCCTCTGATGTGGTACCCGAGGTTGAGAAAACCAAGTGGAGAAATAAGTACGTTTGATGAGGATGACGAGCCGAAAGAGAGCAACAAAAATCCTAAGCCATTGAACCTATAGGCCCTGAGGGAGGACGATGAGATCGATGCCCTTGATAGGCAGATCGAGTCAGATTGGGCAGTCGTCCGACCCCGCCTAGGGGATCCCCAACTCCTTTCTGAGTTTAACATTTCTCATGATTATCGTTTCTCCGGCTTCAAGAAGGTAGAAAACCGAGCCGGTTTAAGACTGAAGGAAGACGACCTTGTTCTGTTCTATGACCATTTCATTGCTGGCCTCAGGCCCCCTTTCGAACCTTTCTTTGTTGAGGTCATGTGGAGTCTAGCGGCCCTTCCTTGTGATTTTACTCCTGGAACGGTCCTGGTGGTGATGGCATTCGTCGTGCTTTGTCGGATTTTGGGCTACGAGCCTTCCCTCAAAGTGTTTTTGAAGTTTTATACCTCAGCAAAGTGGCCACAAACAAAGCTTACTCGAGCAATTTTCTGGCAACCAGAGTGAAAAAATGTCGTTTATTTTACTGGACTTCGAATAAGGTCCGTAGTTGGAACACAAGGGCCATGATGGTCGAGTCGAAGTCCGGTAGGCTGTTTCCAAAATTCGAAGTACGCCCGAAGAAAAGGCTGAATAAGATTGTTGTGCCCAAATCTCTTGACCGCATCGAGTAGAAGCTTCTCGATAAGCTTTATGAGCTTCATGGTTGGGATGAAGAGAATGAGACGCAGAAGAGGACTTTTAGCTGGAGGAGCTTGATCGATCTCAAGGCCCCCTTCTGTTGCGTGGCCGGTATTCCTGGGCCGATCACCGCTCAGCCTGTGGTGAAGGCATCCAACCTGGGTGTATATGAAGATTGGTGTGTTGAGTGTCATCTGGGGAAGTGTTTCCCCACCAGTGCCCTATATGCAAAGGGGTTGAGAAATCGCGGCCCGCCAGTAATTTGCTTTTTTAACTTTGTTTTTCCCTTTCTTTAACTGTCTTCATTGGTATCTTTTGTTTCCTCTGGAATTCTAACCATTTGTTTTATAGGTATAATGGTGTTGGCCAACGTAGACCGGAGCGCTGTGATGACCCGTCTGAGGGATGAGAGGAAAGCTCGGTAGGCCTTGTTGGAGGCCAGCAAACCCATGGATCCACCCCCCAGTGAGCATGGAGGACGTTGCAGCCGCCGGTGCTTCCTCTACTGCGGCCCCCCTCAATATTACGGCTACCGGGGGTGGTGCAGTCGCTGCAAAGGTGGCTAGGCCTATCGTAGCTTTGAGGTTAGATAAACTTGTCGTGACCAACAAGGCGAAGAGAAAAAGGCCTACCGAAAGAAAGGATTCCGGCTTGATAGACGAGGACGAAGACCTGGTTGATATGTGTGCCGATTCGTCGCTCAAGAAGTCTAGAGTTCAAGGCGGCCAGAGCTCTGGCGAAGTTGTTGTTGAGTCTTCTTCAGCTGCAGAGGATGCTCGGATCCTCCAGGATGTCGAGCCAGAAAGCGCCGCTATTGACTTGACCGAGAGCCCGGCGAAAAGGATCGACACCGATAGTGAGCTTGTTATCGTCGAACCGGTGCAGAAGGACTCCGGCAAGAAGAAAATCCCTATGGGGTTTAAAGGGAAACCGGCTTTGTGGCTGGACCATGATTTCCTTAGTCAACCCATTTCCTTAAAAATGGCTGGGAGTTGTCTGCTTCCATTTCCGATGTGGTTCCTTTACAAAACCTGAAGTTGAAGCTGCACGATGCCCCTCAGCTGATGGTGCCCAAGCCGACATGGTGGCGTCGACAGCTTCTTTAGGGCCTTCTTCCAGCCGGCAGCTCTTGCTCGAGGCGCTTAGCCTTTACGGGACTATGGCTTGTGCGGTTATGTGCCTTTTCCATTTTTGAGCTTTTTATTTTGTCGAGTTTTTTGGTTCTGGACCCTTTTCTTTTCAGATCTCCACAAAGCTTAAGCAAGTCGAATGGGCTTGGGATGAAGAGGCGAAATAGATGGTGAGTCAACTCGCTGAGATGAGAGCGAAGTTGTCTGCCGAAGCGGACCGGGCCAATGCAGCAGAATGGAGGGAAAATGCATTCCGGGTCGAGGCCGATCAGAGGGAAAAAGAGCTTGTGGCCGATGTGGGTTGGCTTCATACCGAAAATCAGACCCTCTCCAAGAAGTCCCAATCAGCTGTTGAACTTCAGAAGTCCACTGAGTCGGAGAGAGAGAAAGCTCTTGCTAAGGTGTCGGAGGCCCATGACCTCGTTGACAGATTGAAGAGCGACCTGAGTGAATCCGAGGTCGCTGCTGCTGACGTTGCCCGAAAAGTCAAAGATGCTTTGCTGGACGGGTTTGACCAGGGTTTCTATCATGCCTCGAGGTGTCTTAAGGCATTTTTTCAGGATGCCCCGGATCTTGAGACCTTGCAGGACTGGCTAATAATGGATCAGGATGACCCTGAGCTGAGAGTATTCCACCCTGATCTTCCTTACACCGCCATTCAACTTGAGGATTTCCGGGTCGAAAGCTTGAAGAACGGTAAGCCTCTTTGGGATCCTCCTGCAGTCAACGAGAAGAATCTTCGCGCTATGATGCTAGAGATAGAGAGAGAAGCTCTTGAGCTTGCTGCGAAGGAAGCAGAGGCCGCTACTGCTGTTGTGGGAGCTGTTTCCACTAGTGTCGGCGAGGACAAGAGCCCTGAGGAAAAGTGCAATCAATTTTTAGATTTGATTGGGCCTCATACCGAGACTCCTCCTTTGGACAAACAAGCTTGACTCGTTATTCTTTGGCTTTTGTTGTGATTTTGTACCTTTTATTTCCCCTTTTTTTGTAGTAATTTGACATTTCCAGTGGCCCCTACTTGATTTTCATTTATTGGACAAGTCTGTTTGTTTCGCCAAAGTGTCTATGTGTGCGGGCCCCTCATTTTGGTGAGTTCGTTAGCTCCTTTGCTCGAAGTCGCCAAATAAATATTTCCATTTTATTCCACTTCTTGAAACGTTTTGATTTTGCGGCCACCTACTTTTGGTGAGGTCGAGGTCGTTTAGAATGTCGAGCTCACTAAAATAACTGAGGTAGGAATTAAACCTTTATTGGGTCCTCTTAAAAAAATCCAGCGTGCGGCCCCCGTCTTTCAATCAGAGTCGCCTCTGAGCTTGGTTGAAATAAATGTGGAATTCGGACCGCTTGTTGTTAGTTTCGAAAATTCACATCTGTTGCCTCCTTGTTTGGAGTGAAGTTGCATACGAGGTCCAAATAAAAAGTAATTTGCTTTGTTGTACCTAGTTTCTGGGCCATCTAGTCGTCTGGTTGGGTCCAAAAATCTGATGTGTCCTCTAGTTTGGAGGGAGATCGAAGGCTTTGTGCTTCGGTCCGGATCGAAACAGTAGGTTTTGCGAGATCTATTTACTTTAAAATTCCAATATGGCCCCTTGCTGTGTGTGTGTCCGATTATTATTTGAAGCGGGTACATGCACAACAGTTTCGAGGTTCCCTCATTTTGGAGTTTGACGGTTCAGTTTCTCCTGGCACGTCTTGTCATAAAGCTGTGACCTTTGGCCAGCTGTTGTTATGTTCCTGTTGCTGACGCTTCGGAAGCCGTGCTCATAATGAAGATGGTTCTGGTAACTGTTCCCGCGTTAATGCTTTTTCGAATTTCAAAATCTGAACATGCGTTTCGCCCTAGCCGTCCGATCAGGTTTATCTCCTCCATCGGATCATTTACTTTGTGCTATAAAAGTTGGGATTTTGCTATTCTCTCAAGCATCCCTATTTTGATTCTTCTTCTTCCTAAAGTTCCTTTCCGAGTCTTTGCTTTATTACTGTAATGGCTAATTTCGGTGATTCTCCCTTCTTTCAAACAGCCTCTTCGTTAGCCATTGCTAATTTTTTCTCCATCTTCAATGAGCTTCCCTTGCTGTCTGAGAGGGGTTTGAACCTTCGCAAGGTTATCTTTGCTCAGCGTAATTGTGTCACTGAGATGGGTTGGTCTGGGTTTTTGAGGGCACCTCGGGGTGTATACAATGCCATTATGGTGTGGGAATTTTATTCCGCATTATCCGTGGTGGCTTTGACTGATACTGCCCCCACCGTGGTTCCACTCCGGGGGGCTTATGTTGCCCTCTTTCCTGAGGTCATCAATGAGTTATTCAACTTGCCTACTCTTCATCCCTACAAGCATTACGAGACAGTTTGGAGTCTTTGCGATGGGTTAAGGAGGCGTATGTACGGGGCCGCCGCTCTTAGGCGTTTGTTTCCTGGTGACTGGGATCCGTTGCCGGAGGGTCATGCTTATGAGATGTCTCAAGCTAACCGGGAGTGGAAAAGATTATCAATGCCCGTGTTTTTTCCTTCGTTTGATTCTGTGGAGATTTCAGAGGCCGAGTCGCACATGCTTTACGCGATCCTGGTGGGTAGGGAGGGAGTCAGCATCGATTTGGGGCGGCTGATATATCATGAAATAGTTACATTTGCTGCCCAGACAGATCTACATGGGCCCATCCCTTTCCCAAGGTTGATTTCCCACTTGTGCACCAGTGCTCTCGGGACGCCAATATCTCATGATGATGTTTTGGTGCAGCCTGGCGCGAACGTCATGCTCGAACGTATCGATTCGGACTCATCAACAGATTACGACGCTGAATGGGCTTAGATTTTCTTTTCATCTTGTCTTGTAAATAATCGGCCTTGTCGGTCTGTGTTCCTTGCAATGAAATTTTCTTTCTGCGATGTGTTTGCTTTATTTTTATGTTTTAGGCTCGAATTGTTGATTGCGGCCCGTTTCTGCTTGAATGAGGAGAATTCTTGCACTGGAGTCGGCAAGTTTGGTTGGACCCAGTGGAGTCTATTCGGTTATTCGAACATTGTGAGGTCTCATGACCCTTGGCTTAACCGATGCATTGATGAATGTTTCTTTCGAAGTGTCTGCTTTGTTAATGCAGGGGTTGGCGTCCGGATTTAAACGTGCGTGACTCCTTAGCTTCCCGCCCTTTTACTTTCTGAGTCTATAAAAGGAGGATTTGCCATGTTTCCTCATCTACGAACTTCTCAATTTTTCTTCCTCTAAATTTTTTTGAACTGTCTGCATCACCTTTCCATTATGTCTTCGTCTGAGGATTCTAGCCAAGGCTCTAATGCCTTTAATCCTGCTCCAGAAGATGGACTCTCCATCTGTTTTCGTCTTACTACCTCACAAGTAGCCATGGACAACTTCACGACATTCTTTCGTGATTGTGCCCATATACAGGAGAGGGGATTGAACCTGGGTCGTGTCAAGCTAGGTCACCGGGCTGCTATCCTTGCCAAAGGCTGGGGAAACTTCGTTACTCCTCCGGCTAGGGAGTACAACTCAACCTTGGTACGTGAGTTCTACTCTGTTTTATCAGAGAATGGCCATGTTGATCGCACCACTACCGTCACTGTCCAAGGAGTGACGGTTGATTTCACTCCGACCGCCATCAATAATTTTTATGGTCTTCCCAATCCTGTTGAGGATTATGATGTTACCTGGGATCTTGAGGATGTGATTAACTATTATGGCACTCTTTCTGATGCTTTCCAATTCCTGCTGCGTAACGAGTGGGATGGTGATATGAAAGTCAAGATCCACATGCTCAAGCGAGCAGAGACGGAATGGAAGCGCTTCTCGAATACTCGGTTTTTTGTATGCCCGATCCAAGGAAGTCACTGATGCTGAGGCGTTTGTCCTCTATGCTCTTTCTGTGCCGGAGGTGACCATTAACTGAGGCCGCCTGATCCATTTTGAGGCGATCAATTTCGCCACTTCGAGGGGTATCGGCCTTGTCATGCCGTTTTCTTGGATGATTTCTAATATGTACATCCGTAGTCTAGGGATGCCAGTGTGTCCATGAAGGATGTAGGATCTTAGATCTAAACGAGTTAGATCTACGCGCATCGGATGGATCACGACTTATATACCACAATACATAATTAAATGACTTAAACTACTACAAGGGGGTTAAGAAAATCATACCAATAGTAGGAAGAGAAGCCTTGATCTTAGGATGAGAAGCCTTGATCTTCCAATGTGTTCTCCAAACGGTGGTTGGTGGACACCCTTCTTGATATGAGAACCTCATTGATATGCTTCCAAGAAAAACTCCAAGTTTTTCTCCAACCGGGTGGAGCTAAGGATCGAAAATAAGTGCTTTTGCGCTGTTGTACCGTAAGGTGACTTCTCTAGGCGTCTCCTTTCTTCTGTAGTAGGGGTGCTGCAGCTCTTCTTCGAATGCATCCGTAGAGTGTAGCTATTACTCTTTCTTCCTTTAGGCGATGTATGTGTGTTGATTCGATTCAATCTTGCTCTGAAGGGCCCGTGGCTGGTAGCTTGTTTGCGATCATGGAGTGCGTTCTTCTTTTCTTTCTCCTATGAGACGGAAGTAGAGGCCAGCCAAGCTATGCATATAGTCAAGATTGTAGTGCCGGTACCTATGTCTCTTTGCACTGCGAATCTTTGGTTTTACATCCCCAAAGACTCACGATTCCGCTCTCTTTGTTAGGAAGTCCTGCACTGCATATTGTTTCTTCGTTGATGATATGATCATTACGGGCGTAGCGCTGAATTAGATCCCTTTCACCGACTCCTTAGCCTTTTGTCTCTATGAATTTCGTGGCTTTCACCTCACCTAGGGCTCGGGGAGAACTCTCTTTTTATAGGCAAAATCCAAGAGAGAAAACCTATACCCAATCGGTTTAACAAAATAAAAGAGATAATTCTAATTATTATTATCCAATAAAAATAAGAGATAATTACAATCTTATAATAATAAAATATAATTATCCTTATAGTTAAGAGATAAATAATAAATAAATTATTTTCTTTTATTTATCCAATTAATTATTTAACAAATAAATAACTAATTACACAATATGTCATTATCCAAGAAAACTAATTTCTTGGAAAATCCAAGACATATGGCGCCACACTAAGCCCTCACTGTGCCCATGTAAAATGTCTTTTTTCATGTGTATTATATTATTTTAGCCCAACTAAATAATATTCATGCATATCAATTAATTGACCCAACCAATTAATTATTTCGAGAGCCCAAATAAACAAGAATATTAGCCCGAATTATGAAACGCACATGGGGACCATGGACATAAACAAGTAGCTCTCCAATAATTAAATATATTATTCATCGAACATAATATATTTATTAAATTATTAATTCGGGATTACGCCACCATAAACCCAAATCGAACTCTACCAATTATAGATATATACTTACACTCAACCCATAGAGTAGATAAGTGTCCATTGATATAATCACTACATACGGATTAACCCTCCATAGACTGTCCATTCTGAGTGGGAAGTCTCCGTGAACCCGACTCAGAATATCTTATCCTTATTTACCATTAACCCATTGATGATCAATTAGTACACATATCTCGACTAGTAGCTAATTAGTCAAATGCGAACTCCCGGATCGATCACTTTCTTAGGGCTAACAAATAAAGTGGATCGCCTCTCTACTTCCCGCAGGAAGGAATGGATTCCATGTCGTGAAAATCGAACTACTCACTCATCCGGAGATAGTGCCAATGAGAAGTGGCTTGGAACACATATCTAAGTGAACCGTGAACTAACACATCAAACACTACCCGGGACAAGCAAAGACTCGTGATCACCTCAGATTAAGGTTGATCCATATATGATCATCTAATGATTTAATAAGATTCCTCTATTACGGAATTGTACCGAGAAATACTGATTAAATCGGTCCAGTCCTATATGAATGCCATAATATATAAATGCCCCACGTAGGTACCCTCTACCGACAATCCGGATAAGACTATCACACCCTAAGGTGTTCTAGGCGCATTATTGGTGTTTTAATCAAGAGACCCTAAACTCTGATTAAGTTCACCACGGACTAACAGTTTAAGCATATCTCCACTAACTCAATCCTCACGTGTAATCCATACACTTTGAGTTAAGTGGTTACATCTGAGATATACTTAGGGTTTGCGCAGTTGTATTACTTACAAGCACAAAGCAAGTAATAAGGTGAGATAAATTTGTCATCCATTAAAAACAATTACACAAATTGTCTTTCGGCACTACACCTAACAATCTCCCACTTGCACGAAATGACAAGCAACGATTGTTTTTAGAGCACACCCTTTCTCATCTTATTAACAACACTCTCCCACTTGCTCTAAAAGCAGATGAGACATATCCATCAATGCCGTACCCTTCAAGCACTCGACTTGGTACACTGATTAGCTAGGTTGTCGACTCGAGACGATCTTTAGGATTGAAACGTAGCCGGTCCTGCCAATCAGGCGGTACTCTCTCTCAATATGCTTTTGACTTCTGAGAAGATCCTTCTAAGCTATCTCTTCACTATTTTCACGATGAAGTGATATCGGCTTATCAGACCTAGAATTACTCCCAGACCAAAAAAGAAATTCTAAGCACTATGAGTAAACACTGAGCCCAAGATCAACTTAATGATCATCCTTAATCTGACTACAAGTCAGAATCAGTGTAGTCAACCATATTCAAGTTTGCACCTGAATATACAAGCATATGATTCCTCGTTCTCTAAGGATACTTGAGGACGTACTAAACCGCTATTCAATGCTCGAATCAGAGATTTGAGTACTATTGACTTGTTATAACCTGACTTGACGTTATCCAAGAGAGACTCTATCCCATTTACTCTTTATCCAAAGATTTAGAGAATCATTCCTGAGAGGTAGGGTAGGACTAATCTCGATGAATGTTGCATACGTATATGCATGATCATCTTATTCAATAAGATAGGTGGGATAGCGAATGACTCATTCTCGTGAATTTGACCAAATCAGATTCTTAGAAAATAGTCCAATTCTCTCATCCAGAGAATCTTGGCCTGTCAGTTTCCGACTTCAGATAGCACACACATGTTGTTTCCAACCGTTTCAGTGTTATCATTCATGAACACTAATACTACTACCTTACCAATATTGATATCCAGTCTACGAAAGACTTATCAATATTCTGGTCAAGTCCACATATTTTAAAACATGTGACTTTAAATGACCGAGAGGTTCTCTTAAATGCACAAAGGATATAAGCCCCGGCAGTCATCTTGCCGTTTGTTCTAACCAAGACCCTTCTGTTCCGAATGAATTCAGAATCCGTTTTTTTGGCAAGAAAGTCTCAGGGTATCACCCCTATTTTCCGCTTTCTAACGAAATCTTACAAAATCGAGTGGTGAGAGAGTTCAAGGTCCAGTTAACTCTCTACTTGTCGTGAATCACCCCTATACCACCCAATTTTATATTTGAAAGTTTAAACTTTCCTATTCATTCGACTCTTTTCGTGTAGATCCAATTGCTCCTACCGGGCCAGAGACACTCGGTGGTTTACGAGAGAGGTGAACGAGTAACAGATTACCAAAACTCCATTCACTGTGGTTAAGGTTTTCAAACCAACCTCTATGATCGTAATCCTATAAAGCCCACCGAGAGCCATAGGTTATCAATCACCCCAGATGGATCAAAGTCCACAAAACCACAATGGGTCAACGGTTAAACCATACTCTCACTGCGTCTTGGGTGGATTGACATTCTGATCTAGTAGTATTTATCAGTGCAATCACCAACAACCGATGTTGGACGTGGTCTGATTAAATCAGATAGTAACTACCTTTGGGTAACCGTAATCCAAGGTTTAAGGCTGCTACTTATAGATTCTATCAGAAGCCTTGTGACAGTTCAACCGTCACTTTCTGATCTCACGAACCTTATAACCAACCTTCACTCGACACATTAAGGTATTTCATGAACATTCACAAGCTGAACGTATGCGCAAAATCTCCAGTCGTACCTTCCAGCATCAAGTGCTAAATGCCTACATTTACGGAAGTGGTGTGAACCGAAGTCACTCCTTATCCATAAATTCACAAGCATCTTCTAGGTAGACTTCTCGGTTTACATAATAATGTTAACCGTTATTTTGCAACCAATTATCTTAATCGAGTTTAGCAGTGTATTGTAGTACATCAATAACTATATAGGGCAAGTCTATGGTTTCTTCCTCAAATGAGAAACATTCCACTAGGAGGCGAGGCCGAGCATCATCCCAAGACTATGCGATAGCCTATTTCTCGAGCATGGAATACTCTATTCTCTGCTAAAATTAGAGACTCCTCCTTGTATTCTTTCGATAAACTAAACCGTGTTTCGAGTAGTTATCAGACAAAATGTCACCACTCAAAATCTCCCACTAGCTTGTATCTCTCACTAGACCCCGAAGGTTATGATGAACAAGCTATGTTACCCCTTCAAATCTATTACCCTTTCCCAATTGAAAGGTAGCTTAGTTATTGTTCCTTTAAGACAGTGTTCCGAGACTGGGAGATAGGAATCACCCTTAGCCAGTCGTCAGGTCTTATCTCTAGGATATATGCACTAATTAATAGATATTGAAAGGTCGTTTATCTTAATACGGAAACCTCTTACCTTTAATAGTTTTAGATGTGGAACGCATACTTATTCAGCTTTTCTTAGTGGTTCTGACTTTATCAAACAAAAGTCCGAGTCTCGGATTCGTACTACAAATGTCATCTTCACTTTCTATGAGGCAACAATATATCAAGTTGAAAGTGAATCCATTTGTTTCAACGAATCTGTAAACAGAAAAATAAATTTTTCTATGATATTCAAGGATAGAATCCGAAATTCATTTCCTGATATCACTCCCACTATTCCAGCTGAAATTACTGCCCATTGTTACTCTATTAATCGTTAATGCAAAGCTCTCTTGTTCTTCCAAAGAACTTAGCTCCCGAGTCGAGTTACTCGGTTAAGAAAGTTGCCAAGGATTCATTGGTTAGTGATCCGAAATCACTTTCCTTATCCTATACTTTCTTTACCTAATGTTTCGGTTTAGCCTCAAAACTTTAGTTAAGATGATTAACACTTATAGACATTCTCTCCCATTCTTAACTTTCCTTAAAAAGAAATTGTCTTGAACTAGCAGTTCGTTTGAGTAGACACTACTCGTGAACTGTGGGATGTCTAATGAAAGTGTTACCCAGTGGGACCAATTTCCTAATAAATTAGAAAAACATAAGATAAAAGCTCCCACTAGTTTATCGGTTCCAAATACCGTCTAACTAGCGATACTTTTATTGATGATTCTCCAATTTTTCTATTAGAAATTTTTTTCGTGTAGACACTACACAATTAAAATTCACTAGAAGAATTTTATCGAATTTTATCGTCCCAATCATCTTTCAAACTAACTATGGTTGTCTCTCGTTCAACACGAGTGACAGCAGTGACATACTTATTTACGTCACTTAAGTCTTGAAGGCTCAAGAGAAATATCTCTTCCGAAAAATTAATCGCATGTAAGATCAATAAGTACAATGTTCTAGTTACTTACCACTTTTCAACGAAGTCATTACTAGTCAATTTTACACTAGTGATCTAGCACCCTAAAGAGATATATAAATAGTTGTAAATAAAATTGATGTAAAATAAATCCAAATCATACACTACTAATTTTTGGGAACTATAAACTAAGTACTTATAGTCTATCCTACTGCTCCAAGGATTTAATCTAATGCCTCAAAGTGCGCCTTAGGGTAGGTCAAAGAGGTTTCGATTAATATTGAAGATCAAATTGAGAATCAAACATCTCATTTGTGATAGTCAATCACCTTTCCTTTTCAGCCAAGGTACTACCAAAAATACCTTTATGAGTGTGACTCACTGTCTCGATTTTTAGGTAGACCCGAGTGTCCCGCCTTAGGGTCGGTCGGTGACCGACGAGTACCCAAAATCCTATCCTTTCGGAGACCAAGCCTTGAATTTTGATAGCGGTGAAGGCCTTCCTTGTGGGAGGCCGGTCCTGTGCCTCGCACGAGGCGTCACCATTCTCTCACGTTGCTTGTGTCAACAATAGAGGCCGTGGGGTCGGCTGTCGCCTCTCCCGCTCCCACTCAATATTTTGAAAAAGTGGTGGGTTTACTAATCACATTTTTTGGACTTGATGTTACATTAAGGAACAATAAATCATAGGCCCAAATGTTGTCGGTTATATGGGCTAGCCCACCCGACCAATTCGTTGGAACATATGTGACCGTCGGACGGGACAAGACCAGGGGAGCTCCGTTGAGCCGTATTGGCTCTTCGGATGGCTCAGCCTTGCCGGACCTCCGTGCAAACGCCACACGTGGAGGGTGAAGTCGATCGAGCCGTAGCTACTGTTGACCACCCAACCGTGGTTAAACCACTTTCGAACCATGTTTGCCCGTGATTATCCAATCCTTAAACATCAAACTTTCACGTAGACACTACGGAACAAAAAAAAGTAATCTCGTCTAGGTGAGGTTGAATTCACCGAGAATCCAACACCTTAACCACGAGGTTTCGGGATTTTACTCCTTATGCTTTCGCAGAGTGGGATTCACCGAGAATCCATCACCCAACCTCGACGATTGAAAAAACCCATGTTCCTCGGTTTTTACCCTAATTAGTTTCTAATTAATATCAAACAATTAATTAAAACTAATTGCGTGTTTTATACATGCCTAACTAATTCCTCGAATTAATTTCTACATGGATGCATATGGAGTGGAATTCAAGATATGATGCATGTCATGGCAATTTTCCGGTTCTACACATACAATCTAAACATGTATTCTAGTGCGGAAAATAAACACCGAGATGGACCGTTGGCACCCCCGTATCTAACCTATTAGAAAAAAAAATAACCAAACCCTAACTAGGGTTTACTACTTTTTAACATAATCTGCAGCTGTTCAAAATCTTCGACGATCGGCAAACCAAACGAACTCGGATCGTGACGAAACTTTCCAGATCTATTCCTTACTCCTTGGGCTCCAATATGGACGGTTGGATCGGAGTTTTATTTGTCAATTTTCTCCAGTGAGCCGCCCAACTTGCTGCTGGATCTGACTTTTACAGCAGCGCCTCAAAGACTTCCCGAGGACGATCGGGAATCGAGATGAATTCCGATCGACCTGAAATTTTTATTCCACGTCAAAAACTCCGTATTTATCGATTTGACCGGTTGGATTTGCGTTTCAATGGTCCAAAATCTCCCAGAAATTCGAGGAAGTCACATGTAGGGTATCTGTGAATCCTGTGTTTTTCTGTTGCAGCAGCTTCTTTGCAGCAACGAACGGATATCAAAACGGACTCCGATCGACGCCAAATTTTTTGAAATTGTTCATCATCTTCCAATTTTGATTCTGACCGGAGGGATCGTCGTTTCAACGGCTCGATCAAAGGAAAAAACGAAATAACTAAACAGCTACTAAACATATGTATTTTCTGGAAATTAAAATTGCAATAAAAATAAATTACATAATTTCCTATACTCATATGAACGAATTTTCATCGTTTATATGAGTTTACAATAGATCTAACGGGTAAACAGTGTCAACCCCCAATCCATCTCTTCAACCATAGCAATTAATCATTATCAATGCATAAAACAATAAATAAAATTTACCTACATGCAATTCCACTCCTTTAAATCGTTTAATTATGATTATGACTATATAAATTGTGGAACCTGTCTCTGATACCACATGAAGGATGTAGGATCTTAGATCTAAACGAGTTAGATCTACGCGCAGCGGATGGATCACGACTTATATGCCACAATACATAATTAAATGACTTAAACTACTACAAGGGGGTTAAGAAAATCATACCAATAGTAGGAAGAGAAGCCTTGATCTTAGGATGAGAAGCCTTGATCTTTTAATGTGTTCTCCAAACGGTGGTTGGTGGACACCCTTCTTGATATGAGAACCTCATTGATATGCTTCCAAGAAAAACTCCAAGTTTTTCTCCAACCGGGTGGAGCTAAAGATCGAACTCCTTAGCCTTTTTTCTCTATGAATTTCGTGGCTTTCACCTCACCTAGGGCTCGGGGAGAACTCTCTTTTTATAGGCAAAATCCAAGAGAGAAAACCTATACCCAATCGGTTTAACAAAATAAAAGAGATAATTCTAATTATTATTATCCAATAAAAATAAGAGATAATTACAATCTTATAATAATAAAATATAATTATCCTTATAGTTAAGAGATAAATAATAAATAAATTATTTTCTTTTATTTATCCAATTAATTATTTAACAAATAAATAACTAATTACACAATATGTCATTATCCAAGAAAACTAATTTCTTGGAAAATCCAAGACATATTGGCGCCACACTAAGTTCTCATCGTGCCCACGTAAAATGTCTTTTCACAGATTATATTATTTAAATTTTAACTAAATAATATTCATGCATATCAATTAATTGACCCAACCAATTAATTATTTCGAGGCCCAAATAAACAAGAATATTAGCCCGAATTATAGAAAGCTTACATTTAATTACTGGACCTATAACTAAGTGAAATAGCTCCAATAATTAAATATATTATTCATCGAATGTAATATATATATTAAATTATTAATTTTCGGATTACGCCACCATAAACCCAAATCGAACTCTATCAATTATAGATATATACTTACACTCAACCCATGTAGAGTAGATAAGTGTCCATTGATATAATCACTACATACGGATTAACCCTCCATAGATCGTCCATTCTCGAGTGGGAAGTCTCCGTGAACCCGACTCGTAATATCTTATCCTTATTTACCATTAACCCTCGATGATCAATTAGTACACATATCCGACTAGTAGCTAATTAGTCAAATGCGAACTCCCGGGATCGATTACTTTCTTAGGGCTAACAAATAAGGGATCGTCTCTCTACTTCCCGAGGAAGGAATGGATTCCATGTCTGTGAAAATCGTAACTACTCACTCATCCGGAGATAGTGCCAATAAGAAGTGGCTTGGAACACATATCTAAGTGAACCGTAACTCAACACATCAAACACTACCCCGGGACAAGCAAAGACTCGTGATCACCTCAGATTAAGGTTGATCCATATATGATCATCTAATGATTTAATAAGATTCCTCGACACGGAATTATACCGAGAAATACTGATTAAATCGGTCCAAATCCTATATGAATGCCATAATATATAAATGCCCCACGTAGGTACCTCTACCGAAAGTCCGGATAAGACTATCACAAACTTAAAGTGTTCGGGCGCATTATTGGTGTTTTAATCAAGAGACCCTAAACTCGATTAAGTTCACCACGGACTAACAGATTTAAGCATATCTCCACTAACTCAATCCTCACGTGTAATCCATACACCGAAAGTTAAGTGGTTACATACATATATACTTAGTGGTTTGCAAAGCAGTTGTATTACTTACAAGCACAAAGCAAGTAATAAGGTGAGATAAATTCTGTCATCCTTTAAAAACAATTACACAAATTGTCTTTCGGGCACTACACCTAACAGTCCGACCACGGATGTATATTTTCCTCATCCGGAAGCGGACGCGTGAGGAGCGGAGCTCATTTTTTTATTTTTCTTTTCTTTTTTGCTCCTTTGTAAAAATTTCTCCTCCTGTAAATCTCTTGTTTTTTTCTTTCGATTTTGTTTTCGCACTTTGTTTTGCAAGCTTTGCATTTTCGGATGGCTTTATAAACGTGACTTCAGACTGGAACCTTTGCCCCCGACTGTGTCGGGCAAGCTTTTCTTGTCGGAGACAGTTTTTGTTTGTAACCGAGGGGTTTTCGAAAAATAATTTGTTGACAATAATCAAAAGGGGCTCAACGCCTTCCTATTAAAATTGCTTATAAAAACAAGTTGAGGTCATTGGCCTTACAAGTAGTAATTTTTTAGATTGTCGGCGTGCCAGGGCCTATTGAACTCGCGACCCTCTTTGTCTTTGAGGATGTAGGTCCCTTTCTTGACCATTCTCGATACTTGCCAAGGGCCCTCCCAATTCTCAGCCAATTTTCCTTTGTCGGTCTTCTGGCCTGTCGCTTGTCTTTTTCGAAGGACGAAATCGACGACCGCGAAGGAATGGTCTCGGATGCGTTGGTCATAGTACCTTTTTGCGGTTTGCTTTTAATTGACCACCTGAGCCCGGGCTCTCAGACATTTTTCTTCGCCTAGATCCAGTTCGATTTTCCGATTAGTCACGTTGTCGGCCTCATCGAAGTGGGAGACCCTGATACTTGGCAGTGCCATTTCCACTGGTGCCATTGCTTCTGACCCGTATGTCAGTGCGAACGGGGTTTCCCCCGTTGTTACCTTTCTGGTTGTCCGAAGTGCCCATAGGGCTTCTGGCAGGTAGTCTACCCATTTGCCGGCCTTTTTGTCTAGGCTTTTCTTTAATATTTTCTACACTTTCTTATTGGCGTTCTCCGCCTGGACGTTTCCATGAGGGTAGCATACCGAAGATTGTCAGTGTTTGACATTATGCTCTTTGCAAAACTCGCCGAACTCATCCCTGAACTGCGCGCCGTGATCGGATACAATGGCCATCGGCACCCCAAACCGAGTCCAAACCTGATCCAATAAAAAGTATATTATATCCTTGGCGCATATTTTCACGAGCAATTTTGCCTCGATCCATTTTGTGAAGTAGTCCACGGCGATGACTACATATTCACATTCCGATCTTCCTTTCTTGAGCGGACTTATGAGGTCGATTTCACACATGTCGAAAGGCCATGCGGCGACAACAATGCTCTGCTCCACTGAAGGGAGCTAGTGTATGTTGGCGAAGCGTTGGCATTTATCACAGCTTTTGGCGTATCTTTCGGCGTCTTCCGCCAGTTTCGGCCAATAGTACCCTGCTAATAATGCTTTTTGGGCCAAGGTATAGCTGGAGGGGTGGCCACCGGACACACCCTCATAAAGCTCTGTTAGTATACCTTGTACCTCCTCGGGCCGCACACAGCACTACAATGGCTTGGAGAACGATCGTCTGTATAGAACTCCATTTAGGATTGTATAGCGCGCCGCTCTCTTCCTTAAGGCTTGAGCTTTTTAACATCTTCTGGCAAGATTCAACTCTCTATGTATGTTTTGATCTCATCAATCCAGGATGGGGTCGATGATTGAATGTCCATGATATCAGCTCGGCAGACAGCTGGCTCTTCCAAGTATTCGAACATGACCGTAGGGTCGCTGAACTCGTCTCTGGATATCGGTTTGAACAAGTAATCTGCCGGCTCATTCTGTTCCTGTGGGATGTTCCAGAATTCGCAATATTTTAAGCCGCTTCTTAGTTTCCTGACAATGTTGAGGTCCTTTTTTAGCACTTCATCCCTCACCTCAAATGCACCCTTAATTTGGCATACCACCACATTTGAATCCCAGAATACCTCTAACTTTTCGACCTTCATAGATTTGGCTAACTTCAGTCCGGCTATGACTGCCTCATACTCGGCCTGATTATTGAAGGCGGTGAAGTTGAACCTTAAGGTCTTTTCAATTTCTTCGGATGAGTCTGGCTCCAAGAGTATCATCGCAACTCCACAACCATTTCAGCTCGCGGCCCAGTCGACATACATCTGCCATTTCAGCTCGCGGCCCAGTTCGACTCAACCTCAGCTAGGGTGTTCGACTTGTCAACGCTTGCCGAGCTAGGCTGCCCGGCGGGTCCTTCCTCATTGAAGCTTTTTTTGACTATGAAGTCCGCTAGTGCCTGTGCCTTGATAGCTTTCTTGGGCTCATATCGAATGTCAAATTCAGTCAACTCTATGGCCCATCGCAGCATTCGACCCGAGAGGTCCGGCTTATGCAGGAACTGTCGTAGAGGACTATTGGTTAAGACCACAATCGTGTGCGAAGAGAAATAAGCCCTGAGTGTTCGGGCTGCCATAACAAGCGAGTAAGCTAATTTTTTTGCATTAAGATAGCGGCTCTCAATGGGACTGAGGGCCTTGGAAACATAATAAACGGGCTTTTGGAGGGTCCTATCCTCCTTGACAAGAACAGCGGCAACAGTCAGGTCCGAAGCTTCCAGGTACAAAAAGAGTTCGTCTCCTAGGATCGGGCTGACTAAAAGCAGAGGACTTGCCAGATATGTCCTGATAGCTTTGAAGGCCTGAGAGCACTCCTCTGACCATTCGAAGGTTTTGTTTCCCTTGAGGATCTTGAAAAACGGGAGGCACTTGTCGGTGGATCTGTAGACGAATTTTCCCAGAGCGATAATTCTTCCATTTAACCTTTGGACCTCCTTCACGCATGTTGGTTCTTTCATGTTGGTTAGGGCTTGTATTTTTTTCCGGGTTCACCTCTATTCCCCTTTGAGTTACCATGAAACTTAGGAACTTCCCGGCTTGGACTCCAAAAGTACATTTGGCGGGGTACAGCTTCATTGAGTGTATCTTTACATTGGTGAAAGTTTCTTGCAGATCGGCCAGGTGGTCAGTCCTGGAGGACTTAACGACCATGTCGTCTATATAAGCCTCCATATTCTACCCTATCTAAGAACCAAATACTTTGTTGACCATCCTCTGGTAAGTCAACCCAGCATTTTTCAGTCCAAACGGCATCATTTCGTAGTAGTACATTCCGCCTGCCGCTCGGAAAGCAGTCAATTCTATCTCTTTATCAAACATCATCACTTGGTGGTATCCGGAGTATACGTCCAAGAAACTTAACATTTCGAAGCTGGCTATCCGGTTGACCATTCTGTCGATCCTGGGTAGCTCAAAAGGATCTTTCGGGTAGGCCTTGTTCAGATCGGCAAAATCGACGCACATGCGCCATTTTCCATTATGCTTTTTAACCATCACCACGTTGGCCAGCCAGGTTGGGTATTGTAGCTCTCGGATAATTCTGGCTTCTATCATCTTGCTTACTTCGATTTTGATCGTTTCCTCTTTCTCTTTGGAGAATTGGCGGGCTCTCTGCTGTATAGGCTTGAAGTGAGGATCCACATTCAGATGGTGTAGCGCGATTTCGGGTGCCACGCCCCTCATGTCCATGACTACCCATGCGAAAGTGTACAGGTTTTCCTTTAACAGCGAGATCAAATCTCCCTTTCGTCTCCTTTAATTTGTCCACCAATTTTCACCTTTTGGTCAGGATGTTTTTTGTTGATAATGATTTCAACCAGCTCGTCTTCGGCGGTGACATCTGATTCATCCCTGACCTAGAGGGTGTCACAAATGACTGTCTTGGGTCCAGCAGGCACGATCTCTTTCGGGGGGCACGGCTCGTTTCGAGCTTTCGTTACCCCGATCGTGTCTACGCGAGCCCTTCTGAAAGCTGACTCAGACGCTTCACCCTGGGGCCTCTTGCCCGCTCCTCTTGCGGGGTAATCACTGTGATTTGTCGTTACGTGGTGTAGCAGAGTTTGAGGTCGGCTGACGGCTAATCCGACTCCATCGTCCGTATAAAACTTTGCCCTTTGGTGGGGAATCGAAACCATCTGGAACTTTCTTTGTGACGGGATTCCCAGGATAGCCGTGTAGTGGGAATGTAGATCGAACACCAAGAAATCGATTTTCTCCTTGCGGTATGGCGGGTGGTCGCCAATTTCTACCTCCAAGTCGACGACGCCCAACACCGTCACTTTATCGTTAGAGAATCCCTCCAACATCCCTAAGTAAGGTTTTAACCTGGACATTCCAACCTTCAACTGTTTCAGGGTTTCCAGATAGATGATGTCTCGAGCGGCCCCGGTGTCAAGGAGTACCCAATTGACACCAAAATCATTTATTCCGATCTGTACCACTATCAGCAGTTCCATTGCCCTTGATTGAGCCGGCAGCTCGCTGCGAGTGAATGTGATCACTTGCTCGTCTGGAGCTAGAACGATTGGTTTTTCCCTTCCTCTAACATTGATCGCGTTGATTTGACTTTTGATTAGATGGTTGCTAGGGAACTCCTCTATGATTACCTTGATTTCATTTCGGTATCTTCGAGGCCCCTATCGTCCCTGTTTCTGCCGCCGTGTTTCTTATATTTGTCTAATTCTCCATTCCTGATCATCGTATCGATGATTTTCCTTAGGGTGAAACATTCATTTGTGATGTGACCATGATCTTCGTGAAAATCGTAATACCTTGTTTCATCCCTTGTTCCAGGATCGGACCTCAAAGGTCTAGGCCGCTCCACCTTGTCCTGGATCTCATACAGTATTTCAGACAGGCTTGTGTTGATGGGAACGAACTCAGATTCGTCAAACTTAAACGGCTTTCGAACCTCCCTGTCTCGATCCTTTCCCCTCATTCGATCGTCTTTCCGCTCTTCCCTGTGCTCCTCTCTCTTTTCTTCCCTCGAGTGCTTGGATTCGCTTCGATTTTTTCCTTTTCCTGAGGGTGGGGGGGTTGCTTTGGTTAGTCCAAAGATCCGGGCTTGGTTGAGGAGATCTCGCAGATTCACGGCAGGGTTCATGGCGAAGTGCGTCTTCATCGCTCCCTTGGTGATACCGTTGAAGAAACCCCTTTGAACCTCATTCTCAGGCAGGTTCTTTGTCTGCTTGTATACCTTTATGAACCGATCATAATAGCTCTTGCAGGATTCTCCATCTCCTTGGCGTATCTCATACAGATCTTCGATGGATTTCTTAGGTCGCTCTGCTATCTCAAATTCCTTCAGGAATTTCGTTCTTAACTCCTCCCAATTTTTTATTGAGCCGTGAGGTAAGCTCCGGAGCCAGGTCGCAGACCGATCTAGCATACTTCCTACGAACTCGACACACCATGCGATTTGTTTGATGTGGCCAAGAGTGTCCGGCTTAGGAATGCAGCTATCCACTCCAGAGGGCAGGTGGTTCCCTTGTAGTAAACATATTGTGAATATTGCACGCCCTTGGGAGGAAGCAACTCCAGTATCTCGTCTTAGAGGACATCAATTCCTTGAGTTTCCCATCCCGTTTTGCTTTTTTCAATTCCGAGATCTCCCTTTCCATTTTTTCCATCTTATCGTCCTTGGCGGGCATGATACTTCTGACGGGTACCATCTTTCTTTTGATAACGTCGTCCTAGTCCGCGTAGTACTCTGATTCCCTATCTTGTTCCGCTCGTTTTTCATTTATGATGAGTCACGCATCACGGGGGTCCCTGCCTTTGTTGTGCGGTACTGCATTTTTCTCAGACGGTGAGGGGCCTAACCACTAATGCAAAGCTTTTTTCTCAAGGTGGCCTAACCGTTCCAGGGCCGACGCTCTTTCGCCATTTTTCTCAGACATATGTTTTCTTTTTTATCCTGCCGATGAATATTCACTTCCTTCTATTTCTACCCTCGTTGGCTCGCGTGCAGGAGCCGGTGGCCCTCTAGGCGGGACTGTTTCCTTGGGCTCAGGCGGAAGGGGGATCTGTTCGTCAATGGTCATGAGAGGTAAGTTACACGCGGCAATACATAGATTCGCTGCATACATTTGTTTCACGTACTCCGCGTGTGAAAATACTTTGAAAACTTTTTCAAGTTACTGATTTTCAAAGCTTTGCATCATGGATAACAACCAGTATGCTAGAACAATGTTGATGTGTTCTTTAGATCGTTTTGATGAGTATAAATGTCGTATGCAGGCTTATCTAGCTGCAACACATGATGAAATGATAGATGTGCTGACTGATGGACCACTGGAGATCACAAAGACAATCACAGTGGGAGATGAGACACAGTACATTCCAAAGCCAAAAAGAGAATGGACTGCGGAAGATAGAAAAAGAGCAAACATCAACAATATTGCTATTGATATTATATACAGAACTTTGGATAGCAATATGTATATGAAGGTGAAAGATTGCAAGACTGCAAAGGAACTTTGAGACAAATACAGTTAATCTGTGAAGGCACTGATGCAATCAAGAAGAACAAATCAGTGTGGCCAAAAAGAAGTTTAAAAAGTTCAAAATGCAACAAAATGAAACCACTGAGCAAATGGAATCAAGATTCAATTCAATCCTGGATGAACTCACCTTACTGAGTGTAAGCTACTCAAAAGAAGAAATCAACTCAAAAATCTTGGAAGCATTACCTGCAAAAGAAGTTTGGGAGATGAAAGTTACTGCCATAGAAGAAATGAGAAAACTACATGAGGAGGATACCTTCAAATTATTCTCAGATCTTAAAGCTTATGAATTCAGCAAGAAATTGGCACCTACCACTGAAAAGGAAGAACCAAAGACCACTGCATTGGCTGATAAACATCAAGAAGAGACATCAGGAGCTCAAGATTATCTACTGGATGAGATGCAAGAGCAGATTGCCCTACTGAGCAAGAAAACCAGAATGATGAAGACTGGAATGGGCTCTTCAAGGAATTTCACAAAGAGACTTAGTGAAAATAAGAAGGAAGAACCAAAGAAAGACAATGATTATTTGTGCTTTCATTGCAAGAAACCAGGACACTTCAAACCTGACTGTCCTGAATTAAAACAAAGTAAGGAACCTGATTATCTTTGCTTCAATTGCAAGAAGCCCGACATTTCAGACTGATCGTCTGCACTTCATCAAGACCAAAAGTCAACAAAGAAGACATGGCAAGAAGGCTATGGTTGCTGAAGATGAATCAGGATATGAAGTAGAATCAGAAAAACGAAATGAATCTGATGATACTGCACTTGTTGCTGATATGGAAGATTATGCTTTAATGGCAAATATGGACGAAACAGAGGAGGTATAAATTCTGTATCTATCAATACTCCTGCTGGAAGTGATTGTGAATCAACCTATGGTTCAAATCCTAAAAATTCTGACAATGAAGAAACTTTGGATGCCATCCTTAATCAACTGAGGATAATACAATTTGGTTATGAGATTGTGAAGGCTGAAGAAGAATCTCTTCAAATAGAAGTTGAAAGGTTGAATGCTGAATTAAGAGTTCTCAAGGGTAAGGAAAAAGAAGTTGGACAAAATCAAAGATAAGCCTCTCAGACATTTAGTAGCAAATGAATCTCTTTGAACAATCTTCTTCCTCCACTGCATTCAAATCTGGAAAGCCTTATGGTGATAGAACAGGGCTTGGATTTGGAACTCAACAATCCAATAAGAGTGGATCCAGTAAGGTCACTGAAGCTAGTGTTAGGAAATCTACGCGGGAACGCAGCGGAATTTAAAATTTTATTTCCTTTTAACCAGGATCGACTTCGTTTAAGCAATAAACAAACGAGTTAGTAGACGGTGGTTACCTTGGTTGATGTAAAAGATCGACGCTTTGACCGTCTAAGGAGAGTAGTTCTGCATAGAGCCGCCCAAGTGTTCGGCCTCTACCGCTAGTCCACACGAACAGCCCGCCGGAATCCCATCATGGATTGCTATTGGAAAACTCCGGTTGCTAGACCGGCCTTTTTCCCCTCTCTCCAACTCTCTAAAGGATGCTCTCTATTTTACACAAGAACTATGAGCTCTTGCAATTTTGATGTACAAAAGAGCTTGACACCCACCTCTTATTTATAGTGTAGGTGGCGCCATCTCCTAGAGTAGAGGAGAAGAAAACCTTTTTCCAATAAAATAAGGAAAATATAATTGATTGATTTATCTCATTTATTATAATATCTCATATTAAATAAATCTAGGATATTGTCAATATCTTATATTGAATATTCCAAGATATTGTCAATATCTAATATTGACTATCTTTATTTTATTACCATAAATCAAATTACACATGTGTATATATCACATATATATTACGCAAATAAATCTATTAATATCATATATATATATACGCATACTTGCATGCATGCAAATCCAATTTGCATTTATGCACACACGCATGTATGGATAATATAACTATATTATTTTATTTTATTAATATCTAATATTAATAATAGGTAATATCATTAATTAAATTGCACAATCCAAGTGTATCTTATACACTAATAAGTTGCGCCACCTTTAGCCATAAATTGGCTTCCGGAATATTCTTTAATTAATATAATTAATATCTTGTATTTTATTTATTCATAATAAATAAATACCACCATATTAATTTACCACTATAACCTTTATAGTCTTGAGATATACTTTCCTTATTTGGTTATCATCTATAACCACATTTTAATCGGCTAGATGTTCATATGTGTGTGACCCGATAGGCTTCGAATATGTTGTTTTTGCACACAAAGTGCAAATTACGAAAAAATGCCCTTCATGCCTAACGATCACGGGATAGCGTCTAGCAACACACCGTGACCCCCAATTATCGGAAGAGTCAAAAGCAATGTCTACTACCTTTCATGTGAAACAGCACATCGTGTAAATTACAATCCTATCATCGTAATAATATCCATACGGTCGTTAGTCGAGTGTCAAAACATCAACGACCGTATCTTATAACTGGATATCATGCTCTCTCAAGTAACTCGCTTACTCCCACTTTGCAAAGATTCACGAGAGTAAGACATTCCTTATAAGAAGGCCATTTCGGATATTCGATCCCAATCATAGGATACGCGATTCCCGGACGACCAATCATGTATACTCCGCATGCTTCAGTATCATACCCAATCACTACCGCATGATCGCCCCATGGCTAGGGGAAACCTCAATAGTGTCAAAGCATGACAATCCACACCGTGATGCCATGAAGACTCCGGTCAAAAGGACAATTACACAACCGCCACATAGTGTGACACTTATCCGTGTAAGTGGGGGTCGCCTAACGACGCATTCTCTAATACACGCCCACGCATACAGTCCAAGTGTCTCTACACTTCGATAGACGAGATCTATCCCTGCCCTTAAAGACAGAAGACATCTAATACGTGCTAGCCTGTTCATACTATCAATGCCCTGTTTAATAGTACATCAGCCTAGAGACATTTAAGTATCAAACTTATTAAAGTGATTAGAGATCTCATCAACCATAATCGCCTATCATGGTTTCTCTATCACAGTTTAATACTAAGGACGTTATCATATAACAATTAATAATTGGTTCTTTAGAAGAACAAATATATGACAACATAAAAGCCATTTAATATATGTATAAACATAAAGAAATAGTAGAAATGATCCGACCCGGTCGGATCCGGTCCAACCCGATTGGGTTTAAGACACTATTTCAACAATCTCCCACTTGGTCTAAAACCAATCACTCGCACACACAAGACCAAATTGAAACACAAGAATCTCATGCAATACTCGTGACTAGCCCTAGCCATGAACGGATCGCTATCCGTGGGGACTCAGACTATCTTCATATCATGTTCCAAATGACCAAGTCAAAGGAACCGCCTCAACAAACACATGAATCTCTGATGAGATGGTCCTTACTTCAAGCAATGAATCCACTTACTATATCAACTATATATAAAAGGTGGAAGAACCGTATAAGGTTCAGGAATGAACCTTCTAGATCCATGTACTGCTCCCGCTGCGCCTCCAAGGCACTACTGTGTTTTGGCCTGGTTGTAGAATTTACAGTGACCCATAGGCTAGAACATTTCTAGCTCATTGTATCACTTAATCAAAGTGAGTGCAAACCCAGACAGTAGCTCCCACTCACCTTCATAAGACTCAGGATCTACATCTGTATATCTACGTTTATTTAATTCCAAGTTTCAATAAACTAGGAACTCTTCCTTAACTTGTTTAAGGATATTCTCGACATTCACCAGATTTACTTTCATACTTGCTCATGACTATTCATGGACTATGAACATCCGGCATTACCTATAAGATGGTTCCTATCGCAGTAGCGAAGGAAACCTTCCATAAGCATCATCATCTTTCACCTTATCTTTAGGACTAACATCCTAACATAGATAGATCTTGAAAACACTGGCTGGCAGTATCCCCGTCGCGACCTATGCTAAACTCTTTTAGCATCACATCTATATAGGTAAACCATAATCTAACAGCAGTTAAATCTATCACTATAGATTCCTATTTCTAAAATAAGAACTGCTAATCCAAGTGCTTTCTTAAAGACCTTGAACTACCAAACATTAATTGACTGTGACATGGGGCGATAATTCTCGAGAGAGATATCCAATACCTTACTCAAAAATCGTAACACACTCCCACTATCCATATTGCACATTGGCATATCCTTCTTTTGACTAAATCAAACTCCTTTGATTATCAAACAAAGAAATCGTCTAGAGAAACTTGTTTGAGTCCATAAATGGATCTCGTGGGCTTACATATCATGTCATCGTCTATGAAATCGAGCTGTTTGCCCAACGTCTTCCACACTATCATATAGTCATGATACGAAGTTATAACAAGTATTATCTCGAACAGATGGGCTCACACTTACAGGATATTCCTCTAGGTAAGTCGGACTAGGTTCATAACCTGGTTGTTCTTGATGGAATCTAATTCGGATATTATGGCTCTGGCCATATCTCTCAATCTTGCCTTTCAAACATTCCTTCATAAGTCGTGAGATATTCATTCTTCAAGATGAACATACCAAAGCCACCTTTTCAGGCTTGAGGTTATCCCATGGACTTACGTAACTTTGTGTGCACCGAAAGCGTTGATCTACACCTCATCGCTATGCGGGCGCCCGCTTCATGTTCCATTGGTTGAATGTATTTTTGTGGTTCTCAAACTCTTTTGAGATCTCGATTCACTCCCACTGCTTCTTTTGGAAGAAACACTTCCTTTAAGACAAAGATGTTTGGAGACAAACACTTTTTGCTCCGCTGGACGAGTAAATAATATCTAGCGATTTGCCGAGATATTCCACAAAGTTGCATATGTCGTACTAGGCTCCAAGCCCTTTCTGACTTTGCCTATGAAAACTTCAAATCATCGGTTAAGATAGATTCGATATTATCCCCTTCCATATCTAATATGGACTTTATTCAACCTTTATTCTTTGGAACTCGGTTAAGTATAAGGGCACTATCCCAAAACGGGTAAGGGATACTTCGCATGGCTTGCGTCACACCTTTATCATATAAAGTGTTATTTCCATTTTGGGAACACAATCTAATTGCGTATCCAAAAGATGGTATCCTTCAAGGGAGAATCTGATTCTATTTCAGACGACTTCTAAAACACCCTTCAGGTATTAATTACTTCAATCCAATTGAAAATTAATTCCTAAGTAGCTCATCAATCTCATATTCGTACTATCTCGAACTTTTCGGGCTTTTCGAATTGTTGTACTTCAATAAGTACATTCAACTATTTCTAAAATAGTCATAGAGATTAACAAACAATTATTTGTGGCATTAATTGTCATAAGGCAATAAACATCGGTATGTTTAGGCTTTAGACAATTTTTCTAGATTTTATTATAACCTTTTCATAAAAGGGTATTTTAGTCATCTTTAGATAAGATACGTATTACCTATATGATTCATAATCATATGGTTCAACATCATCAGAATGACGTTTGATTACACGCTTCCCTTCCAGAGAGACTATGTCTAGAACAACTACAAATATCAAGAAAAACAGCCATTCAAATATTTAGTTGAGATCTCATCACATATATCAACTATATAGTGACTTCAATCTAGTATGTTAGATTCAGTGACCTTCCAATTTTATCGGAATAACATTTATTCTTTACAATTGAATATGTCTACTAAATCCTAACAGACAACTATAAGTACGTTCTTCATAAGAACCGGAACATAATAACATTTATTTAGTCCCCTTATCAGTTTACTAGATCCAGAATATGGTAAGTATTACAGCATTTGCTTCACCTTCCATATCTGTATTTAATCTTTCTAATTTAATCACACTCGTAAGATATCATATATCTAAGAGTTGACTTGAACTTAGATAGATTTATCTCAACAGACTTGCCTATAATAGAAACTTCAATAAGTTCTCTATTTAAGCACATGCCCTAACTTTCCTTTTCAACCCTTTTAAGCACTTGAAAAATGTTTCTTAGTGTAGTCTTCATAAGACTTAAGAAAGATCACAAGAGCTATGTCTTTGATTTCCTTTCATAAAGAAAATCTAATGTTTATTAAATAGTTTATTTAACCATTCGAATCGTATTCAAAACATTGACTATTTAATTAACCTTTAAGCAATGATAGAATTAAGTCGATACTTAAATCTTACAATTTTGAGAACAACATTTCCAAAATTCGATGTGGTCATTTTTATTCAACGTTTGAATTAATTGTCATCATATGACGTATCGATCATCTTGGATCATATCCAATATATGACTAATTCGTTGAAACTTATTTCAATAGATTTAATCATATCATGAGCTTCCGCTTTCATTAATAGTTAAAGTCTCGAGCAATCGCATCAATTATGTAATCTCCTTGTCTCTAACTACTATAACGGGATTGCTCATGTCATTGCTTATTTTAAAAGGATTAAAATTACTTAACCATATTTGAGAACGTTTCTCAAAATTAACAATCATAATTTGTTTTTCTTGATCGAGAATTAAACATAAATATAAAGTTTGCTAAATCGCAACATAAAAATGAAAATAAATGAGTGTTGTTGTTTATACACGCAAAATAAAAAATGGTCTTTTGGTTTATGATTTTGCTCCCACTAGTCAACTACTTCCAATTGACTTTCAAGAATTATTAATTTCTTTAGTGGACAAGATCCCACTAAACTACCCCGACCCCGCTTTAATTGGTGGGCCGATAACAAAGATAATAGGTAGACAACTCTTTGTCAATCGTGATCTTATACGACTCTTGTTGTTTGACTAGTCAACTCTTTGACAATTTTCATCTTATGAAGTAGTCAAACCCTTGCCTCTAAAATCCAAACGACCCCGCTTTGGCTGGTGGCCGAGATAATTCTTAGTCAAGCCATAACCCCAATATTCGTGAGATCTCATACGATCATATCTCGATAATGACGATATACCCGAGGTAGTCAACCCCCTGCTTTGGCTGATGAGTTGGATCCGAACAAGGGCTCTTCACCGTCATTATAATATGGGGAGGCAATTTCAACTTGATTCTTTTGAGGTGGATGTATTTATGTAAATTAATTCGCTTAATTAATTTAATTATGGTCTCATCATAAATATGTCTATCTCTATAAACATACATCCAACACATTTATCTAGATCGTGCCTAGTCATGCATCTATCGTATCATATAAAATAAATACAAGCACAAAATAAATAAATTCGTAAAATAACCGGTATGATCATGGACTTTTCCTAGGTGCGGATTCGAATACAAACTGACGAAACCGCGGGTCACAATCTAAGGGTAGCTGTAACATCCCGACTTTTTAGAAAAGGGCAAAAGAGTCTTTTAACTAAAATTCAGATTTTTCGTTTTATTTAATTAAATGGTTTAAAGTATGTATATTTATATATATATTCGAAATCTATATATTTAAAAGGATATATTGGGATTAATTGGTAATTAGGAGAATTTTGAGGACTTAAATGGTAATAACTCCTTGGGGAGTTATTTTCTACAATTAAAACTCCCACTTAATTGAGGGAGTTATCAGAATTAGTTTTGTTGAAAAGAACGTGCAAACATTTTTCTGCAAATTAAGAAAAGAGAAAAGAAAACAAATGGATACTTTTGGGCATATCTCCGCGATCGTTAATCCGCTTTGAAACCGAAAGTACCGCTGGAATCGTGAGAAGACGAGGATCGCTTTTGATACCAGAATTTGGGTCTGATTCTCAGGTATGTTGAAGTCGAATTTCTGCTGTGAATTCATGAAAAGGATCATGAATTCATGTTCTAGGGTTTTGTTTCGTAGTTCTTTGTTTAGAAGCTTTGATCATCAATTAATTCATGTTAATTGTGATCTTTTAGATCTTGTTTGAGGCCTGTTTAAGTGCTGCAGAGATTGGTTTGGTTTGTGGCTTCAATCAAGTAAGAGGCTCTTCATAATGTTTAATTAAAGTTTTATGGTGTTAAGGTTGTGTTTTGGGTATGATTTGTGTTTAGAAATCATGCTAGTTGTTGTTGTTGTAATACAAAGTGTTATAGCATGTTTAAGACATGTTTTGATGCTATTTGGATGTATATTTGATGTTTAGACTTGGTTGGGTTTGAGTAGAAATCGATAGAGTGCGTAAAACTGTGTTTTATGTTTTGCTCAGCTTTTGGCGCCCACCAAAGATTTTAGCGCTACCAAACTCGAACAGTGAGTTCAATGACTTTCTGAATATTTTGGCGCGCCCAAAGGCTTTGGCGCCCCAAACCCGACAGAGAGTTTAGAAGAGTCTCGATGCATTTTTAAGACGCTAATGGTGTTGGCGCCCCAACAACTTTGCTTAAATGTTATTTTGATTGTTTTAAGCTATGAGATGAGTTCTAAATGTTATATCTTGATTTAATAACAATAAATGAACATGAACAAGCCTGGATTAAGCTTCGATGCGTTTAGTTCCGGCACCGAATGTACTCTTCTTCAAGGAGTTGAAGTTCGGGACCGTCGGAAGGGTATGAATGGCTTGTGCTTTATGGAATTAGTATTCTCAATGTCTGTGTATGTGCTAGGGATTGTCCTTGTCTCAGGGTCTAAGTAAGAGAGTAGTATTTGTGAGGAGCTTACTTGAAAATATTTAGGTGGCTAGTTAACAATTAATAACAAACATACTTGTGTAGTAAAAGACTAAACATCGTAACACTCTTGGTAAGGCACCTAGCTATATCGCGATGTGTGGGCGGTCGATAAAGTGAATAACTCTGGCCTATAAACGGCTAAATGGCAGGGGACTCGCGCGAACGTGTGCACCATCGGGCTTTCCCCCGTGGCTATCGGTGTGATCCACTGATAGGTTGCAAACGATACCTCATGGTGGGTAGCACCATGCGTTGTGCCCTTGAGTGCCGATGTGACAAAGATAAGTTATGTTAGAAACGTTTAGTCACGACATGTTGATGGACATGGAGTGAACCCTAGATCGAGTCGGTCTCATAAAGATAACATAATAATAATTAATGAACCTTTCGTCGTAAGTCTTGATTATACATTAGCTTCTTTCTCTTGCTAAGTACTTTGTACTTACCTCAATTGCATATGTTGTTTTGGTGTGCTTTTGGGGTGAGAAGACGAACAGGTTAGCCTTTAGATCGTTGAAGAGTTCAATGACGATTCAGTGACATTGACGCCATGATGACGTTTTATTCTTACTTTCTATTATAGGTTGTACTAGATTTTGTACCTTTTGTTTTAAAGAACCTGTTGTACCTTCTTCTAAAAGAATCTTTGTAAGACAAGTGTTGTATCTTTCTTTTGTAGCATCGTACGTTGTAAGCTTTATCTCGTTATTGTAAGGTTTTCCTTTCTACCCATAGTCGGTTTGTATTCTATTCTAGTAGCATTTATGGTTCTACCCGAGCCTTTTGGGCTTTCGTTGCTTTAATTATGATACTGACGACGTAGAGGTCGGGCGATAATTTTGGATTTATTTAATGTTATATACGCTATGAACGTTCTCTTCCGGATAAGGGCTCGGTATCCGGAGCGGGCGTCTACGCTTGGTATCGAGCGAAGTGTTCCTTTCTTTTCTAGGTTTCCATCTCTCCATTCCTTAAGACAAGACTTCTTTAGACCACTTAGTAACCATTCGACTTCCTTGATCTTTCGTAATTGTAGGAACCCGTAGAAGTTTCTTCACTAACCTAAGTTCTGTTCTCAAGATAAGGTATCTTGGATCTTTTAGAACCTTTCTAATCTCTCTTGCTCTTGGTGGTAATTTTCGTAAAGCTAATAACCCTTATACCATGGTTAGTTTTCACTAGAGCCTAGTGAAGAGTCTTCTTAGGCGAAGGTTAGGTTGAGTTCTAAGCTCACATCTTTTATGTGAAGCCCTCAAGTTTGTTCCTTCTCGGATCCTTAATAGAATCCCTATCTTCTTTCGACCTTTCAGACTTTTCTCTCTTTGCTCTTTTCTTTGAGGATTTAAAGTTTCCTTATTGCGACATTCTGATTTAATCATTTCTCCTATTTTTATAAATTGGTGTTATGCAAAACGAGTAAACGATTTTATTCATGTTTCTATAAGTCTTGTAATACCCTTTTCGGTGTTCCAAAAATTCTGTAAATTTTCAGTCACTTAGAAAATTTCCTTTTCTACAATTCTCTTTGGCATCAACTTAGTTTCCAAAGACGGATTGTTCATAAATTGCTTAATAAGGAGGAGTACTGCTCAGAAAATTCTGCAGCGGTACTCTTACTTATGAATCTGTTTTGAATGAGCTAAACCCCTTAAAATGACTTGAATTTTTGATATGTTGTAGATAACTCTCTACCCTGAAAATTTTGTTTTGGAGTCAAGTGCCAATTCTTTCTGGTTTGAGTACAATCTGCAACACAATGCAGATTATAAATTTCTGAAATTTTTGACAGCTTGCAATGATCGACGAAAATAATTATTTTAACCAACTTATACTTTTCCAAGAATTCTGAATTTTGAGTAGCATATGTAAAACCTGCATACCTACAACTTTTATTTTTACATCATGTTCAAAATCAGTTTGGTTTGTCCTGTGCAAGTCAACCATTACATGGTTGATTTATGCATATAAACTTTTAAAACCATTTAAGTACTTGTTCATGAAAGGCTAGACAACATTCTTTCACCTTGGAAGTTTAGGTGTGGGGTTATAGGTGTTGGGAAGGCTTTGAAGCATAAGACTTTTAACTTAGTGGTTATCCGTAATAAGAAGTTTAGTAGGTAGATATTAAGTGTTGTAGATTTAATACCCTTGTGTGACAAGAAACAATTACATGGTGACTTTCCAATCCCACGTTTTCTTTGATGAAGTGCTCTTATATAATTATTTGGTTTCCTACATGGTTACCCCGATTTCAAATGTTTTCCCATTTATACTATTTGCAATCCATGTTCTAGCTAATTCATCCATGTGAATGGTTTTTTTTTTTTTTTGAAACTCGGTAACGGTTCTCTCATTGCAATGTTTTGCTTTCCAAATGTATACATACTTTGATGTGTCTTATTTTTATTTTTATGAAGACGTTTTATCGTGTCAAATGTTTGATTTAAGGAAACAAGTTTCTTATCCTTCGAACTTTCGAACTAGCAACTGCATACCCTCCCAATGCATCATGTTTGGCCAATTCGGGACAATACACTTTTGCATCCTAGCGTTTACTTCAATGCATCCCCTACAAGGTGTTTTAGTGCACATAACTTTTGTTGAAAGACTCAACTCTTTTGTTAGGATTTTATACCATTTTGATAACCGGTCCTAAAGATCAAACCTTCTCAAAACACCCATTTTAATTACATATCATTTTGTTTTCCGGTAAGAATATGTGAACAACTATTTCTTGCCAAAGTGTCATTTAATAGTCCGACATTTTTTTCAAGATACATATATATACATATGTTCAAAAGTCCTGTCATTAATTACTTTCAAAGCATTGCTTTATTTTTACTTCCTTGCGTAAATTTTTGAATAAACGAGTAGTCGAACCTCTTTTACGTCTCATGCTTGTTTTTAAAGTTATGTTTTGATAAAGAATTTTAGCCTGCAACTTACCTTGTTAAGAGTATTCCTTGACAAAATTTTGCTACAAGTGTTAAGTTGTTTTGTCTTATTTTAAACCTTCCCCCATCAAATTTGAAGAAATGACTTTATGTTCTTTTTTTTTTTTTAAATAAAGGGTTATCCTCATTCCTTTGAACATTCGCACCCTTGATGCAAACCTTTTAACAATTTCACAATAGCCCTTCTTGTGTTAGTCTTTGAACGACACGAAAACATGCATCATTTGGAACTCTTGTGTCTTCTTTACACGGTCGTCACTTATGATTTTTTTTTCACGAAGCACTTTTTCGATTTAACTTTATCATTGAACCTTTGGAGAAGATGTTCCCCACTTTAAAAAAAAAAAAATTAACTGCAACGGTTGTTGAAAGAAATAGAAAATGCATTCTCTGAGTTCATTTACTTTCTTTTCCACGTTATCATTCATGACCTCTTTGCAACATTTCTCCAATTTACTTGGATTTTCATCATGAAAACTTTCGAGAGAATATTACTCGTCTTCAAATTTTTATTATATATATATGTACATATTTGAATAAGATTTGAAATTTCTTCTACTTCGCACCTTTTCGTTGAACTCTTTAATAGCGAAGTAAGAAAATTTATTCATTTGTATTCAATCATACCAATTACTTCAAGGAAAGGAAAGTGTTTTCATTATGGATTATATAGGATGATCTTTTGGTTGCAACAAATGTCCCAAACCAGGAACTTTTGTTTTATCGATTTTATCACAAGTGGCCTCATCTTGGTAAATTTTATATGTCATCCATTTTGTGTTATCCAAACAAATGTTGAACCAAGTTCATACCATCTTTAATTTTGTGTTACATGTCTCAAATTTCCCATTTGTTATCTCCTTTAGTAGTTTCAGTTTTCAAAAGACTTTTATAACCATTCTTACCTTTCTTCTGGAATCAAGGTGAGAATAAGTTTAAAACTTTGTTTCTTGTGTATGTTTTGCTTAAAAATGAAATCTTTTACAACTCAGTCTTGTTGGACTATAAAATCATGGTTCTTTGATAAACTCATTGTCAAAAGTTGTTTTCTTGTCTATAGGAAAGCCTTATAAGTTTGGTAGAAGATGTTTATATGGTTTCTTTTTGAAGACTAGTAAAGATTGAAGTATGTCTATGGTTTGGGTGTGCTATAGATGGTTTAGTGATGAATTGATAACAAGACGGAGTTGAAGTTCCTTAAGTTAATAGCTAGTTTCTTGAAGGTAAGGCGGATGTATAGGTCAAAGCAACCTCAGATAAGTATGGAAACAATTGTAAGGGTGACAAAGTGGACTAAAACCTAGAAGAATACTACTTGTTAATTAGTGGATTGACTTATGACTTTTGGGACAAAGTGTTATAGGAGGAGTTTAAGGAGTTAGGTTAGTAGAGTTGAGTATAAAATAGTGAAAGGTGTGAATAAGCTAGAGTAGTAGTTTGGGGTCTAAAGTACAAGATTAGTTGCGTTGGACGATCAAGTCTTGACGATGAAATTACTAAGGTTCAAATCAGTTGGAGATAACGTTTTGTTTGTTTTTGAAAGTGAACTAGAAGGTAGGCAAGCTGGTATCTAAAATGAGAGTGGTGTTGGTTCTGGCAAGTTTCGAGGACGAAACTTCTTTAAGGGGGGAAGAATGTAACATCCCGACTTTTTAGAAAAGGGCAAAAGAGTCTTTTAACTAAAATTCAGATTTTTCGTTTTATTTAATTAAATGGTTTAAAGTATGTATATTTATATATATATTCGAAATCTATATATTTAAAAGGATATATTGGGATTAATTGGTAATTAGGAGAATTTTGAGGACTTAAATGGTAATAACTCCTTGGGGAGTTATTTTCTACAATTAAAACTCCCACTTAATTGAGGGAGTTATCAGAATTAGTTTTGTTGAAAAGAACGTGCAAACATTTTTCTGCAAATTAAGAAAAGAGAAAAGAAAACAAATGGATACTTTTGGGCATATCTCCGCGACCGTTAATCCGTTTTGAAATCCGAAAGTACCGCTGGAATCGTGAGAAGACGAGGATCGTTTTGATACCAGAATTTGGGTCTGATTCTCAGGTATGTTGAAGTCGAATTTCTGCTGTGAATTCATGAAAAGGATCATGAATTCATGTTCTAGGTTTTGTTTCAGTAGTTCTTTGTTTAGAAGCTTTGATCATCAATTAATTCATGTTAATTGTGATCTTTTAGATCTTGTTTGAGGCCTGTTTAAGTGCTGCAGAGATTGGTTTGGTTTGTGGCTTCAATCAAGTAAGAGGCTCTTCATAATGTTTAATTAAAGTTTTATGGTGTTAAGGTTGTGTTTTGGGTATGATTTGTGTTTAGAAATCATGCTAGTTGTTGTTGTTGTAATACAAAGTGTTATAGCATGTTTAAGACATGTTTTGATGCTATTTGGATGTATATTTGATGTTTAGACTTGGTTGGGTTTGAGTAGAAATCGATAGAGTGCAGAAAACTGTGTTTTATGCAGTTTTGCCCAGTTTTGGCGCCCACCAAAGATTTTGGCGCGCCCCAAACTTGAACCAGTGAGTTCGGTGACTTTTCGAATATTTTTGGCGCGCCCAAAGGCTTTGGTGCCCCCCAAACCTGACAGAGAGTTTAGAAGAGTCTCTGATGCATTTTTGGCGCACGCTAAAGGTGTTGGCGCCCTCCAACACTGTTTAAATGTTATTTTGATTGTTTTAAGCTATGAGATGAGTTCTAAATGTTATATCTTGATTTAATAACAATAAATGAACATGAACAAGCCTGGATTAAGCTTCTGATGCGTTTAGTTCCGGCACCGAATGTACTCTTCAAGCGGAGTTGAAGTTCGGGACCGTCGGAAGGGTATGAATGGCTTGTGCTTTATGGAATTAGTATTCCTCAATGTCGTGTATGTGCTAGGGATTGTCCTTGTCTAGGGTCTAAGTAAGAGAGTAGTATTTGTGAGGGAGCTTACTTGAAAATATTTAGGTGGCTAGTTAACAATTAATAACAAACATACTTGTGTAGTAAAAAGACTAAACATCGTAACACTCTTGGTAAGGCACCTAGCTATATCGTGATGTGTGGGCGGTCGATAAAGTGAATAACTCGCTGGCCTATAAACGGCTAAATGGCGGGGACTTCGCGAACGTGTGCACCATCGGGCTTTCCCCGTGGCTATCGGTGTGATCCATCGATAGGTTGCAAACGATACCTCGTGGTGGGTAGCACCATGCGTTGTGCCCTTGAGTGCCGATGTGACAAAGATAAGTTATGTTAGAAACGTTTAGTCACGACATGTTGATGGACATGGAGTGAACCCTAGATCGAGTCGGTCTCATAAAGATAGCATAATAATAATTAATGAACCTTTCGTCGTAAGTCTTGATTATACATTAGCTTTCTTCCTCTTGCTAAGTACTTTGTACTTACCTCAATTGCATATGTTGTTTTGGTGTGCTTTTGGGGTGAGAAGCGAACACAGTTAGCCTTTAGATCGTTGAAGAGTTCAATGACGATTCAAATGACATTGACGCCATGATGACGCTTTTATTCTTACTTTCTATTATAGGTTGTACTAGATTTTGTACCTTTTGTTTTAAAGAAACCGTTGTACCTTCTTCTAAAAGAATCTTTGTAAGACAAGTGTTGTATCTTTCTTTTGTAGCATCGTACGTTGTAAGCTTTATCTCGTTATTGTAAGGTTTTCCTTTCTACCCATAGTCGGTTTGTATTCTATTCTAGTAGCATTTATGGTTCTACCCGAGCCTTTTGGGCTTTCGTTGCTTTAATTAAGATACGACGACGTAGAGGCTGGCGTATAATTTTGGATTTATTTAATGTTATACGCGCCGAACGTTCTCTTCCGGATAAGGGCTCGGTATCCGGGAGCGGGGCGTTACAGTAGCTGCAACCGCCAATAGGATTTTAATGCTCCATTCTCCAATGGGATCTTTATTTTCGTCTTTCTTTGGTCTCCATCTTCTGCTAACGGGAGGGAGCTAACGGGAATGGGATAAATGCAGAAAATAAACTAGGTCACGTTCTTCATAACGGCCTAGGACAATTTTTAAACCAACAGAAAAATTAAATCATTCACATCTATCCTATCGGTCGAGTCCATGATCAATCGGGGTCCATATAATCATATTATATCTACTATATCTAATCCAAACAATAAAATCTTATGAAAAAGATAAAATTAAAATTTAACTACTTGCGTCTTAATTAATCAATTAACATTTAATCTATTAAATAATTTTATCCAATAAATTAACTAATTAACATTTAATTAATTAAATGATTTTAATCGAAATAAAATTAACGATTAATTTTAAACGATTTTAATTTTAATTTTAATTAATTAGAACTATTCCAAAATAAATCAAAATTAAAATTATTTCTCTTTGTTTCTTTCCTTTTGATTCGTAATCAAAAGGATGCCTTTGGTTTCTAAATAAAATTTGGCTTAGTTCGCCATTTTCCAAAATCAAAATTTTGGAAGTGGCTGCAAGCCAAGCCTTTACAAATCAAATATTTGGAAAGAAGCCTGAGCCTATTCCAAATCAAATATTTGGAAAGGCCAAATAATTTTAGTTTAGGTCAGCCACTTTCCAAAATCAAAATTTTGGAAGTGGCTGCTCAAGCCTTTTCCCAAATCAAATATTTGGAAAAGGCTCAGCCTATTGCAAACAAAGTTTGGAAATGCCATTATTATTTTAATGCCATGTGGCATCCCAATGGCCCAAACTATTTGAACCATTGGTTAGCCACATGACACAACTAAACAAAAGAAAATTAGCAATCACAACTATGAACCATATTCAATCATAAAATACACAAAACAAAATTGGGGACCACCAGATCACACCAAAGACGCGCGCAGCAGCCGAAGGCGCCCGCGCGCGCGGGCGATCACACGGTGGTGGTGCCGCCGCCGATCGGCCGAGCACCACCATTGCCGCCCCTATTTTTTTTTTTCGTGTATCAATTTTGCAAATCTAAAATCTTTCATCTTTTAATTATGTGATTTAAACGATAAAATTAACTACGCACAATAACATGCTTATTGCTTAAGCTCGAAACTCGCTCTGAAACCACTGTTAGGAAATCTACGCGGGAACGCAGCGGAATTTAAAATTTTATTTCCTTTTAACCAGGATCGACTTCGTTTAAGCAATAAACAAATGAGTTAGTAGACGGTGGTTACCTTGGTTGATCTAAAAGATCAACGCTTTGACCGTCTAAGGAGAGTAGTTCTGCATAGAGCCGCCCAAGTGTTCGGCCTCTACCGCTAGTCCACACGAACAGCCCGCCGGAATCCCATCATGGATTGCTATTGGAAAACTCCGGTTGCTAGACCGGCCTTTTTCCCCTCTCTCTCAACTCTCTAAAGGATGCTCTCTATTTTACACAAGAACTATGAGCTCTTGCAATTATGATGTACAAAAGAGCTTGACACCCACCTCTTATTTATAGTGTAGGTGGCGCCATCTCCTAGTGTGGATGAGAAGAAAACCTTTTCCCAATAAAATAAGGAAAATATAATTGTTTGATTTATCTCATTTATTATAATATCTCATATTAAATAAATCTAGGATATTGTCAATATCTTATATTGAATATTCCAAGATATTGTCAATATCTAATATTGACTATCTTTATTTTATTACCATAAATCAAATTACACATGTGTATATATCACATATATATTACACAAATAAATCTATTAATATCATATATATATACGCATACTTGCATGCATGCAAATCCAATTTGCATTTATGCACACACGCATGTATGGATAATATATCTATATTATTTTATTTTATTAATATCTAATATTAATAATAGGTAATATCATTAATTAAATTGCACAATCCAAGTGTATCTTATACACTAATAAGTTGCGCCACCTTTAGCCATAAATTGGCTTCCGGAATATTCTTTAATTAATATAATTAATATCTTGTATTTTATTTATTCATAATAAATAAATACCACCATATTAATTTACCACTATAACCTTTATAGTCTTGAGATAAACTTTTCTTATTTGGTTATCATCTATAACCACATTTTAATCCGGCTAGATGTTCATATGTGTGTGACCCGATAGGCTTCCGAATATGTTGTTTGCAGACACAAAGTGCAAATTACGAAAATGCCCTTCATGCCTAACGATCACGGGATAGCGTCTAGCAACACACCGTGATCCCCAATTATCGGAAGAGTCAAAAGCAATGACTACTACCTTTCATGTGAAACAGTTACTGTGTAAATTACAATCCTATCGCTGTAATAATATCCATACGGTCGTTAGTCGAGTGTCAAGACATCAACGACTGTATCTTATAATCTGGATATCAAGCTCTCTCGAAGTAACTCGTTTACGCCCACTTTGCAAAGATTCACGAGAGTAAGACATTCCTTATAAGAAGGCCATTTCGGATATTCGATCCCAATGATAAGATATGCGATTCCCAGACGACCAATCATGTATACTCCGCATGCTTCAATATCATACCCAATCACTACCGTATGATCGCCCCATGGCTAGGGGAAACCTCAATAGTGTCAAAGCATGACAATCCACACCGTGATGCCATGAAGACTCCGGTCAAAAGGACAATTACACAACCGCCACATAGTGTGACACTTATCCGTGTAAGTGGGTCAGTCTAACATACGCATTCTCTAATACACGTCCACGTACAGTCCAAGTGTCTCTACACTTCGATAGACGAGATCTATCCCACGCCTTAAAGACGTAAGACATCTAATACGTGCTAGCCTGCTCATACTATCAATGCCCTGTTTAATAGTACATCACCTAGAGACATTTAAGTATCAAACTTATTAAAGTGATTAGAGATCTCATCAACCATAATCGCCTATCATAGTTTCTCTATCACAGTTTAATACTAAGGACGTTATCATATAACAATTCATAATTGGTTCTTTAGAAGAACAGATATATGACAACATAAAAGCCATTTAATATATGTATAAACATAAAGAAATAGTAGAAATGATCCGACCCGGTCGGATCCGATCCAACCCGATTGGGTTTAGGACACTATTTCAACAGCTAGTACCAGAATTGGTCCTAAGTTTGTGCCTGCACAAAATCCAACTCCTAGTAAGGTTGCTGAGGCAGTGAAGCCTACTGAGAATGCTTCAAAGAGGCAAAATTATAAGTCAAAAAGGACATCAGCACCTAACAAAAAGGGTAAATCCAAAGGTAGGACTGCTGGACCTTCTAGACCTACTGATAACAGAGATGCTACCAAGTCTGCTGGACCACAAAAAGATAAAGGTCAGAAATATTCCAAGGATAAGAATCCCAAACCTAAAAATGTCAATCATTTGAGGGATACTTATCTCAGGGGGAAAGGTAGACTGTTCCCTACTGATGATGATTGGAATATTCCTGCCCCCACTGCTAGAAACAGGAAGAATAACCATGCTGATAGGGTAAAACCTAAGCAATGGAATCAGTAGAGGACTCAGCAAAAGGACTTATACAAGACCTCAGCAGAGATCTCAGCAGACTCCATATTACAGAGCTGTTCCTAACATATAGCAATCCAATGGTTATGCTAATGCTTCTAACAACAGAAATCACTTCAAACAGCATTACATGACAAAAGGCCAGAAGGCATATGTGAATCCTACACAACCAATTGTAAGACCTTATGGATGTGTAGAATACATGTATGAACAAATGTATGATACCTTTCAAAGAAGACCTTATGGAAACTTGCCAAGGGTCATGCTTACCACTGACCATTATGGACCCAAACAGGTTTGGTACCTAAAATGCATTAACTTTGTTTTGTAGGGTGTCTGGTACTTTGACAGTGGATGTTCCAGACATATGATAAAGAATAAGCACTGTTTCTGAAGCTATGTGGCAAAGGATGGTCCAAGAGTGAATTTTGGCAACAAGAACACACCAGGATACACAAGAGGATATGGCACACTTGTGAGAAATGGACTAACAATCAGGAATGTTGCTTATGTTGAAGGACTGGACTACAACCTACTGAGCACTGGACAATTTTGTGACATGGGATACAAGGTCACTTTTGACAAAAACACATGCATTTTCATTAGTGAAAGAGGTGATCAAGTTGTGTTGGTTGGAAGAAGACAACAAAACATGTATGTTGTGGATTGGTCTACTGCTGTTCCAGAAACTTGCCTGATTATGCATACGAAGTCAGAGCTAAATTGGTTAGGGCATAAGAAGTTGAATCATTTAAATTTTGATGATATCAATCAGTTGGTGAAGAAGAAACTGGTGATTGGTTTACCTGAGATCACATTCAAAAAGGATGCTATATGTGATGCCTGTTAGCAAGGTAAACAGACAAAATCAAGCTTCAAATCAAAGACTAAGCAATCAACTAAATGAGTTTTGGAGCTGATGCACATGGATCTATTTGGACCAGTAACACCAACAAGTGTTACAGGAAAGAAGTACACTTTGGTAGTTGTGGATGATTATTCAAGATACACTTGGGTGATATTCATGAACAAGAAAAGTGAAACACTTCAAAAGTTGCCTGAACTTTTGAAGAGATTGCAAAATGAGAAAAGTTTGACAGTAGTAAAGATAAGATCAGATAAGGGTACTGAATTTGTCAACAAAGTTGTAAGAGAATATTGTGTACAGAATGGTGCTACATCAACTTGCTGCTGCTGGTACACCTTAGCAAAATGGGGTTGCTGAAAAAAGAAATAGAACATTAAAAGAAGCAGGAAGAACTATGATTTGTGAAGCATTGCTGCCTGAAAGATATTGGGCTAAAGCAGTTAATATAGCATGCCATACACAAAACAGAACCTCAGTGAACAAGAAGCTGCTGAAGACACCTTATGAGATCTGGAATGGAAGAAAACCTAATATATCTTATTTCCATCCATTTGGAAGCAAATATTTTATCTTAAATCATAAGGAACAATTGAAGACATTCCAACCAAAATCAGATGAAGGAATTTTCTTGGGATATTCTTCTGTCAGCAAGGCATTCAGGGTATTGAACAAAAGGTCATTGAAACATGAAGAGACAATCCATGTTGTGTTTGATGAACCTAAGTTCACTGGTATGGAAGATGAATCTTCTGAACCTGCTGAGAATCTACAAGTCACTGATCCAGATTGTGTTGAAGTTTTAGAAAGGTTTAATGACTTAAAGGTTTCTGATTCTGCCCCTGCTGAACACCCTGCTGGTAATAATACTGATGCAACAACTGAGGCAGTTTAAGGATCTGCTGAACCCCCTATTGAAGAAACATTAGACCTTACTGATGATGAGGTTCCTGAGAATCAATCTAACCAGAATCCACAATGGTTAAGAGATCACCCTGCTGAACAAGTTATTGGCAACATACAGCAAGGTGTGAGGACTAGAAGACAGTTAGAAGCAATGTTTACATGTTTTCTATCTCAAATGGAACCTAAAGTTGTTGAAGAAGCAATATCAGACCCAGATTGGATAATTGCTATGCAAGAAGAGTTGAATGAATTTGAAAGAAATCAAGTTTGGACACTAGTGGAGAGGCCTACAAATGCAAATATAATTGGTACAAAATGGGTATACAGAAACAAATTGGATGAATCTGGTACCATTGTGAGGAATAAGGCCAGACTAGTAGCAAAAGGCTATTCTCAAGCAGAAGGAATAGATTTTGATGAAACATATGCCCCTGTTGCAAGATTGGAAGCTATCAGATTATTCTTGGCATATGCTGCTTATAAAAACATCAAAGTATATCAAATGGATGTCAAGAGTGCATTCTTGAATGGCATTCTAGAAGAGGAGGTCTATGTTCAGCAACCTCCTGGTTTTGAAGTCAAAGACCAAGAAGATAAAGTGTATAGGCTCAACAAAGCACTTTATGGTTTGAAACATGCACCAAGAGCATGGTATGAGAATTTATCTCAATTCTTGGTGGACAATGGTTTTACAAAAGGCACCATTGACAAGACTCTTTTCAAAATCAATGAAGGAGACAGTACCCTGCTGGTACAGATTTATGTTGATGACATAATCTTTGGTTCTGAAAATGAATTGCTATGTGAGAAGTTTGCAAATCTAATGAAAAGTAAATTCCAAATGATTATGTTGGGAGAGATGAACTACTTTTTGGGATTGTAAGTCAAACAGATGAAAGATGGAATCTTCATTCATCAAACCAAGTATACCAATGAGCTATTGAAGAAATTTGGTATGGAAAACAGCACCAAGGTATTAACTCCTATGAGCACAAATATTAGATTGGATAAAGACAAAGAAGGCAAAGATGTTGATCAGACCTTATACAGAAGGATGATAGGCGATCTGTTTGACTTCATGCGCCAGAGACTGATATATCCTTTGTTTGTAGGTGTTTGTGCAAGATTTCAATCAAAACCTAAAGAAAGTCATTTAGGTGCAGTCAAAAGAATTCTCAAGTATCTAAAAGAGACTTTGGGAATAGGGATATGGTATTCAAAAGATGAAAGCTTCAAGGTAATATCCTACTCAGATTCTGATTATGCTGGATGCAAGATTGATAGAAAAAGCACCGCAGGAACCTGTTAGTTAATGGGAAATAGATTGGTTTCCTGGTTTAGCAAGAAACAAAATTCTATATAAACTTCCACTGTTGAAGCTGAGTACATTGCTGTGCACAAATACTGTGGTTAAGACAACAATTAAGGGATTATGGAATTGAAGAAAGAGAAATTCCAATTATGTGTGGCAACACAAGTGCAATTGCAATCACAGAAAATCCTGTTTTGCACTCAAGAACCAAGCATATTGATGTGAGACATCATTTTATAAGAGATCATGTTGAAAAGAAAGACGTGGTTGTTCTTTATATCCCTGCTGAAGATCAACTTGTTGATATTTTCACTAAACCATTGGATAGTGAAGGATTTGCTAAACTAAGGACTGAACTTGGAATTATAAAAGTTGACTGACACATTTTTGATCAAGCAGTGTACTGGAATTCACCAAGGGGATTAGTCTTTGCTATGTTGGGTGAGCTCACTTAGCAGATTAGTCATTGGTATCTACAATTCCATGTACTTATGTTTGGACAATTGAGCAAATGAAGTTGCCAAGGGGATTGGTCTTTGTCATGTTGGGTGATCTCACTTGACAGGTCAGTCATTGGTATTAAACTTCATCTTGTATTATCAGTTGGACAATACAAAAGGAATTAAACATCAGCAGAGTAACTCTATCGGTGAGAGTCAGCTTGAGACATCTTTATCGCCAATTTCTTTGGGCCAAGTCTACTGATGACAAGGTTGCTAAAGAATACGTTACAGTCAAACTTTACTAAAGTCAAAAATCAAAATAGCGGGATATTTATCTTATCTTTATAACTGCGGTTACACGATCGAACGGTTACAACCCTTTATGAATAAGTAATAGGCCATGTGTCAATATCTCATTTATTCAAAATTAATCGTGGTTAATGCTACAGTACGTGGTCTGACAGTTTCTAACCACTACTCTCTGTTATATATACAAACCTATACACCGAAGTTACTTTCAAAACTCAGATTAATTTTCTCTGCGTATACACTGTGTGAACACAGATTTGCAAGCTATCTTCTTCATCTTTTTCTTAAAAACAATGGCAAAGAATGATGATGTTCATATTGGCACCAGTCAAAGTGTAAGTGGTTATGTGACTGACTGTCACTCTACTGAACTTGCCATTAATATTGGACGAAGAATCAGACGGATTGCTGGGTTGGAAGGTGTTGTCAACAGAAGATTGGAACGAATTTCTTATGTCAATGTGTTGGAATTCTGGAGAAACATTGTCATACATGAAGGTAGAGAGGCCTTCACTACAACTGTTAATGGAAGAGAGATTGAAATATCTTCAGACTTACTGAGAGAGGTATTTCATTTTGCACCTGGAAACAATGCACCCACCGATCCAGAAGCAATGCACCAAGAATGACGTTTGTGGATTCAATAAAGACAAATGAGCAAATTGCTTCAAATATGGGCATTAATGTGAAGCATATTGGATATGAGTACAATCTGCTGAGCAAATTGATTACAAAGACCATTTTGGGATTTGTTGGGAGTCTAGATACATTGTCTGGACCAAAGATAGACCTGCTAATCATCATTTGCAGGAGCATGAAGTTTGATTGGGTTGGATTCTTTATATACTACATGAAGAAGGTGTTCATTGAAGATAAAGATGGTATAAGGAAGTCTAAGGTCAAGCCCTTAGGTCTACTGATTCAGACCTTGTTAAATCATTTTCAGATACCTGATATTTTATCTGAAAAGATTAACAAATCCAGATTCAAACCAGAAGTTGGTACTCATATCCCTGGTCTGGATGATGATGAAGATGTGGATGATGAGGCCACTGAAAGTGATGGTGATGGTGGAGATGATGATGCTGGTGGTGAGCAGGTTAAGCAAGTTGTAAAGCCTGCTGCACCTAAGAAAGTTACTGAAAAGAGAAAGGATGCTGATGCAAGAAAAATCATAGAATTGTTAGAGCCTAGGAAGACAAGGAAGCAAACAGCAGAGACTGCTGAGGGTTCAGTAGAAATTGAGGTTATTGACCCTACTGTTGCAAAGAAGAAGTCTGTTGCTGAAGTCTTGAAGGAGCAACAGAAGGAAGCCAGTAGAAAGAGAAAGGCTACTGAGATTCAAACAGAGCCAATTTCAAAAAGAATGAAAGAGATTCCTAAGAAGAAGAAACATGGCAAAGGGAAACAATTGAGGACTTTGGAGGCTCAGAGGGAAGAAGAGGAAAAAGAGGCTATTGAGGCTGAGCCCTTAACAATTATCAAGCCTACTGAGATAGTAGAGGTTGTTGTTGAGCAACCTACTTGAGAAACACAATGATGCACAAACCGAGCCTCTCTTTGTAGAAGTTCTTTGAATCCTCCCCTACAAAGGCTGCTGAGCCTACTGAAGCTGCACAAGTTGTTGGTGAGCAACTTGTTGAAGAACCACATCAATCTACTGAGAATGCACCTGCTGTTGAAGTGGAAAAGTTGGTACAAGACCCTGCAAGTTCTGCAATATTTCAGGGGGAAGAGCAATCTGTTGCTAACCCTGCTGATGAGCATATAAGTCAGGGAGAACCAAGTGTGGAACAGATGGAGGTAGTAGGAACAAACATACAACCTGAGCAACCTACTAACCTAGAGGCATCTGTGGAAGAAACTCTTAACTTGCTTGTTGAGACCTTTGGAGGTCAGCAAGGTACTCAAACTGCTCTCAGAAAGCCAACCATGCCCTTTGAGAGGAAAGAGAAGAAGAAGAAAGAGGGGTATGTTGATCCAAAGCTTCAACTAATGGCTGATTATTTTTAGTGGAAGTTTGGATTCTATAAGAGGCAAAAGCCAGCAGCAGAACCAATGACAGATTTTGAGGAATGGGCTTTTGAGAAGTTGGAAGTGGAGAATTTGTTGGATTTGGTTGATACCTCTTTGTTGGAATCAAGATTAATGGATCTTTTTGATCAACAAAAGAAGGAAGAGGGTATCAAGTTCAGAGATGCAAGAGATGAATCAGACAGTGATGACTCTTCATCATCTGATTCTGGTGATGACTTTCCCTCTGGTCCAGGAGGAGTCAGTGGGACTGCATTGATTATTGAACCAAGAGTAGAGCAGTCTACTGGTGCTGGACAATCCACTGAGAGGCAAGAAACTGAACAGATGGATGAGGATCTGGAGGATCTCACCTTAGATGGTCTGGAGGACTTGATAAAAGAATGGATAAATCTTGGAGGCACCAGACTGGTGGTGTCTCAGACACTCTATTTGTTGAAGAACCTGCTGAACATACTTATGCTCAGTAGACTGTAGACTTGGATGATGAGAGGGTCACTGATCATAGTGAACCTGATATCAGTTCAGAGTATTCAGCTCAATATCAAGACTGGATTGATACTCAGGACACTCTATCCAAGGCTGCTAATTTTGTACGAAGGATTGCTGATGTTAGGGTATTTCAAAGAGAAAATATGGCAGAATTTCCTGTAATTCTTGTACAGAGGGTGCTGATTACTGAGGAGCAAACAGTGGTAGCACAACGATTGGACATGGTGATGGGATTTGAAGGATCACCATTGATAGTTGAGGAGGTTCAGCCTGCTGAGGTTCAAACAGCACCTGAACAAAGGTTGGAACAGGAGGTACATGTTGCTGAGTCTTAAACAGCACCTGGACATAGGTTGGAACTATCTATGGGTTTGGAGGAAACCCCGGCTGTTGTTGCACACAAGTCAGAAGTGGAGTCTCACCGGAGACAAGACCACTATATAGGAAAGATGGTCACAGATTCTTTGTTATTGTTGAGGATGAGCATTACTTTGGATTATGACTACAGTGATGAGGAATTTCAAGTGCCTGAAGAAGAACATATTGATTATGAACCACAACAGGCATTTGTACCTATTTTTTAAGAACCTGCACAGGATCCAATAATGGAAGACATTCTTGGTGCTATGGTTGAAGAAGGACCTGCCCCTACTGGAAGGGACATGAGTAGAGCCATGGTTGTCAGCAGACAAAGAGCACAATACAATATAGAAGAGCCTGATGATGAAGCTGCTGGACATATGGCTGGTGGAGTACCAGCAGAGGTTTTGGATGAGTTGAGGGCTGTCAGAAATGACATAACAAGGTTAAGGACTCAACTTGACAGGCAAGAGCAGAGATTTGAAGATTTGATGAACTTAGTGGAGAATAGAAGAAGAACTACTGAAACTGTTGCTTCCAATATTACCTCCACCCAATATGCTCTTGCTGACTTTGCTCTGGATGTAAAGGGGATCAGACAAGGAAATACAATGAAGGAAAAGTTTCTAAAAGATCAACTTGATGCTATTAACCAGAAACTTGATAAACTTGCTGAGGCACCCAAACCTGCTATGCCTGAGCCTGCTGGAACACTTAACCCTGCTGGATTGGATCCTAATTTTATTGAGAGGATCAATCTACTGGAGCAAACTATGCAAGAACGGATTACTGCAGTTGATACAAGAACTGAAATTATGGAAGGACAACTGAGTACTCTAGTCACTACATAGAAGAGTGTTCATGGCCTGATGTCCCATTTTGTTGATGATGTCAATAAGGGGGAAAATATCCAAACAGCAGTAGCAAAAGAGGCTGCTAGAATCTTTGCTACGAAAAGATGGGAAGATGACACAAATACATTCAGAGAGCGTGGACCTGGTAGACTTCCACTTACTAATGATCTTCTTAGAGAATACAAGAAGGTCTACAACAGCAAAAGAAGACCTTACCATGATAAAGGTTTCCATGAGGGACTAAATTCCTTTCTAGGACTCAAGTTTTAGGAAGCAAGGGTTAAAGCCATGAGGGCTGCACACAGAGGTGGTAGAGGTGGAAGAGGTGGAAGAAGTTTACCTACCACATCAGCAAAGGAGTCACTTAATGAATTCAAGGAAGTATACACGGGCTTAGACTTTAGAGTACCTCAGATCAATCTCACTCTACCTGAGGCATGGAATTGGTGGAAAGAAGTGAATCCTCATATTAATTTCTCTCTTATTGAAAATGAATGGATGATAGAAATGATCAGAGAGATAAGAGCCTATCAAGAAAGTGGAGAAAGCAAGGGAGGAAAGAGAAAGAAGACAATAGATCAGCTGCTGAATCTAGACTGTAATACTTTTGAACAAATGATTATAATGAGATATGACTATATTTTGTTCTGTTTTTGTTTTTAATCTTTTTGCTTTATTGTTATGAGGGTATTGGCATCATCACCAAAAAAGGGGAAATTGTTGGACTTATTTTATGTTTTAGTGATGAGTGCCAGACTAGCTGTTATAGAGCAAAGGCAAAAAGATGTCTAGATCAAATGTATAGGTTTATTAGAGTTTGATCTTGTATAGGTTTGATCAAACAAGCACTGTAAAAGGTCAGCTGACTTACATCAGCAGACTACTCTAGATCAGTAGGGTACCTAGATTAGTAGACTAATTTAAGAACCTGCTGAAGACTGAAGGCTGAGGGCTCAAACTCAGTTATTGAAGGCTGAGGGATCAAACTTAGTAATTAAAGTCAAGGATATGGAATCAGAATTTAGGGAAGTCTGTGATGACCTAAACTGATTACATATACCTTGTGTACAAGGTCTAAGTTCCACAAGTTAAGTGATGATTGGAACTTAGTTATGTTCAAAAAGGTGTAATCTAACTTCATAAATAAAAGTTAGATAAAAGACAGTTAGCTGAAGTGTCTATCAGCAGGCTAATGTTCTCAGGAACCTACTGGACACATATTTCGATTTAATCAAAGGTTACATTGGAAGATTACAAAGAAATGGACAGCTAACAACCTCTGATTTTATCAAACAAATCAATGGTTAAGATTAAAGGGACGTTGGAAAGATTCAGACCTTTATCCAATGGATATAAGTCAAAGGGTGGACAGATCAGAAAGCTGTCAAAAGGAGTACCGCGTTGTCGAAGACTTATGAACGTGATGAGAGGGCAAGTCAAATGGGACAAATCTGAAACGGCTATGTTTGAATTTCAAACATAAGTCACAAGGATTCCTACCTATAAATAGAGGACTCCTAATTCAGATACAGGTGATGATTGTTGATGAATATTAAGAGAAAAATACAGATAATCTTGAGCTTCAAATTCTGATCAAGAAAAACACCCTGCTGACCCTACTGAGCTTCAAGCTACTGATCCAGGTGTAATCTGCATTCAAGCTACATCAAGTTTACATACTTGAAGACATCAAGTCACGATCATATCATCTGATCGATCAGTCTGTGAAAAGTTGAATCACTTACTTGATTCAAACTTTCTTTTATTAGAATCTACTGAGGACAGTGAAGCATCTTTGGGTGTGAAAGACTGTTGTTTGTGGTGGAGCTGGTGAAGAGGCAATCCTACCCTTCAAGGACCAGTGGAAGACTTTGGAGCAGCAATCCTACCTGTTCCAAGTGTTCAGGTTTGTGATCCGTAGTTATTGGTGAAGGAACAAGCAACTTAGGATTTTTGTAACAGCTACCTCAAGAATCTCTAGTGAATTACCTCCAACATCACATGAGAAGAGTGGACTGACATGATTACACCACCTGGAACCACTATAAAATCTGCCTACTTACTTTCTGCATTTATATTCTGCATTTAGTTTATCTAGCACATCAATCTACTGAATCTAGAACCTGAATTCACACAAATACACTACTGAGTATCTAATACTTGGTATCATATTTAACAACATGTAACAAGGCTCAATTTTTGATATATTCCGCTGCACAAATTCAGTAAACTCAATCGTGAGACTCATCTGAATGTCGCTGAGACTATCAAGTATCGCCAGTCGAAGTTGCTGAGTTTGTTAACTCCAAAAAGTTTTAAGTGTTAAGTTTATTCACCCCCCTCTAAACTTACCAAAGCCTTTTCAAAGGACCAACACGGGCCATCTCAAAGAAGTTCTAGTGGAATTCTCCTCCGCATCACAGGGGAAGAAATGACTGACAGGATTACACCACCTGGAACCTCTATAATTCTTGTTTATTTACATTATGCATTTACTTACTGCATTATAGTCATAATCATCTAGTTCATATTATCAGCAAACATAAGAAACTGACTCAACATATTATCTGATAATTCATATCTTTTAAAGGCTTAATTTAATCCGCTGCCGGTTAACTAAACTAAGGATAAGTCAGTATTGACTTACACTCAGTTGATTTAGCTTAACTCCACACAAGTTTTAACTATACCTTAATTTGATTTAAATCCAGTTTTTAGGGACAAGTTTATTCACCCCCCTTCTAAACTTGTGTTAGCCTTTGCAAGGGACCAAAAAAAGTTTAGAGGGGGGGGGGGGGGTGAATAAACTTGTCCCTAAAAACTGGATTTTAAACAAATTAAGGTTCAGTTATAACTTGTGTGGAGTTAAAGTGACAAAGCTGAGTTTAAGTCAAACAGACTTATACAAAACTGAGTCAACCGGCAGCGGATATAATTCTAGCCTTTTTCTTGATCTTGTTATTCTATGCGAAAGCTGAGAGTGCTAAACTGAATTCTGGTGAATGTCAGTTTGTGAGCTGTGAGGTGTATGGCAATCAATTCTCAGAATGCTGTAAATAAATGCTGAGTAAGTAAATAAATGTGTAAAGTAAATAAGGCAAATATTATAGAGGTTCCAGGTGGTGTAATCCTGTCAGTCCTCTCTTCCCCTATGGTATAGGAGGAAAATTCCACTAGAACTTCTTGAGGTGAGCTGTTACAAAAATTCCTAAACAATAGTCCTTGGCTAATCTTAGATTCACTATCTAAACAGTTGTAGAACACGTAGAATTGGTGCTCTTCAATTGCTTGAACACTGGTCCTTGAAGCGTTACATATGCCTCTTCACCAGCTATCACCACAAACACAGTCTACCCGACTGCTGTGACAACTGTCCATGGCAAAACCTTCCCGGTTTGCTTCACCGTCTGAACCTTTGATGTAGAATCAAAGTTGGGCTGAGAATCGATAAATTTTGATTCTTGTTTATGGTTCTTCAATGTGTCTGAATCTAAATAAATTCTGTGTAGCTTGAACACTTGAAGAAATTCTTGATATGATCTTTTTATAGCGCAGAGATGATAGCAATTCGAAGGAACGAGACTAGTGCACAAAAATGCTTGTAATCCTGCTAATTCTTAATAAATCTTCTTGTTGTGATCCTTGGTGCAAAGTCCTCTATTTATAGTGTAAGGTCCAACGTTCATCTTGCTTTGAATTTGAATTGTATCAACGGCTATCTTGAAACGGCTATATTTTGTGACCGTTCTGATGTGTCAGTTTTCATCCAATAATATTGCTTTCTTTATAACGTTCGACTGTACTATCAGTTTGTTGGATGACTGACTTATAAAACTTCGTTTCTTGATCAGTTTTATACTGTGTTTATCAGTTGTCAGTTTCTTGACTGACTTGGAGCATTAACCGAGATTTTACTCTTCTTCAAATATCAGTACTCCAGTTTTTCATCTGATTATTATTGACTTAATCAAAGTACACAACAAGCATATATCATCTAAGAATTCATTGTCCGTATGATTCTTAGGTCTTCAAACAAGATCAATAAAGTCAGTTCAACTCACCACAAACTTGCCTGAAATCTAACTTTACAGTCTTGACTTATGATATTCATAACTGAGTTTGAGCCCTCAGTTCTTCAATCTTCAATAATTGAGTCTGTGTCCTAGAGTTCTTTTGTCTTCTAGATTAGCCATCTAAGTCTGTGTCCATCAGCGAACTTACCTTATTCAGTTCTGAGTGAGCTTCAGTTCTTGGTGTATTCTGAGTCAGTTTCGATGACTTTGTCTTTTCAGTTTCTTAGATGTTTTTTAGTTTTCTAAATGATCTCCAGTTTTCAGTTTCACGACACTATAACTATTACAGTGCTTGTCTGATGTAACCTATACAAATATCAGACTCTAGTAAAGCCTATACATTTAGTTCTAGACATCTTTTAGCTTTTCACTATAGCAGCTAGCTTCAGCACTCCATCAATGGGGTTAAGATAACACTTTGAATAAATATGATGAATTATCATCAAAACATAAATTTTATTTCCAACATTTCCATTATGCATGGCCTTTATTGAGTTTACAGGACAAACACACAAGTCTGGAGTTCCTAAATTGTCACCCAAAATACTTTCACGCGAGAAGTCAGCACTAGCCTGGCCCTGCTCGCCGTGCTTTAAAGATGAGAAGTCAACACTAGCCTAGCCCTGCTCGTCCTAAATACTTTCACACGAGAAGTCAACACTTGCCTGGCCATGCTCGCCGTGCTTTAAAATGAGAAGTCAACACTAGCCTGGCCCAGCTCATCCAAAAAGCTTTCAAACGAGAAGTCAGCACTAGCTTGGCCCTGCTCATCCAATACTTTCACACGAGAAGTTTGTCCAAACTGGCCAAGCTCGCCCAAAAATATGTGGAACAATCGGCCGTCTTGAATGCCACAACTCTAAGCACCATCATCACATCAGTACGATCAACAACACCTCTGGTGCACCAAGCGGTCAAGCCCACGATAAGGACATTGTCCCATCAGGTTCTCCTTAAAACTATTTTAATGTAATATTGACTCATGGTGTATTTTATCAAAAGCTCAAACTCATTGAAATAGTCAGAAATACTTCTGATTCCATTAAAATATGATACTTGAGCTCTGTCAAGTCGGGTTCAGCAAAAAACACACGAGGTGTGACAAATCCGACCCAACTCGTAGAAATTTAACATGCGAGGTCAGCAAAACTTCTGACTCAATTCGTCAAAATATGACATATACGCCTCCCACGTTGGACCAAACAAACATGTCCGTTGAATTGTCTGCAGGCCAGACAAGCCAAGCTCCACAGGGCAGACTCAACTCAAATCGTTATGACTGACACATGAGCTCCACAGGTCGGACTCAACCTGATCAGGAATGACCAAACTAGTAAAGTCTGTGACAAACTCAAATGATTAAGTCTACATGATAGACTCAAGAGCAGACAAACAAACAACCTAGTATGCCATCAAATAACTATTAGTTTGTGAATGGCATACTGAGGGGCAAGACGTCCCCTGTTATAATGCATCCAAGAGACTGAAAGTTCAGATTAAGAAAACTCATCAAAAGTAAAATTCTGAATCTGCAAGATAGATTTGACTTAACCCTCATAGGCCGAACTCAACTTGGATTGCAAAGGATAAATTCTAAGTCTGCTAGACAGACTCGAACTGAGTTTCATAGGATGACGCCCTCGGACAAGCTCATCAGGTCAACAATTCAGACTCGAACCAGAGCCAGCAGGTCGGACTCCATTGTGCTCCGCAAGTCAGACTGAAGAAGTCTGTAAAGCAATCTCTTTAAGGCCTCAAGTCGGACTTAGCTTCATTCGTTGTCTGTAGGACAAACCCGAGCAAAAACATGACAAAACCTTTAGTATGCCATCCAAAAGTGCAAGTTAATGCATGGCATACTGGAGGGCAAGATACCTTACCATTAACGATGCACTCAAAAAAAAAGTGTAGGTTAAATCAAGTACTTCAAGAAGTGCTCGGAATAAAGTTAAGGCTGAGAACTTAATGAAATACTCCTTCTATTATCAAATTGTACATATTACAGTTTCATTTCAAAACAAAAAAGTAAAAGTCCACAAGCCTATCGATCTATGAACTGGGGGCTGGACTCTGTGGTGGCTCTGAGGAAGCAAGAAACAAGCAGCCGCGGCACGGCAAGATTACTCGGACACAATGTCCACTCCCTCTGGGAAGTCCTTCATACGGTTGTCTAAACCGCACCCATGCCCAGCTTACAAAAATGCTGGCGGGGGAGATTGTCCCGGACAAAGTCAGCAATCTGATCCTTTGCCTTATCCACCCCCAAAGTGTAGCCCCGGTTAGGCCGACCTTGCCTCAGGTCGGCAATCTTTTTCAAATCTCTTGTAAACTTGCCCAGCCCGGGGAAAAATGTCCTGGCCACTCCAGGTTCCCTTTAAGTAAGAAACACTATCAAAGTACAACACTCTAGTAAGAAAAGCAAGCTTGTGCATTCTATGGCCTTGAAAACACCATCAGCTAGCTCCGCATCGGTCATCTAGGAGATCGGCTCCTATTCCACAGGTCGTACTCAATAAAGTCTACCGGACAAACAATTTGAGCTTTTCATGTCTGACTCAGCAAGCATATGTCAACTGAAAAGTACATTGAGTCCGCTTTATAGTGTGGCATCGTAAGCCCGTCTGCTTGACAACGTGAGAAGTCAGTCTAATCTGGCCTTCCTCACAGAGAAACTCAACGCGAGAAGTCAGTCTATAATCTAACCCTACACACCGAGAAGCTCAACGTGAGATGTCAGTCTAATCTGGCCCTGCTCGCCGAGAATCTTAACGCAAGAAGTTAGTCTAATTTAGCCCTGCTCGCCGAAAAACATAACGCTAGAAGTCAGTATGACAAGCCCATGAGCGAGTGTTTTATACGCCCAACTCTAGCTCGACACTGTATTTAAAGCTCGCCCCCGAGCTAATCTTCTCAAAATTGTGTCCTTACGCTCTCAGGCCTGACCCTCATAGAACCGGTCGCTATCTAAGCACGTCATCGATAGACTACACTAAATGAGCCTTAGGTTATCTCAGTAGATCACTCTACAATAGTCACCTCGGCAAACGGTGTATCAAGTTGTTACAACTTTACACCATGACTTTCACTTACACGTTTGAAAGCTCAAAGAGTAGGGGGAAATTGATGTGTCGAATCTGTCCAAGTTCCCGAGTTCAAGAAATAGCCCATGGATCCAAACCTGACCTATACGTAAACCCAAGAATGGATAGGCCCCTCGGCCCGTCAAATCCTCCCCTTAATTGGCCGGACCGAGCCAAGCACGATCAAGCCTGCGTCGCACCATCACGATTCCTGTCATGATAAAAGGCAATGGGAATGAAGCAACAACCAGCTAGCTTGATACAAAACACTAGGGGCTCGACCCGCTCGCCTCTCCAGTCTGCCATCCTTCAACGTTAACAAAACCTACACAACTAGGCAAAAAGTTCATAAACAACGCTCTCATGTCTCAAATCTCTCAGCTCACCAAAGGCTCTCGTTTCGCCAGCTCTTCAGCTCGGCACTCTAAGACCGATATCAGTTCGGTAGCGTCCCAGTTTGCCAGCTCATCCAACAGCCAGGTGACAGCCAACTCATGGCCCTATGAATAGTAACATCATACCATTGGCAAAAAGGGGGCTCTTATCTTCGAAGAACTACGTAAATTGGGCTTGATCCCTTACAAGCTAAGGGTACGTAGGCAGGCTTCTACGGCTCAGTTCATAATCACAAACACAACATTTTCTTAATCCTTGTACTTGAGCGTGTTAGGTGTAGTGCCCGAAAGACAATTTGTGTAATTGTTTTTGATAATGGATAACATAATTTATCTCACCTTATTACATGCTTTGTGCTTGTAAGTAATATACTGCTGCAAACCCAGAGTATATCAGTATGTAACCGCTTAACTCAGTGTATGGAATGCACGTGAGGATTGAGTTAGTGGTGATATACTTAAACTATTAGTCCGTGGAGAACTTAATCAGAGTTTAGTGTCTCATGATTAAAACACTTGTAATGCGCCCAAAACACCTTAGGGTGTGATATTCTTATCCGGACTATCGGTAGAGGGTACCTAAGTGGGGCATTTATATATGATGGCATTCATATAGGACTGGACCGATTTAATCTGGGTTTCTCGATATAATTCCGTAATCGAGACAACTTATTAAATCATTAGATGATCATATATGGATTGACCTTAATCCTGAGGTGATCATATGATACTGTTTGTCCTGGGGTAGTGTTTGATGTGTTAGTTAAGAATTACTTTGATATGTGATCTGAGTCACTTCTTGTTGGCACTATTCCCTGATGAGTGAGTAGTTCTGTGTTTCACAGACACGGAATCCATTCCTTCCTACGGGAAGTGGAGAGACAATCCCTTTATTTGTTAGCCCTAAGAAAATGATCGATGGGCCCAGTTCATAATAGACTAATTAGCTACTAGTCAGATATGTGAACTAATTGATCACTAGGGGCTAATGGTAAATAAGGATAAGATATTCTGAGTCGGGTTCACGGAGACTTCCCACTCAGAATGGATAGTCTGTAGAGGGTTAGTCCATATGTAGTGATTATATCAGTGGATGCTTATTTACTCATAGGGTTGAGTGTAAGTATATATCTATAATTGGTAGAGTTCAGTTTCGGGTTTATGGTGGCGTAATCCCGGAATTAATTATTTAAGTACGAATATTTTGTTCGATGAATATTTTGCTTAATTATTGGAGCTACTGGTTATAGGTCCATGGTCCCCAGTGTGGCTTATGTAATTCAGGTGTTTTTCCTGTTATTGGGCCTCAGTGATAATTAATTGGCTGGGCCAATTAATTGATATGCAAAATATTATTTAGTTGGGATAAATAATATAATACACAGAAAAGACATTTTTTGTGGGCCTAAACCCTAGTGTGTGGCGCCTCATTCATCAATAAAAGGCAAGAATTGATTTTCTTGTGTGATTAGTTATTTACTTGTTAATGATTAATGAATAAATGATAATTGATTTGTAATTGATTGATGATTAATCACAATCTTTTATAAATGGAATTATCCTTTATTGTGATTTCTTTTTAATTAATTATTTAATTAATTAGAAACTTGGAGGCCAATGATTTACTCTTCTATATAAAGAGAGTTCATCCAAGACATAATGCAATGCAAAATTTCGACATACACACAAATAAATAGAAAGAAAAATTTGTTTCTTGTCTTGGGTTTCTGGTTGAAGAAAAACTTGGAGTTTTTCTTGGAAGCATATCAAGGAGGTTCTAGTACCAAGAATTGGTGTCCACCAACCACCGTTTGGAGAACACGTTAGAAGATCTTGGCTTCTCTTCCTACTATTGGTAAGACAAACTTAACCCCCTTATAAGAATTTAGATCCTTTATTTATGTATTGTAATTTGTAAATTGTGATCCATCCGCTGCGCAAAGAAACTGAATCCTTCATGTGGTATCGGAGCCAGGTTCCACGATTTATGAATTATATTCATAGATAAGCGATTTAAAAGGAGTGGAATTGCATGTAGATATTTTTTTTAAATATGCATATCTGATTGGTTTTGTTATGGTTGAAGAGATGGATTGGGGTTGACACTGTTTACCCGTTAGATCTACTGTAAACTCATATAAATTCGTTATATGAGTATAGGAAATTTTGTAATTTATTTGATGATGTAATTTTAAATTTCCTTGAAATAGATCTGTTTTGTTGCTGTTCGGTTTTTCTAATTTTCCCGTGATTGAACCGTTGAAACGACAATACCTCCGGTCAGAATAAGGATCAAAAGTTTATGAACAAGCCCTCAAAATTTGGTGTCGATCGGAGTCTGTCTCGATATCAGATCGCTGCTATAAAGTTACTTCTGTAGCAGAAAAGCACAGCAGCCGTAAAAACCCTACTGTGAGTTCGTCGATTTTCTGGAAGAGTTTGGAACATTGAGACAAAGATCTGACCATTCAGATTGACTAACATGGAGTTATGAACAAGCCCTTAAAATTTACGGTCGATCGGGTTTGTTTTTGATGCCCGATCGGGTCCGGGAAGACACTGCTGCGCCGCATTTATTAACAGATGCAGCAGTTGGATCGGCGGATTGCTAGAGAATATTGGGCAATCGAAACTCGGATCCAACCGTCCATATTGAATCAGGAGGAGTGAATAATAGGTCCACAAAGTTTCGTGACAATCAGAGTTCGTTTGGATGCACAATCATCGATGAAAGGGATCAGCAGAAGATTGCATTAGAAACTAGTAAACCCTAATTAGGGTTTATTTATTTATTTTCTAATAGGTTAGATACGGGGGTGCCAACGGCTCATCTTGATGTTTATTTTCCGCACTAGTATGTATGCTTAGGATGTATGCATAGAACCGGAAAATTGACATGACATGCATCATATAATGAATTTCACTCCATATGCATATACATGTAGAAATTAATTCAAGGAATTAGTTAGGCATGCATACAACACGCGGTTAGTTTTAATTAATTGTATGATATTAATTAGAAACTAATTAGGGAAACCAAGGATTCCGGGTTTTGTCAATCGTCATGGTTAGGTGATGGATTCTCGGTGAATCCCACCTTGCAGAAGCATAGGGAGTAAAATCCCGAAACCACGACGAGATTGCGTTTTTTGTCCGTAGTGTCTACGCGAAATTTTGATGTTAAGAGATTGATGAATTATGGACGAATATGGTTCGAAAGTGGTCAAACCATGGATGGGTGGTCAACTGAGCCACGGCTCGATCGACTTAACCCTCCAAGTGTGGCGTTTGCACAGGGGTCCGGCAAGGCTGAGTTATCCGACGAGCGACTACGGCTCAACGGAGCTCCCCTAGCCCTGATCCGTCTGATGGCCGCATATGTTCCAACGAATAGGTCGGGTGGGCTAGCCCATATAACCGACACCATTCGGGCCCATGATTTATTGTTCCTTAAAGATACATCAAGTCCAAAAAACGAAATCAGTACACTTTTTCAAAATATTGAGTGGGAGCGGGGAAGGCGACAGCCGACCCCTCGGCCTCTACTGTTGACACAAGCAACGTGATAGAATGGTGACGCCTCGTGCCGGCCTGGGACCGGAATCCCTAAGGAAGGCCTTCACCGCTATCAAAATTCAAGGCTTGGTCTCCGAAAGGATAGGATTTTGGGTACTCGCCGGGTCAATGACCGACCCTAAGGCGGCATACTCGGGGTCTACCTAAAAATCTGAAATAGTAGGTCACACTCATTATGGGTATTTTGGTAATACTTTGGCTAAAAAAAGAAAGGTAATCGGGGATTAAAGTTGGATGTCGATTCCATTTTAATCATCGAGAGAGAAAGATCTCAATTTAGTCGTCACCTCTTTGAACTACCCTAAGGCGGCACTGAGGTGTGAGACTAGATCCTTGGAACGGTAGGATAGACTATACATTTAGTTTATAGTTCCTAAACTCAATTAGTTGTGTATAATTTGGATTTATTTTCTGTCAATTTTATTTACAACTATTTATTTATCTCTCTAGGGTACCAGACTGCTAGTGTATGTTTTAAATTGACTAGTAACGACTTCGTTAAAAGTGGTAAGTAACTAGAACATTGTACTTATTAATCTTACATGCAATTAATTTTTCGGAAGAGATATTTCTCGTAAATAAGTATCTCACTGCTGTCACTCGTGTTGAACGAGAGAAAACTATAGTTAGTTTGAAAGATGATTGTGATGATAAAATTCTTCTAGTGAATTTTTAATTGTGTAGTGACTACACGAGAAATTTTCTAATAGAAAAATTGGAGAATCATAAATTAAAGTGTTTCTAGTTAGTCGGTATTTGGAACCGATAAACTAGTGGGAGCTTTAATCTTATGTTTTGTTGTTTTTCTGATTTATTAGAAAATTAGTCCCACTGGGTAACGCTTTCATTAGACATCCCACAGTTCACGAGTAGTGTCTACTCAAACGAACTGCTAGTTCAAGACTATTTCCTTTTAAGGAAAGTTAAGAATGGGAAAGAATGTCTACAAGTGTTAATCATCTAAACTAAGTTTGAGGCTAAACCAAAATATTAATTAAAGAAAGTAGAGGATAAGGAAAGTGGTTTCGGATCACTAACCAATGAATCCTTAGCGACTTTCTTAACCGATTAACTCGACTCGGGAGCTAAGTTCTTTGGAAGAACAAGGAAGCTTTGCATTAACGATTGATAGAGTAGACAACATGCAGTAATTTCAGCTAGATTAGTGGGAGTGGTATGAGGAAATGAACTTTGGATTTGATCCTTGAATATCACGGAAAATTTGTTTTTCTGTTTTCAGATTCGTTGGAACAAATGGATTCACTTTCAACTCGACATATTGTTGCCTCATAGAAATTGAATATGACATTTGTAGTACGAATCCGAGACTAGGAATTTTATTTGATAAAGTTAGAACCACTAAGAAATGCTAAAAAGGGATATGTAACACGTCTTAAACTATTATAGGCGAACGGTGTCCGTATTAAGTTAAACGATTCTTCAAAATCTATTAATTAGTGCATATATCCTAGAGATAAGACCTAACGACTGGCTAAGGGTGATTCCTATCTCCCAGTCTCGGAACACTGTCTCTGTAATATCCCGAATTTTCGACTTCTTAATTAATCGGTAAAGGATTCGGTCACTTTGGAAAGTATTTGATTAGTAATTAAATGGAAGGATTAATTAATAATTAAAAAGGAATTTTATAATTCTTTAATTTTCTTATTGAAAGAAAAGAAAAGAATTCTCCAAAATCCCTACCTTGGCAATTAAAAGGATTTTTATATCCTTTCTCCTTCCTTATTTCCCAAAACAAAAAAAAAAAACACGTGAAACCCCCCTTTCTTCACCTAGCCGCCGTCCTCCTTGTGAAGAGAAGGAGAGAAATCTCTCCTTCGTGTTAAGGATTGTTGCCGTCGTCGTTGTTGTCGGTAAGGGTCATCTTCTTGTTTCCTACAATTCGAGCATGACGATCGGCCGGCCAAAGGCCATGGCCGATCCATACATGCGTGTGGAGGGGGGGATGATGTCGTTTCGGTTTGCCTTTTTATTCATTGGAATTGTGTTGTAATTTTAGTATCTTTCCTTCTATCTATAGATATAGATTCGAGCTTCGTTGAAGAACGTTTCTAACTTAGCAAAGGCCTTCAAAAACGCAGCAATTCCGGTAAGGATACTTCTATGGTTTGTGTTCGTTCGGTTTGAAAGATGAACTTGGAGGTAATATGCCGGGTTGTGTATGGTTTTGGGTGTTTGGTATTGTTGTTCAAGGATTTTGACAGTAATTTGGGGCTGTTGGTGTGTTTTAAAGCGTTTAGATGACTTTAATCATGTTTTGAAAGGGGAACTATAATGCTGTCAATTTTGTGAAGATGTGGTCATGTTAGTGTGTCTTTGGCTTGGGTTAATGTTTATAGTTGAGGTGGTACTTTTAGATGAGGCTTTCCTATACCTATTGTGTTGCTTTTTGCCGATAAAGGGCTAAAACGTTTTGGAAATCGTATTGAAGCTTTTAGGGTTCTAATTGAAACCAGCGGACGGGCGTCGGATTCGCTGGACGGGCGCCGCCTTTGATTTCGATTCGATTTGAGAAAGCGTGGTTACCTGGACGGACGTCTGAGGGGTTTTTTTACATCCAGGATCTAACTCTGTTAAAGTGGACGGGCGTCTAGACATTCCGGACGGGCGTCTGATATTTTGGACGGGCGTTTGATAGTTTGGACGGGCGTCCAGTAGAGTCCTTGGACGGGCGTCCGGCCTTCCAAACGGGCGTCCAGTCTATGTTGTTTTCCTTCTTTGGTAACTGTGGTTCAATCTTATGAACATATTTTGGGAGTCATGTTTGGATGGGTCAGGGATATCGACATCACTGTGGGATTTGGATTTTAGGCATTGAAGTTTGTAGACCCATAGTGGTCGGGCCGGATAGGGTAGCACCCAAAGCCAGGAACCCGGGAAGGTTTCCCTTACGACTTCAATGTCCTTACGTATTTGGGGAGTTGCAGACAGTGGCGTGGTCGGGCCGGATAGGGTAGCACCCGAAGCCGGGAACCCGGGAAGGTTTCCTTGCACCCCAGTACGGGATGGCCCATTTTAACGATGGTACTGTTGGCAGTCCTTTAGGATCCTACTCTTTAGGGTTTACCCTTTTGAGGGATGTGCACATTCGGGACCTTTAGGCATAGGTGGAGTGTGGTGTTCTGTATCTTCTATGTGTGGGTTGAATCATTTATAGTTTGGTTGTATTCTTTTTGGATTGGTGGTATTTGTCATGATGTTGGTCTTGACGTATGGTTTGAAAGTCTTAATTCAACTTGTTAGTTAACTTCCGTTTTTCATATACTAGATTTATCCTTACTCAACTTTATAGTTGACGTTTTTACTTTTGGTTGACCCTGCTATGATCCGTTTATGGGGAGCAGATTCTTAGCAGGTATTCCGGTTTGGGTGATAGCTTGTTGCGGGGAGGTTGCGGGGATTTGAGAGCCACGTAGCCACAGTCACACGCTTGCATGAGATTTTGGATCGTCCGCACATTTTCATATTTCTTTTAAGAGATTGTAATTACTTTAACCTCTTTAATAATGAATGGTGGATGTTTGTGCTCTTTCTGTTGTGGGATGTTGGATATTACTACCATGACTGTGTGTCGTGAAGTGACATTACGGTGACCAATACCGGCGGCCGACGGGATTGGAAACCGGGGTGTTACAAAGTGGTATCAGAGACGTTCGACTCCAGGACCACCACCTAAAATGAACCTTAAGAATAAATTCACTAAAATAATCACAGCGAGGATGTGTGGGGTAGGTATCGAGTTCTATGTAGGGAAGGTACGGTAAGTTCTGATGTATATGGAAATGTGGCTGTGTGTTGCAATTAATTTTGGGCAGTAAGTGTTAGTATATGTGAAATATTCTGTGGCATGACATAGGTGATAATGGATACATGATTGTTTACTTTTTGTAGTTTTAGCTATGCCTCCTAGGAATGGAAATGAGAGGGACCAGCTGATTGATCAGTTGGTTAAGATGAATCAAGACCTGATTCAGGCGATCAACAAGTCGACAGAGGATCGTTCTCGTGGTCAACTACCGGCATGACTAGGGCCGTGAGTCACAGAGGCCTAGTCGGCACGATGGTAAGGGAGATCTGGGGACTCGAGCGGTGGATTAGAGAGTTTGAGAAGATCTTCGCCACTCTAGGCCGTCCAGAGGAAGGCGAAGGTCGACCAAGCCGCTTACTTGGTTGATGTGGCTGATTTGTGGTGGGGTGCTAACAAAGATCGGTTGGCTCGGATCGAAAATGAGCAAAGGGGAAACAGTAGTGGTACCATTGAACTGGACCGAGTTTAAGCAGGAGCTGAGGCGTGAATTCTTTCCTGAATGTAAGAGGAAAGAGCTGCGAGTTGAGTTCGATAATCTCCAACAGGGGGATATGACTGTTTAAGAGTACTACGAGAAGTTTGTTGACTTGGCGGTTTATGCACTTGAGCTAGTGCCGACCGAAGAGGCCAAGATGGTGAAGTTTGAACAATACTTAGATTTGGCGATCCGGGATCGTATGGGGGCTAGTAGGGGCTTCACGAGCCTAAAAGAGATGTGTGAAGTAGCATGCAACATTGAGAGGATTCGGAGAGAAGTTAAAGCGGCACATGCTACTAACAAGAGGAAGAGTGTCTCTGAAGACAATCAGGGGCAGCAAAAGCGGAGCAATTCTGGGAACCCACCAAGACGACCATCCCTTTCAGAAATTCCCACCTTACCAGGGGCGTTGTGGTCATCAGCGAGAGGCAACTCTCAGGGGTTTAGTCGGCCACGAAGTTATCATTGCAAGCGGTGCCAGAGAAATCATCCGGGTACCGATTGTTCAGGTGCACAAATTCAGTGTCACAATTGCGGGAAGTTTGGACATAGGCGGTTTGAGTGTTTTGCGGCTCCAACACACCGGGTCGGGCGATTCACGGGAGCAATATGGGTGGGGCTCCAGGGAGCAACACGGGAAACATGAGTAGGGGTAACCAGCAGTAGAGTAGTACCCCTGCACAGAGCCGACAGAGGGGTACACCTACGGCCACTGGTGGAAACAGGAACCGACCATCGTGGTTGGCCAAAGACGATCGGTGGAGCCGGAGTAAATCGATCGGGAAATTATTCGTGACCGGGCGAGAGATGAGGCCGATCGAGCAACCACGTAGTGACGGGTAATTTTCTCGGTTAACTCATTTTTATCCTACGCACTTTTGATTCGGTGCATCATGTTCCTTTATAGCGGGTTCGCATGTTTTGAGGTTGGGTCTAGCTACATTCGAGGTGATTAACAAGTGAGTTTATGCAACCGTCGGGAGAGTTAGTGCCATGTTCTAAGTTGTATAGAGACGCACTGTTAGTGATTATGGGAGTCAACTTGTTGGTTGACTTGATCGAGTTCCCCCTCGAGAACTTCGACGTTATTTTGGGTATGGATTGGTTGAACCGGCATAAAGCCAAAATTGACTGTGAGAAGAAGAAGGTGACTTTGAGAGGCCCTAAAGGGGTGCGAGTATCTTACAAGGGACTTGTGGATAAACCTAACGTGAAGATCATTTCAGTGGTGACGTTGAGGTCTCTCGTCAAGAAAGGGTACCCGTTGTTTATGTGTCACGTACATGATGTAAGCACAGGGGATCTTAAACTAACGGACATTGATGTAGTCCGTGATTTTGAGGATGTATTCCCGGATGAGATACTGGTATGCCACCCCGCAGGAGGTAGAGTTTGCGAGTGGAGTTGATGCCCGGGACCGGACCGATATCGAAAGCACCTTATCGTATGGCACCTAAAGAATTAACGGAATCGAAGGTACAAATTGGAAGAATCGCCGATATAAGGGTACATCCGACCGAGTGTGTCACCGCGGGGAGCACCGGTGTTGTTTGTGAAGAAGAAGGATGGTATTATGCGGCTGTGTATTGATTACCGGGAGCTGAACAACGTCACATTGAAGAACAAGTATCCGTTACAGAGGATCGATGACTTGTTCGATCAACTACGGGGGGCAGGTATTTTCTTGAAGATTGATTTGCGATCAAGGTATCACCAGCTCAGGGTAGCAGATGCGGATATCCCAAAGACTGCATTTCGTACCAGGTACGGACATTATGAATTCACGGTCATGCCTTTCGGATTGACCAACGCACCAGCAGTTTTCATGGATTTGATGAACCGGGTATTCAGACCCTACTTAGACCAGTTTGTAGTAGTCTTTATTGACGACATCCTGGTCTACTCTAAGACTAAGGAAGAACATGCCGAACACCGAGGCTCGTCATCGCAGATTTTACGGGAAAAACAATCGTATGTGAAATCTTGTCTAAATGTGAATTTCGTTGGAACGAGTGGCATTCTTGGGGCATGTTGTCTCGAAAGACGGTGTATCCGTTGACCCGAGCAAGATAGAGGCAGTGGCGAGATGGCCAACACCTAAGATTGTTGCAGAATCGAAGCTTCTTGGGTTTGGTGGATACTACGAAGATTTGTAAAAGACTTTTCCAAGATTGCGAGGTGATGATCGCATTAATGAAGAAAGAGAACCGGTTTAAGTGGGATGAAAAATGTGAGGCGTGCCAACCGCTTAAGGAACGGTTGACTACGACTCTGTTTTAGCATTACCAGAGGGTAATGAGGGCATTGAGGTTTATACCGACGCGTCGAAGAATGGCCTGGGTTGTGTACTGATGCAACGGAGGCGAGTGATCGCGTATGCATCGAGGCAGCTGAAACCTTATGAGAGTAACTACCCGACTCACGACTTAGATTTGGCAGCTGTGGTCTTCGCATTGAAGATATGGCGACACTACCTGTATGGGATAACATTCAAGGTATTCTCAGATCACAAGAGTCTCAAGTACATATTTACACGATGAGCTCAATATGCGCGCCGAGGCGTTGGTTGGAGTTAATTAAGGATTATGACATGGAAATCCAATACCACGAAGGAAGGCCAATGTAGTGGCGGACGCTTTGAGTCGGAAATCGATTCATTCCTTGTGCGAGGAAGTAGCTTGGATCGGATTGTGAGAAGAGTTGGGCCGTATGGATATTTGTGTCATCCAGAAAGGCGGAGATAAAAGCGACTTCGTCTTGCAACCCGAATTATATGCTGAGATCCGGGTGAGACAAGTGGGTGACAAGGTAATCGAGGCAATGAAGGCCAAGATTGGTACAGATGGTGCAATGGATTTTACGTTATATGAGGATGGTAGTATCCGGTTTAAGGGTCGGTGGTGTGTACCAACCGACGAAGAACTCAAGAGGCGGATCTTGAGTGAAGCTCATAGTACGCCTTTATTCGCTCATCCGGGAGGGACAAAGCGTATAAAGATCTCAAGAAAACCTTTTGGTGGACCAATATGAACGCGCGAAGTAGCAGAATTTGTGTCAAAGTGCTTGACTTGTCAGAAGGTCAAAATTGAACATCGACGGCCACAGGGTATGCTGCAGCCGCTGGATGTGCCAGTTTGGAAGTGGGATTCTATCTCCATGGATTTTGTATGCGGACTACCGAGGAGTCCTAAAGGGAATAATATGATTTGGGTCGTTGTGGATAGACTGACAAAAACGGCGCATTTCATTCCGATGAAAGACACTTGGAGTATGACAGAATTGGCTATGGCATACCGGAGAAATATTGTGAGACTACATGGTATACCCAGCAGCATTGTGTCAGATAGAGATGCGAGATTCATATCTCGGTTTTGGCAGGAGCTACAGACAGCCTTGGGGATAGAGCTGTGAATGAGTACAGCTTTTCACCCTGCTACCGATGGTCGACGAGAGGACCATACAAACTTTGGAAGACATCGAGGGCATGTGTATTAGAATTCAAAGGCTCTTGGGAGGAAAAGCTCGATCTTATTGAGTTTTCATACAACAACAAACTACCATGCCAGATTAAGATGGCTCCTTTTGAGGCACTTTATGGTAGGAAGTGCAAGAGTCCGGTTTGTTGGGACGATTCGTCCGAGGCAGCGATTTTGGGACCCGCAGATGATCGAAGATACGATTAAGCGAGTGCGAGATAATCCGAGAAAAGATGAAGGCTGCCAGGATAGGCGTAAGAGTTATGCAGACTTACATCGCCGAGAAATTGAGTTCGCCGTGGGCGATAAGGTATTGCTACGAGTATCACCAACCAGAGGAGTGATGCGTTTTGGCAAGAAAGACAAGTTGAGTCCCAAGTACGTGGGGCCATATGAGATCTTGGACCGCATAGGTGAAGTGGCATATCGACTAGCTTTGCCACCGGCGTTGGTGAAAGTGCATAATGTGTTTCATGTATCTCAATTGCGCAAGTACGTGAGCGATCCTTCTCACGTGATCGAACCGGAGGTTGTTGAACTAGATCAATCCTTGACTTATGAGGAGGTACCGGTACAGATCTTAGATACCAAGGTACGGAAACACAAGGGGACGTGAGGTTAGCATCGTCAAGGTTCTATGGTCTAACCATGCCACCGAAGAGGCGACATGGGAAGCTGAGGATACTATGCGACAGAAGTACCCGCATTTGTTCTCTTAAGGTATGCACTTTTCAATCCTTGTACGTAAAATCCTTTTGCTTACCTTCGGGGACGAAGGGTGTTTTAAGGGGGGTGGAACAACGCCCGGTACGAACCCGAACTTCGAGGACGAAGTTTTGTCTTAATGGGGGAAGGATGTAATATCCCGAATTTTCGACTTCTTAATTAATCGGTAAAGGATTCGGTCACTTTGGGTGGTATTTGATTAGTAATTAAATGGAAGGATTAATTAATAATTAAAAAGGAATTTTATAATTCTTTAATTTTCTTAATTGAAAGAAAAGAAAAGAAATCTCCAAAATCCCTACCTTGGCAATTAAAAGGATTTTTATATCCTTTCTCCTTCCTTATTTCCCAAAACAAAAAAAAACACGTGAAACCCCCCTTTCTTCCCCTAGCCGCCGTCCTCCTTGTGAAGAGAAGGAGAGAAATCTCACCTTCGTGTTAAGGATTGTTGCCGTGGTCGTTGTCGTAGGTAAGGGTCGTCTTCTTGTTTCCTACAATTCGAGCCTGACGATCGGCCGGCCAAAGGCCATGGCCGATCCATACATGCGTGTGGAGGGGGGATGATGTCGTTTCGGTTTGCCTTTTTATTCATTGGAATTGTGTTGTAATTTTAGTATCTTTCCTTCTATCTATAGATATAGATTCGAGCTTCGTTGAGGAACGTTTCTAACTTAGCAAAGGCCTTCAAAAACGCAGCAATTCAGGTAAGGATACTTCTATGGTTTGTGTTCGTTCGGTTTGAAAGATGAACTTGGAGGTAATATGCCGGGTTGTGTATGGTATTGGGTGTTTGGTATTGTTGTTCAAGGATTTTGACAGTAATTTGGGGCTGTTGGTGTGTTTTAAAGCGTTTAGATGACTTTAATCATGTTTTGAAAGGGGAACTATAATGCTGTCAATTTTGTGAAGATGTGGTCATGTTAGTGTGTCTTTGGCTTGGGTTAATGTTTATAGTTGAGGTGGTACTTTTAGATGAGGCTTTCCTATACCTACTGTGTTGCTTTTGCTGATAAAGGGCTAAGAAACGTTTTGGAAATCGTATTGAAGCTTTTTAGGGTTCTAATTGAAACCCAGGCGGACGGGCGTCCGGATTCGCTGGACGGGCGTCAGCCTTGATTTCGATTGACAGCGTCTCAGGTTACCGGACGGACGCCTGAGAGGTTGTTTTACATTCAGGATCTAACTCGTTAAAGTGGGACGGGTGTTCGATATTTTGACGGGCGGCTCGATAGTTTGGACGGGCGCCCAAAGCAGAGTCCTGATCGGCGTCCGGCCTTCCAAACGGGCGCCCGATCTATGTTGTTTTCTTCTTTGTAATCGTGGTTCAATCTTATGAACATATTTTGGGAGTCATGTTTGGATGGGTCAGGGATATTGACATCACTGTGGGATTTGGATTTTAGGCATTGAAGTTTGTAGACCCATAGTGGTCGGGCCGGATAGCGTAGCACCCAAAGCCGGGAACCCGGGAAGGTTTCCCTTACGACTTCAATGACCATACGTATTTGGGGAGTTGCAGACAGTGGCGTGGTCGGGCCGGATAGGGTAGCACCCGAAGCCGGGAACCCGGGAAGGTTTCCTTGCACCCCAGTACGTGATGGCCCATTTTAACGATGGTACTGTTGGCAGTCCTTTAGGATCCTCCTCTTTAGGGTTTACCCTTTTGAGGGATGTGCACATTCGGGACCTTTAGGCATAGGTGGAGTTTGGTGTTCTGTATCTTCTATGTGTGGGTTGAATCATTTATAGTTTGGTTGTATTCTTTTTGGATTGGTGGTATTTGTCATGATGTTGGTCTTGACGTATGGTTTGAAAGTCTTAATTCAACTTGTTAGTTAACTTCCGTTTTTCATATACTAGATTTATCCTTACTCAACTTTATAGTTGACGTTTTTACTTTTGGTTGACCCTGCTATGATCCGTTTATGGGGAGCAGATTCTTAGCAGGTATTCCGGTTTGGGTGATAGCTTGTTGCGGGGAGGTTGCAGGGATTTGAGAGCCACGTAGCCACATTCACACGCTTGCATGTTATTTGGATTTTTCCCTTTTAAACCCTTGAGATTTTGGATCGTCCGCACATTTTCATATTTCTTTTAAGAGATTGTAATTACTTTAACCTCTTTAATAATGAATGGTGGATGTTTGTGCTCTTTCTGTTGTGGGATGTTGGATATTACTGCCACGACTGTGTGTCGTGAAGTGACATTACGGTGACCAATACCGGCGGCCGACAGGATTGGAAACCGGGGTGTTACAGTCTCAAAGGAACAATAACTAAGCTTCATTTCAATTGGGAAAGGGTAATAGATCTGATGAAATAACGTAGCTTGTTCATAATGACCTTCGGGGTCTAGTGAGAGATACAAGCTAATGGGAGCTTTTGAGTGGTGACATTTTGTTTGATAACTACTCGAAACACGGTTTAGTTTATCTAAAGAATACGAGGAGGAGTCTCTGATTTTTGCAGAGAATAGTGTATTCCATGCTCAGAAATTGGCTATCACATAGTCTCGGGACTGATGCTCGGCCTGCCTCCTAGTGGAATGTTTCTCACTGAGGAAGAATCCATAGACTTGCCCCATATATAGTTATTGATGTGCTACAATACACTGCTAAACTCGATTAAGATGACTGGGAGCAAAATAACGGTTTACATTATTATGTAAATCGAGAAGTCTACCTAGAAGATGCTAGTGAATTTATGGACAAGGAGTGAATTCGGTTCACACCACTTCCGTAAATGTAGGCATTTAGCACTTAATGCTTGAAGGTAGGACTGGAGATTTTGCGCATACGTTCAGAAAGTGACTGTTTGTGAAATATATTAATGTGATGAGTGAAGGTTGGCTATAAGATTCAAGAGATCAGAAAGTGACGGTTGAACTGTCACAAGCCTTCTGATAGAATCTATTAGTAACAGCCTTAAACCTTAGAGTACGGTTACCTAAAGGTAGTTATTATCTGATTTAATCAGACCACGTCCAACATCGGTTGTTGGTGATTACACTGATAAATACTACTAGATCAGAATGTCAATCCACCCAAAACACTGTGGGAGTATGGTTTAACCGTTGACCCATTGTGGTTTTGTGGACTTCTGATCTCTTTGGGGTGATTGATAACCTATGGCTCTTTGTGGGTCAGATAGATTCTCGATCATAGAGGTTGGTTTGAAAGCCTTAACCACGTGAATAGAGTTTTGGTACTCAGCCTGTTTCAGCCTCTTGTAGAACCACCGAGTGTCTTAGGCCCAGTGGGAGCAATTGGATCTACATGGAAAAAAAGGTCGAATGAATAGAAAAGTTTAAACTTTCAGCGCAAAGTTGAGTGGTCTAAGGGTGATTCCCTGAAAAGTAGAGAGTTAACCCGACCCTGAACTCTCTCACCACTCAGTCTTGCTAGATTTCGTTAGAAAGCAGAAAATATGGGTGATTCCCTGAGACTTTCTTGCCGAAAAACGGAGTTTGGATTCATTCGGAACAGAAGGATCTTGGTTAGAACAAATGGCAGGATGACTGCCGGGGCTTACATCCTTTGGGGATTTAAGAGAACCTCTCGATCATTTAATGTCACATGTTTTAAAATATGTGGACTTGACCAGAATATTCATGAGTCCTTCGTAGACTGGATATCAATATTGGTAAAGTAGTAGTATTAGTGTTCATGAATGATAACACTGCAATGGTTGGAATCAACATGGGTGTGCTGTCTGAAGTCAGAAATTGACATGCCAAGATTCTCTGGATGAGAGAATTGGACTATATTCTAAGAACTTGATTCGGTCAAATTCACAAGAATGAGTCATTGGCTATCCCATCCATCTTATTGGTTAAGATGATCTTGCATATACGGATGAAACATTCAACGAGAGTAGTCCTACCCTACCTCTCAGGAATGATTCTCTAAATCTTTGGATAAAGAGAAAATGGGATAGAGTCTCTCTTGGATAGCGGCAAGTCAGGTTATCACAAGTCAATAGTAGTCGAATCTCGGATTCAAGCATTGAATAGAGGTTTAGTACGTCCTCAAGTATCTTTGAAGAACAAGGAATAATGTGCTTGTATATTCGGGTGCAAACTTGAATATGGTTGATTACACTGATTCTGACTTATTGTTAGATTAAGGATCATCGTTGGGATGATCTCGGGCTCAGTGTTTACTCATTGTGATGGAGCTATTGTCTGGAGAAATCCAGCACCACCAATTCGACTTTAATTAATCGGATACGTAGCAGCTTTCGGAGCAGCTAGAGTGGCGATATAGCTTAGGAATTTCCTTTCTGATCGGGGAGTAATTCCAGGCCTGGTGAGCCGATATCACTTCATTGTGAAAATAGTGAAGAGATAGCTTAGATGGATCTTCTCAGTCACTAAAGGTCAAAAGCATATTGGGAGAGAGTACCGCCTGATTAGATGGACCGGGGATGTTTCGATCCTAAAGATCATCTCGAGCCGACAACCTAACTAATCAGTGTACCAAGTCGAGTGCTTGGAGGGTACATCATTGAAGGATATGTCTCATCTGCTTTTAGAGCAAGTGTGAGAGTGTTGTGAATAAGATGAGAAAGGGTGTGCTCTAAAAACAATTTTTGCTTGTCATTTCGTGCAAGTGGGAGATTGTTAGGTGTAGTGCCCAAAAGACAATTGTGTAATTGTTTTTGATAGTGGATAAGAAATTTATCTCACCTTATTACTTGCTTTGTTCTTTTAAGTAATACACTGCTGTAAACCCTAAGTATATCAGTATGTAACCGCTTAACTCAGTGTATGGCATGCACGTGAGGATTGAGTTAGTGGTGATATACTTAAACTATTAGTCCGTGGTGAACTTAATCAGAGTTTGGGGTCTCATGATTAAAACACTAATAATGCGACCAAAACACCTTAGGGTGTGATAGTCTTATCCGGACTATCGGTAGAGGGTACCTAAGTGGGGCATTAATATATGATGGCATTCATATAGGACTGGACCGATTTAATCTGGGTTTCTCGATATAATTCAGTAATCAAGTAAACTTACTAAATCATTAGATGATCATAGATGGATTGACCTTAATCCTGAGATGATCACATGGTACTGCTTGTCTCGGGGTAGTGTTTGATGTGTTAGTTAAGGATCACTTTGATATGTGATCTGAGTCACTTCTCGTTGGCACTATTCCCTAATGAGTGAGTAGTTCTGTGTTTCACAGACACGGAATCCATTCCTTCCTACAGGAAGTAGAGAGACAGTCCCCTTATTTGTTAGCCCTAAGAAAATGATCGATGGGCCCAGTTCATATTAGACTAATTAGCTACTAGTCAGATATGTGAACTAATTGATCACTAGGGGGTTAATGGTAAATAAGGATAAGATATTCTGAGTCGGGTTCACGGAGACTTCCCACTCAGAATGGACAGTCTTTGGAGGGTTAGTCCGTATGTAGTGATTATATCAGTGGACGCTTATTTACTCATATGGTTGAGTGTAAGTATATATCTATAATTGGTAGAGTTCAGTTTCGGGTTTATGGTGGTGAAATCCCGGAATTAATAATTTAAGTATGAATATTCTGTTCGATGAATAATTTGCTTAATTATTGGAGCTACTGGTTATAGGTCTATGGTCCTAAGTGTGGCTCCTGTAATTCGGGTGTTTTTCCTGTTATTGGGCCTCAGTGATAATTAATTGGCTAGGCCAATTAATTGATATGCGAAATATTATTTAGTTGCGCTAAATAATATAATACACAGAAAAGACATTTTCTGTGGGCCTAAACCCTAGTGTTTGGTGCCTCATTCATCAATAAAAGGCAAGAATTGATTTTCTTGTGTGATTAATTATTTACTTGTAAATGATTAAATAATAAGTGATATTTGATTTGTAGTAGATTGATTGATTAATCACAATCTTTTATGAATGAAATTATTCTTTATTGTGATTTCTTTTTAATTATTTATTTAATTAATTAGAAACTTGGAGGCCAAGGATTTACTCTCCTATATAAAGAGAGTTCTTCCAAGACATAATGCAATGCAATTCGACATACACACAAATAAATAAACAGAAAAATTTGTTTCTTGTCTTGGGTTTCTGGTTGAAGAAAAACTTGGAGTTTTTCTTGGAAGCATATCAAGGAGGTTCTAGTACCAAGAATTGGTGTCCACCAACTACCGTTTGGAGAACACATTGGAAGATCTTGGCTTCTCTTCCTACTTTTGGTAAGACAAACTTAACCCACTTGTACGAATTTAGATCATTTATTTATGTATTGTAATTTGTAAATCGTGATCCATCCGCTGCGCAAAGAAACTGCATCCTTCAGAGCACCCTCGCGCAACCACCATGGTGGGCTAAAACACGTCGCATTCCGTGAAGTCATAGTAGAGTTACAATGGAACTTTGCCAGATTGGCAGAATATCAACTCAGCAAGCCTAGAGAACCGTGGCCGAGCTACAACCTTAAGCAGATCCGAGCTGACCCCGAGGCTAGGCTAGATCTGGAGGGCTTATGATGATCCCCAGAATTGAACTTACCCATGTGTCATCTCTTTAGTTGCTCAACATTAGGTATGGACAGGAAAAGGTTGTCTAAGGGGTCAGAACTCCGAGAAGCCGAGCTGGTGTAGCTCGGCTACTCTCGCCAAACTCTATAGATCGGCCAGTACTTGTGACCGAACTTACTCACATCCGATCTATGAGGTCTGCCTTGGTCCCTCTCGGACCAAACCCTTTGCACACACGTGTGATAAATAGATAAATATGGAAAGAATCCTCAATCATTATTACTTTGATCCTGGCATTCAAATATGCCTATATTTATCTCCTAAAATTAAGAAGATTAAATCATCATTATCTTTTCCTTAGGGAACACGAAATCCAAGCCCAACAAGACAAGGCCCATGATGCCTTAGGGCATAACTCCAATCTATATAAACCATCCCTAAGGAACTATGATGACTTGATTCCAATACACGCATTGGATACGTATGCAGCTTGAGATACAGTTTTCAAGTGCAGTCTAAACCACCACCAAAGCACCCCCCCTCTTTTTTTATTGTTTTTATTGTTCTTAAATCTTTTCACAGGTTTTCATACGGAGAACAGCCCCAGATTTATGATCGACGATTTCCAGCATCGTCAAGCTTTAGTTTGAAAACCCATATATTATCAATCAGATTGTGTGCTTGTGATTTAAGAACCAAGACCCATGTGTGGTTCCTTGATGTACAGGTCAATTAATAAAATACTCGATACCTAACTAACACACTAGCAAGAGAACTAGGTTCAATCGTAGTATAGCTAGATAGAGTCGAGGTCGATCCCATAAAGACTCGGCACAAACAAAACACAACTTTATTCTACTAGAACTAAATTGAAAGGGCGGTCTACGACCAACTAAACGTAGTAAATAAGATAGTGATAACCACAAGACACAGAATACCACAAAGACAAACTAAAAACTACTAAAACAAGGACAATACTGTTGATATTATCTAAACAAAGAATATTAAGAATATTGATTACGCTAGTAGCTAATAACTACCCTATGTGAACTAGATTGACAACGAGACAAAACAAACGTTAAAGATTAATTATTATGACTACGGGAGTCATCCCCTAAGGTAGATTTAGCTCTGATTAGGCCATCTAAATCATTGTGCCTCCATTACGTGACTTCGTCTTTTAATGCCTCCATCTCATATAACTTCTGACACAATTACGAAACTAGGGATGCCGGTATAAACCGTAACCTCATCTAAGCAACATTCCTAGGGTAAGGCATACTTCTTAGATGCCGATTCAATCTAGATCCTAAGTAACAATCACTTTTTAGGTTTCTTGTTAAATTATGATGGCAAATAATTAAGTTGATCAGGTTTAATTACTCGTTTTAATTCCAAATCAGAGAATCTGACGTAGTCGAAGCCGGTCATAATTCTGCCCTAAACTTCACCACCCTCGGTCGACCGAATGACATGTCTCGGTTGACCGAGTGACATGTCTCGGCTGACCGGGAAAGGATCTGCGTCGGTACACATTATGATTACTTCTTAACGTTTCTAACCTAAACACATGGGTTCGTAATTAGTCTACATCGCAGAATCAATACAAGAAAACTACTCCATAATAAAATAAATCAGATCTACGAATAAAGATTGCATAATTAAAAAGTCATACCCTCGAAGACGAGAATGACTCCCACTCTTTAATGCGCTCCCTAACCGGAGAATCCGACGACTCCACAATGAATGAACATAAAAAAAACTAAAACTTAATAAACTCAAGGTATTGTATATATTGTATCTTATGGGTTGTTTTTTTGTTGTGGTCTCAATTTCGTAGCTACTGCTTATATAGAGGCTATAGCCGACCTAGGAAGGATCTAGAAGATATACACGCGTTTTTCTTGTTGATGAGCTTTGGGTGACCGACTATCAACCCTCGGTCGACCGAATGAAGTGGCTCGGTCGACCGAGCCTCTTTTTTGCACATGTTAAATGCGTTTCTCGTCTAACTTGCTCCCCACTGCATTCTTCCGTGCTGATCTGATTTCTCTAACTTATCCCTTGATTAATGCTCCTATTTTCTTCCTTATTATCTTGAGATTCACTGATTTAATGACATTTATCCTCCCGATTTATCATGATCTACAAAATCAGCATTTATCGCACAATAAATTGGTCTTTAATAATAAAAACAATTTAAATACCAAAAATCATATTAATAATCACTTAACATTAAATAATAAATATAAACAAGTGATTCAATATGAAATATATATAATTAACTCTGATTTAAGGTTAGAATTGATGACATAAATAGGTATATTTTAACCGTCATCATTCCTCAAGAGAACATTGTACTCATCTTGCATAGCCTGCCTCCAGTCAGGAATGCTAAGGGTATATGATACATTTGTAAGTTCTGGTGGATAAGAAGGAAATAGAGAAGAGGGTTAGGTATGAATAGGTTTTTGGTTTGAAGATGCCACTCTTTGCTCTGGTTTACATAGGATGCTGGTTGACAAGATTAGGTTGATGATTGGAAGTAGAAGATGTGGAAGAATTTGAAGTTGCAGAAAGATAAGACTGTTGATTAAGAGTGTGTGAATTGCTAGACTTAGAATAATGTGAACTAGGACTGGACATATGAGAATAAGGAAGATGTGTATTGCTACTTTTCTCAGAAACTGAGGGTTACATTGCAGATTGCAATATTGGAAATTCGTAGTGAGCATCTGATCCCACGTGTAAGTCACTTACGTCGATTTTACAAGCAAGAGTACTGGGTCAATCGTAGTATAACAAAGGCGAATCAAGGTCGATCCCACATAGACAACGCAACCTAAGAGTAAACAATTCTAATGTATTTAAGAATACATATAAACGGTCATTGACCAACAATGAACATAAAATAAAAGCGGTATTCTTTCCCCATCCCTTGTATCTAATAACTTGGTTTAGTTAATCCTTATGTTTACTTCCCCACATAATTTCCTTAAACTAATTGAGCTCTTAATTTAGTTTGAAGCTACAGGTGCAATTCCTAACCCTATTTACTCTGACCATGGTAGTAGATAATATATACACCAGCTACCCTTCTTAATTGGTCTCTAATAGCCCATACGCATGAAGAACTAGAATTGCAAGTATTGAGTGTTAACCCATACCGCTAACCCGCCTAGGCAGCTATCGAGCCAATGTCCTAATTAACACTTCACTATCAATACTTCATGTTAATTTACGAATTACGAATACTAGATTGGCTAGACCTATTACTCGTTTTAATTATTCATGTCGATCAACGTAGCTGACGCTGAACCTTCAGATTAGGTTTTCTAAATTTTGCCTCGGTAAACCGGTATAGACCGCCGGTTTACCGAGGGTGGCTTTTCCTAATTCTGGATCTACATTGCTCAATCCAGATTAATTCAAGTAAATTATGGGGTTGTTAAACATGCAGATCAACTAAAACACGTAAATACAAGAAGATCTACCATATTAAAGACATAAAAGGAACATTCAACGCTTCATACCTCCAACAATGGAGATCTAGACTGATCTACTCAAGCTAGAGATGGCAAGGAAGGGAATGAAACCAGAAAATAAACTCCAAAAGCATAAAAGAACTTTATTGCATGAAAATTGTATAATGTAATAATAATAATACATGAACACACTTCAAAATCAGCTTCTGCGGCCTTATATAGATACATTTGCCGACTTATGACTCATAGAAACTCTAACCGACCTAGTAGGTGCGGCAGAATCAGTTTCTTGCTCCTCAAGACCCTCGGTTTATCGGGCCTAGCCCTCGGTAAACCGAGATGACTTTTCTTTTTTTCTTTCAGCAGATCTATTCATGGACTTAATCCACTCGGCCCAATACTCTTTCCTTCATCCATTTCCGTCCTTAAATACTCCAGATTTGGTATGTCCTGAGAAAATACATAAAACACAACAAAACAACACCAAATTGTCAGGATAATAACATAGATGCAGAATTATGAACTTAGGAACGTGCACTCAATATTTGACATATATTCCTTCACAATAATGGGTCCATATACATGCTCTAGTGTAGAATTCGGGATAAATAAAGGTTAATTTAATGGTGCATTTAGAGTTTTATCAACTACCCCCCACTTAGCGTTTGATCGTCCCGAGCAAAGAAAGCGAAATGAATAGTGCCTCACATAGTTAGGATGAAGAAGCATGCCACTCATATCCAAAAGTTACACATTAAACAACATTCATGCCATGAACCAATGTGTGTGTGCAATGACTCTCAATCATCAGTTATGCGTACTGAATCACATCAAATCAACCAGCATTTTAGGCAAAGCACATATCATACATCACTTCATAAGCTCCCCATTAATCATCACCTACCAATGCATCAATGTGTCTTGTCATAAATCCGTTGGGATGGTGTACTCAAAAAAATATTGAAGTTATGTAGACCCCACATTCATTACTTACCAATGTGCACACTTGCTCCTCTTGCTTTCAGACTCAGGCAAACAACATGGAACCTTACTTGGGCAGGACGGACTTGGGGACTGAGTATCACTCTTAGATCCTCATTTGTTTTTATTGTTATTTTTTCTATATTTTTTTGCTCTTTTTCTTTTTTTTCTCTTGCATATATATTAATTTTTTTTCCTAAAATAATAGCCGTGCGTTTTATGCTCCATCGGCTCTCACTTTTTTTCCGCTCTCACTCATAAGTGTGTTTGTCCCGGTGTACCTTGCTTGGCACTCAAGTTACTACCCTCCTCTTACAACAAGGGGTTAAAGTATATCCATCGACAAATATCGATTCCCGGTCTAGGATAACTCTTCATCTTATCTAAATACTTCTCACTCAGATTTCGTGCTCAAATAATTGAATGCAAATGGCAAAATAATAAATAATAAGTCACTACTTCGTTTAGTCATAACACATGCTCATTCCTTCATACTAAATTGAATAATGCGTCATCTATATGACATACTGAAGAATCGAATCATTCGTGCTTAAGAAGTGTGGTTCATAACAGAATATACGAATAATATGTCACTATTTCAACAAGTGGACATGATTCTCACCTCAACTTTGTGGAACAAAGATATAATTAATTAGCTCAAGTTTCTTGCTTAAAATAATTCAAAAGTCTATGTGGTGAAAAATGCATCAAAGAGAATCAAGATAATCTAGAAATTCGGAATATGATGTTTAAAAGCTAAGTGACATACATTACTACCCCCACTTAATCGAAACATTGTCCTCAATGCAAAGATTAAAATATGTAAAGAAAAGGAACTTAGCTTTGGTTAAGCGTGGAGCCAGATAAGAAACTGGATCATAAAAAATGGAAATTGGATTTTGTGACAAGTCCTCAAACAAACCAAGAAGGATTGGGTAAATGATCGCGTGTAAGTCACTAACGTCGATATTACTAGCAAGAGTACTAAGTCAATCGCAGTATAGTTAGGGCGAATCAAGGTCGATCCCATAAAGACAATGCATCTCAAGTATAAACGATTCTAATCTAATTAAGAAGACACATATATGGTCGTTGACCAACAATGAACATAAAAGAAACGTGGTATTCCTCCCCCTCTTCCCACCTATGTACTAACTTGGCTTAGTTAATCTTTATGTTTACTTCCCCAGATGATTTCCTTAAATTAATCGCGCGAGCTTTTAATTCAATTTTAAGCAATGGGTACAATCCCTAACCCTATCTACTCTGACCTTGGTAGTAGATAATCTATATGCCAGCTACCCTCCTTAATTGGTCCATAATAGCCCATACGCATACAGAACTAGAATTGCCAGTATTGAGCGCTAACTCATACCGCTAACCCACCTAGGCAGCTATCGACACTGATTAGCACTTTCCTAGGGTCCATCAAGACAATGTCATAATTAACACTTCATTATAAGTACTTCACGTTAATTTACGAATTATGAATACTTGATTGGCCAGACTTATTACTCGTTTTAATTATTTTTGTCGATCAACGTAGCTGACGCTGAACCTCCAGATTAGGTTGTTGGTCCCTTGGAAAGGCTAACACAAGTTTATACGGGGGGTGAATAAACTTGGCACCAAAAACTAGATTTTAATCAAATTAAGGTTCAGTTTTAACTTGTGTGGAGTTGAGCTGAGTGAGCTGAGTTTAAGTCAAACTGACTTATACAAAACTAAGTCAACTGGCAGCGGATATAATTCTAGCCTTTTTCTTGATCTTGTTATTCTCTTGAGAAAGCTGAGTGTAAAACTGAATTCTGGTGAAAGTCAGATTGTGAGCTATGAGAAGTGTAACAATCAGTTCTCAGTATGCTGTATAAAAAATAATAAATACTGTAATAAATAAATAACAAAATGTAAATGTGTAAAGTAAATGAAACAAGAGTTATAAAGGTTCCAGGTGGTGTAATCTTGTCAGTCCTCTCTTCCCCTGTGGTGTAGGAGGAAAATTCCACTAGAACTTCTGAAGATGAGCTGTTACAAAAAGTCCTAAACAATAGTCATTGGCTAAATTAGCTTCACTATCTAAACAATCAAAGAATATGTTGGATTGCTGCTCTTCAAATGCTTGAGCCACTGGTCCTTGAAGGGTTACGTATGCCTCTTCACCAGCTAACACCACAAACACAGTCTACCCGACTGCTGATACAACTGTCCTTGGCTAATCCTTCACTGGATTGCTTCACAGTCTAAACCTTTGATGTAGAATCAAAGTTTGGCTGAGAATCAATAGATTGATTCTTGATTGTGGTTCTTCAAAGTTTCTAAATCTAGATGAGTTCTGTGTAGCTTGAACACTTGAAGAAATTCTTTATTGATCTTGTTAGCGCAGAGATGATAGCAATTTGAATGAACGAGACTAGTGCACAAAATGCTTGTAATCTTGTTAATTCTTGATAAATCTTCGTGTTTGATCCTTGGTGAAAAGTCCTCTATTTATAGTGTAAGGTCCAATGTTCATCTTGCTTGAATTCGAATTTTATCAACGTCTATCTTGTAAAGGCTATATTTTCTGACCGTTCTGACTTGTCAGTATTTCATCCAATAACACTGCTTCCTTTACAACGTTCGACTGTACTATCAGTTGTTGGATGACTGACTGATAAAAGTGAGTTTCCTGATTAGTTTTTATACTGAGTTTGTCAGTTGTCAGTTTCATAACTGACTTGGAGCATTAACTGAGAGTTTACTGTTCTTCAAATATCAGTACTCCAGATTTTCATCTGATTATTATTGACTTAATCAGAGTACACCATAAGCATATATCATCTAAGAATTTATTGTCCTTATGATTCTTAGGTCTTCATACAAGATCCATAAAGTCAGTTCAGGTCACCACAAACTTGTCTGAAGTCTAACTTAACAGTCTCGACTTGGTCTTCATAAACCGAGTTTGAACCCTCAGTTCTTCAATCTTTGATAACTGAGTCTGTGTCCCTCAGTTCTTCAGTCTTCTAGATAAGCCAACTGAGTCTGTGTTCCTCAGCGAACTTACCTTTTTCAGTTCGGAGTGAGCTTCAGTTCTTGGTGTATTCCGAGTCAGTTTTGATGATTTGTCTTTTCAGTTTCTTAGATGATTTCCAGTTTTCTAAGTGATTTCCAGTTTTCAGTTTCACGACACTACTATCTATTACATTGCTTTTCTGATGTAACCTATACAAATATCAGACTCTAGTAAAACCTATACATTCAGTTCTAGACATCTTTTAGCTTTTCACTATAACAACTGGTTTTAGCACTCCATCAATGAGGTTAATATAATAACAGATTAAACATGATGAATTATCATCAAAACATAAATTTTATTTCCAACAATTTCCCCCTTTTTGATGATGCCAAAACTCTCCTTAAAAGAAAAGTTTAAAGATAAATACAATTAAAAACAATGTAAAACTGGAAACTGTATTTCATTAAGATATGCAAAAACATGAATAGTTACACATTAGTAAAAACTGAAATAAGAGCTAAACTGTTTTCTGTGCTCTTTGTGTAACTAACTCATATTTTCTTTCCTTATCATGAATTTGATAAGCTCTTTCTAGCTTGGTGTCTTCTTTGGAGAATGTCTTGAGATAATCCACTTGACTGGAACGCTTCCATTTTCTCCATCAGACTTACTTAGGTAAAGCTGATTCGTCCTTGTAGTAGTTTTCAAATTCTGCCACATCAGCTTTCATTTGTTCAGTTTTGTCTCTGATCTGCAATTTTTCTTCAATCTTCTTGATCGTCTTATAGTGTGCCATCCTTTGATTGTGATACTGGTCAGATAAGAAGTAGACAAGAGATTCTTCATAAGTTTTGTCTTTGTACTTCAGCTTGACATTGTTGGGATCATTGTCAAATTTCATCCACAAATCCTTTGTTAAAGTAGCTCTCATTTCTCCAGGTTGACTGTATTTTTCAATGAGCTCTTTGTCAGTTAATTCTTTTACAAGAGCATAAGGATCGGCTTCTGATTTGTAATTCTTCAGTTCTTCTTCTAGCTTCATCTTTTCATCAAGTAATCTCAGCTTTTCTTCTTCAGCTTCCCCCTTTTTGGCATCATACAACTGATTTACCAACTGATGGGTTGCATGTTGAACTGCTGAGATAGTCTTTTGAGAATTAAGCACTTCTTTCAGCTGAGTTTCTAACACATAAATACGCTGATTTAAATGCCATTGTGCTTGAGCATGTGTCTCTCTATCTTCCATTGTTGAGACTTCAAGTTTCTCTTTAAGATTGAGAATTTCTGATGCTGAGCTAGAAGATGATTTCTGAATAATATCCAACTTGGTGTGGACTGAGACATCCATTTTCTTTTGATAATCCATGTATCCAAAAATGTTTTTCAAAAGGCCATTGTAAGCATCCTTTTGGTTGAGCATAATCTTCAGATTTTCCTGTACTTTGCTCATTTCATCTTTTGTAAAAAATTTAGATGGATCCGTTGCTTATTTTTGTTGAATCTTAGGCTGATCTTCAATCACCATGAGTTGCTGATTCTCATCCTTTCCATCTGTTTGCTGGTTGTCAGTTGATTGGTTTCCAACTGGAAAATCTTTTTGATGATTAGCAGTTTGAGCTTGAGGGTGCATTGCAGTTTGCAAATCTGTAGCCTTATAAGCTTCTTTCTTTGATTCATCATCTTTGTCATCATCCTTCTTCTGTTGATTGTCCTAAAACTGATGACATGGCTGATTTTCCTCGTTTATCTATCTCAGTGAATCGTCTGAAAAAATGTGTGAGAAACTCATTTAATGGAAATAGAGTGTATAAATCCTTGATTTCATGTTTTTCCAACCATGACTTTTCTTCACTTGCTAGAGTAGCTTCTCTACAATCTTCAGTTTTGATTTTCATCTTCATCAGCCTGATGATTTTGTCAGCTTCAAAAACTGATATGGTTGTTGAGCTTGTTGTTGAGTCGGTTGTTCTTTCTTGAAATTCTTTGTTGCTTCTTTCAAAGATGCATAACTAAAACTTGTTTCTCTCGAAATTATCCGTAGAGGAACAATTTGATTGCTATATTGTCTGTCTGGTGACTTCAATTTTGTCGATTGTTGTCCCCCTCGGTTGGTGCTAATCGACTTGAAAGTACTGGAACAAACATTTTCCAACCTGACCTAACATTCTCTGAGTCAGCTTTTCGTTTGACTCCTTTATGTTCAGCTATCTGCTGAGACACGGATTGCTTCTTTTGTCCAGGTTAAGAAGCCTTTTCCTTCCTAGAATGGACTATAGCTACATCTCCAGTTGATGTATCCATTCTTTGTATAGATGCACCGGCAGTTTGTTCTGCTGCATTACCTGCCTTGAGTCTTTCCAAATAATGTTGAATAACTCCACTGAGTGTCTTTTTCAGTCGAAATCATCCAACTGTTTCTCTTCCTTCAGCTTGAGCTCTTCGAACACTTTCCAATTCAGCTAAGTGTTGTTGCTTTAGCTGATTAAACACATAACCTGCCCAATTGAAATCAAATTCATCCCAGATTATGCTCATTTGATAAATGCTGTCTTCAGATAACTTGGTTATTCCTTTGTATTGGCCAATGATGTGTCTGCTGAGCCATTTGCTGAGGAGTCCAAACTCTGGCTTGAGTTTTTAGAAATGAGTACCAACAGTTGCTGGTTCCTTAATTAAGGAGATTTGTCTGAGAAAGGAGCTCCTTTGGAGTGGTAAACAACTTAAATCAATTGATTTCACAACTGGTTCCTCGAAATCAAATAGCAACCCAATGACTTGTTCATTAACAAGAATTCTTTCACCTCGAACTTTTGTGATTAGGGAGTTCCTTATCAATCTCATGTTCTCCCAGAACTGTAGATCCCTTCTAAATCACGTTCTTCTTTGAAAGAACCTTCGAGGATATCTCTCAATCCTAGCTGACGTTTGATCTTCTCACAAATATGACTTGCTAAAAGGGTGCTACTGCAAAGTTCTTCATATTTCTCGAAGGATAATGTATCCAACTCATTAATGAGCCTTTCTTCCTGTGTTTTCTTGGAAACTGCCATTGAAATGTTTTAGAAATTTTAAGAGAAAATAAGAAAGATGGAATTTTGGCTTTTGGAAAAAAATTAGATTTTTCTTGTGGGTGTGAAAGGATATGTAAAACAGGGTGGATATATAGGTGATTTGTAAGACGGTTTAGTGAGTGGGTACACGATTTTGTGGGGATTTAGTACAATCCTTTCAAATTCTTGACGGTTTTGTGTAACCGATGCATGTACTGCTCGGCGATTAGTGGGGTGTACAAGCACAGAGTTCTGACAAACGGCGGGAATTAAATGTGATGTAACCGCTTGCCGGTTCATCCAATAAAGCGACATCGAGGTCGCTTTTTGAGTAAACTTTCGGCCCGTCAAATCTTTTGGGCATTTGGGTTGGTCGATTTGAGATTGTTGATTTCAATGACTAATCTGTTAAGTGAGCACACCCAGCATAACAAAGATCAATCCCCTTGACGAATCTCTGGCTTAAATGGACTTAACTGACTTTGATTATACCCAACTCAGTTCTTAGTTTTGCAAATCTATCTTTGTCCAATGGCTTAGTAAAGATGTCTGCCAACTGATCTTCAGTAGGTACATAAAGAACTGTAATGTCTTTCTTTTCCACATGCTCCCTTATAAAGTGATGTCTCACATCAATGTGTTTCGTCCTTGAGTGCAAAACTGGGTTGTTAGTTATTGCAATTACACTTGTATTATCACACATTATTGGAATCATTCCTTCTTCTATTCCATAATCTCTCAGTTGTTGTCTTATCCATAAAACTTGAGCACAACAACTTCCAGCTGCGATATATTCAGCTTCAGCTGTTGAAGTAGAGATTGAGTTTTGCTTCTTGCTAAACAACGACACAAGTCTATTTCCTAGCAACTGACATGTGCCTGAGGTGATTTTTCTATCCATTTTGCATCCTGCATAATCTGAATCTGAATAGGATATCAGTTTGAATTCTCCTTCTCTTGAATACCATATCACAACTCCTTCTGTATCTTTCAAATACTTCAAGTTTCTTTTCACAACTGTGAGATGACTTTTTTTAGGTCTAGTTTGAAATCTAACACAAACACCAACAGCAAAAGTTATATCTGGTCTACTTGCAGTAAGATAAAGTAGACTTCCAATCATTCTTCTATAGAGAGTTTGATCCACATCTTTGCCTTCTTTGTCTTCATCTAATCTGATATTAGTCCCAATTGGTGTTGAAATGCCAGCTGATTTCTCCGTTCCAAACTTTTTGATCAATTCCCTTGTATACTTGGTTTGGTGAATGAATATCCCATTATCCAGTTGTTTAACTTGTAAACCGAGAAAATAATTAAGTTCTCCCATCATACTCATTTGAAATTTTCTCTTCATTAAACTTGCAAATTTCTCACAGAGTTGTTCATTTTCTGATCCAAAGATAATGTCATCAACATAGATCTGAACAAGTAAAGTACTTTCTTCAACTTTCATTCTGAATAAAGTCTTGTCAATGGTTCCTTTGATAAATCCATTATCCACTAGAAACAGAGATAGAGTTTCATACCAAGTCTTTGTGCTTGCGTTAGTCCATATAGAGCTTTTCTTAGTTTATAAACTTTATCAGCTTGATCTTTTATCTCAAATCCACGTGGTTGTTGAATGTAGACTTCTTCTTCAAGAATCCCATTCAAAAATGCACTTTTGACATCCATCTGGTACACTTTGAATTTCTTGTGAGATGTATAGGAAAGAAAAAGTCTGATTGCTTCAAGTCTTGCAACTGGTGCATAAGTTTCATCAAAATCTATGCCTTCAGCTTGAGAATATCCTTTAGCTACAAGTCGAGCTTTGTTTCCGATTATATTCCCATCTTCATCAAGCTTGTTTCTGTAAAACCATTTAGTGCCAATGATGTTTACATGATCTAGTTTGTCTATTAGTTCCCATACTTGATTTCTTTCGAACTCAATCAGTTCTTCTTGCATGGCTAAAATCTAATCTGGATCTTTCAAAGCATTTTCTGTCTCTTTAGGTTCAGACTGAGATAGGAAACATGCAATCATTTCTTCTAGTTGATGTCTTGTTCGAACACCAGCTTGAGTATCACCAATCACTTGTTCTTCAGGGTGATTGCTCATCCATTGATAAACTGGGGGTTGCATCAAGGGATCTAAATTCTGTTGAACTGGTTCTTTATGTTGGAAATAATATTTGTGTTTTGATGATGATTCATCACGTAATTAATAAGATCACTTATAACCCATGATGATGAAGTCATAACTAGCTGTTATAGTGCATAATGAAAGAAGAAGCAAGAAACACTCTAGAGAAAAAATGTATAAGTTCTATCTAGAGTCTGAACCTTGTATAGGTTATTTCAGACAAGCATTGTAATAGATAGGAACTAGGCGAACAGCTGAGTCACAACAAGAAAACTGAGTATATACACGGAGAGCCGAGTAAGCATACTCAGTTATGCAAGAACTGTAGAAGATAAGTTCGCTGAGGGACACAGACTCAGTTGGCTTATCTAAGAAGACTGAAGAACTGAGGGACACAGACTCAGTTATTAAAGACTGAAGAACTGAGGTGGAAAACTCAGTTAGAAGCTGATTAAGTCGTGACTATAAATCAGGATTCAGGCAAATCTGTGGTGACCTGAAACTGAACTATAGATCATGTAAAGCTGAATAATCTTAAGGACAAAGATTATCAGTTATCAGGAGAAGAAAGAAGCTGAATGGTGTACTCCGGCTTACTCAATTAAAGTCGGATGTCAAGAATACAAGGTACTCAGTTTTGAAGAAGCGTAGAAAACTGAGTTAAGGCCTTGTTGAATTTGAAATGACGAAACGACAAAAGGTCGTACATATGAACGTTGGTTAAACGACAAATGTAACGGCTACAAGAGCTAGTTGACCGTTACATCACCCCTATAAATACAAAGAGAAAAAGAATTGAAAAGAGTGATCTAAGAAGTTTTGAAAAGCACATATCTAAAGATCTAGATCCAGAAAATCAGATTTCATATCTAGAAAAGGGGAAGCCAACAGAATTGCCTTGAAGATTTAAGAGAAAGATCCAGTAACCCATTAAGGGGGAAGAAGGCATCTTGGAGCTACAACGTTATATCCAGAAGAATCAGACAGCTCACTGAATTAATCTTTTGATTAATTCTAAACCTAACCTTTGTGAAAATGGGTTGGCTGTGCATAGTTTGAGGAGAGCAACTCCACCTTTCCTCTTAAGGTTGCAACTTGGTTGCCACAGCTGTTGGTGCAGTATGCGGACAGTGTGTGTGTTTGTGGTGAGCTGCTGAAGGAGTCATTCCACCTCCGAAGGATCAGTGTGCAGAATGAAGGGAGCAATCATACCTTTCTTCATTATGTGTAGACAGTGAAACTAGGGTGTCGTGAAGGACTGTCATTAGGCTAGGATTTTGTAACGGTTATCTCAAAATTCTAGTGGTACCTCATACACCACAGGAGAAGGGGAGACGTACGGGATTACACCACCCGGAACTTCCATAAACAAATTCTGTGTTGATTTACTTTACGTATTTACATTTGTGCTATGATTGATTTAATTATTGGATTATCTTGTTATCTTCACACTCAGCAAACGTCAGATACTGAGTCAGCACAAAACTGATACAAAGGAGGTCCAGATCTTTATTGACACATCTATTGCACTAAAAGCTAGTTCTATCTGCTGCCAGTTAACTGGATTAAGAATAAATCAGTATTGACTTATACTTAGTTGAGTTTGCTGAACCTGTGCAAGTTTAAAGGTAGGAACAAAACTGAACTGAGCTTCAGTTTGAGTTTCGGAGAAACTGAGTTCCTGGGGTACTTTCAGTTTTGGGAATGTTTTTGGTGACAAGTTTATTATCCCCCCCTCTAAACTTTTGTTAGCCTTTCCAAGGGACCTACAATTGGTATCGGAGCGGTTCCTCATTTTGGAGGTGATCAAAATCGATTACCGCTTCGAGATTCAGTTGTTTCTGATACCAACACTTGATATCGGAACGGTGCTTCTGTTTTGAAGAAATCCATTACTGAATCTTAGTATCAGTTTGTTTGCTTGAAGTAACTGGCCACCAGTTATTTTCGATACCAACAATTGGTATCGGAGCAACCAGTTGTTGAAGACTCTTCACTGTATCAGTTTGTAAAAGCACTTAGTTTGATTTCAATGGTAACATCCAGAATTAGAAGTTGGCTTATTCACCCCCTGACTAATTGTTTGCAAAATGTATCTGATTTTCAAGATCAAATATTTGAGAGGTTCAGTGCGACAAATTTGCATACAAATCCAGAACCTCAGCTCAGTGATGATGTGGATACAAACTTCAATGTTTATATAGACAAATCCAGAGGAGTTCCATCACTAAGAGATCTCTCAGAAGAAGAAGAAAAGAAGTTGTTGCAAGTTACTGTTGACATAGAAGATTCATTAGAGCAACAAAGGAATGTACGTTCAAATCTTAAAACTGTATCAAACCATCAAGAAAAGGTACATTCTTCAACTCAGTTATCATTCGCTGAACTCAGTCAGAGAAACTCTGAGCTTGTCAAGTTAAGGGAAAAACTTACATTGGAGTTGAGACTAAAAGACAAAGAACTTGGCAAAGCATAAGATTGGAATGAGTTTCTTGAAACTGAGATGTCAAATCTTGCTGAAAGGTTAATATTCAGTAAATTTGACAAAAGCAATGATGATTCCACACTCCTACCCAGTCTTGAGATTTCAAAGAGTATAAAATTTAGACACCAAGATACTGGAAGACCTAGTGGATTACACAAAGAAATTAAAGATGAAAAATCTTAAACAATCCTTGTGAAATCAACAAAGGTTGAGCGTCATGGTTTATCTAGAAAAGAGTTGAGAAGGCTTAATTCTCTCAACCAAGAAACTGAAAGCTATGATTCAGTAACTAATCCAACCGGACCCAAGAAGATATGGGTACCGAAGAAAACTTAAAACTGTTTTGCAGGTAAAGTAAGTTTTTATTGCAAAACCCTTAGAAAAACTGACTTCTACACAAAGCTGAAAAGGCAAAGGCTGATGAAGGATAAATTGGTCAAAAACAGAAAACTTTCCAGCTACCATCTGACGCTTGAGCTGACATGACAAATCATTTAAAGCCACGTGTCAATCAAGGAGAAAAAGTAGATGTACATCCCTACAAATCTCATTGATTGCGACACGACTCTTATTTGAAAATGATTGAAAAGACTAAGAAACGCAATCCTGACGAAATCCTGCTCAATCAATTTCAAGACATTCGAAATTCTATCAAAAATTCCTAATTCAAAAACTCATGGAGAAATACAACATTGATGAAGGAATCACCACAAGTCTAAACGATTTCTGTCAAAGATTTTCAAACTCGACTATGTCAATTCAGATTGCAAACAAAATCAAAAAGATCCGAGGACTTGAGAATCTGATTGATACAAAAGTCAATGCTTTGTGCCCAGAAACTATCAATGCCATAATCACAAATGATGGAAAGTGTTTCAGGATAGAAGTTCAAGACATGAGCTTTACTGTTGATGAACATTTGCTTTCCCTAGTCTTTGGTTTGGATATATTTCAAGGATCCTCATCTCTCACGTTAAGAAATGAAGAAAAAGGAAAACTTTGGAATGTCACAGCACTCAACAAGAATGAGAAGAATTTCATTGGATCCATCTATCAACAGAAACAAGAATTCGCATTCTTGACAATTCTCCTGACCAAAAATGTTATTGGTCACACTTGGAATCTCTACACACTTTCAACAGAAAAGATGAAGCTGATCTACGCCATTTGGTTTGAAGAAAGATTGGATTGGAATAAGTTTGTTCTCAAGAAATTGATCAAACAAATTTCGGATGAAAAAACGAAAGCTCAAGGAAGGAAGGCTGTTGGAGAAATATTTTTATTGAAAAAGGGGTTTACGTATCTAGTTCAAAGGATACTAAACCACTTCTCCATCTCAAAATCCACAGAAACAGAAGTAAAACAGAAATCAGTGTCGACTGGAGCAAAGAAAAGGAAAATCATTGAAGAAGAATGGAGTGAAATTTCAGACTCTAGTTAAAGTGAAACTGTAAATTTGGATGAAAGAACCTTAAGAAGACAAAGGAGGATATGGAACAAACATCTGGCAAAGAAAACTGAGACAGAAGACACTATTCTGATTGAAGACGAAACAGAAGAAAGTGAACCTTCAACTGAGATGCATGAAGAGTATACTGAAGAGCAAAGAGAGGCTTTGGAAGATGCTGAATTTTGCGCGGCTGAATATGAGAAAGAATTATTAAGTCATAAATTTCATTATCATGAAGCCGGTTCCTCATCTCAAATTCATAAAACGTCTACAAGCAAATCTGAAACTTAAAAGAAATTGGAAGGATTGGAAGAAATCATTAAAAGCCTGATGCAGACTCTACAGTAGAAGCTCTACAACTTACAGGACTTTATTGGAAAAGCACCTTACTCAGGCCTAAACAAATACTCCAACATCATCACTTTGCGCAAGTTATTTGATGAAAGCTTTTGCATATCTTCATACAAGGGGGAAGAGATCACTGAAGGTGATGAAGGGAAAACTGAAAGTGATGCTGATGAAGATAAAGCTGAAGGTGATGCTACTGAAACTGATGCTGATGCTGATAAAACGGAAGAGAAAACTGAAGTTGATAAAGCTAAATAAATCTATGCCAAACTGTTGGTTGAAGAACAAGACAGACAAGTAGATGCTGATCTATTGACCATTCAACAAAATGGAGAAACAGTTGATAATCTGATTGAGGAGCTAATTGCAGAAGAAACTTTCACAGAAACAAGAACTGAGAAAGATGAAGAAGCCTTAGTCAAAGCTGTGTTGAACATCAGGAAGAAGCTTGCAATCTGTGTCAGATTGAAAGAAACGTTAAAGACAGTGAAAGATAAAGAAACAAGAACTGAGGGGGAAAAGACTAAAGAAAAGGAACATAGTCTTATTTCTGAAGAAGAAGAGAAGATGATGAATGAGGAGACTAATGAAATTTTGATAAAACTCAAAAACCAAGATAATGAAGAGGCAAATCGATTGATCAATGAATACTTGGAGATCAAGCCAAGAGATGGGAATCAAGAGAAGAAGGAAAAGAAAGAAGACTCCTGGAGACAAGAAGTATTTTTCTTGGTGAAAAGATGATGAATTTGGAAAAAGGAAAATTGCAATCTATCTAGTAACTCAGTTTGTTTTAGCTTCAATCTTGTAATGAACTTAGCTGTTCTAGTTTGTTATCTCAATTTATTTTGTTATGTTTTCTTGCATTATTCTTTTATTATTGCTTTTAGGGAGGGTTATGATACATCATCAAAAAGGGGGAAATTGTTGGAAATAATATTTGTGTTTTGATGATGATTCGTCACGTAATTAATAAGATCACTTATAACCCATGATATGAAGTCATAACTAGCTGTTATAGTGCATAATGAAAGAAGAAGCAAGAAACAGTCTAGAGAAAAATGTATAAGTTCTATCTAGAGTCTGAACCTTATATAGTTTATTTCAGACAAGCATTGTATTAGATAGGAACTAGGCGAACAGCTGAGTCACAACAAGCAAACTGAGTATATACATGGAGAACTGAGGAAGCATACTCAGTTATGCAAGAACTGAAGAAGATAAGTTCGCTGAGGGACACAGACTCAGTTGGCTTATCTAAGAAGATCAAGAGGCGAGGGACATGACTCGATTATTGAAGACTGAAGAACTGAGGTGGCAAACTCAGTTAGAAGCTGATTAAGTCGTGACTATAAATCAGGATTCAGGCAAATCTGTGGTGACCTGAAACTGAACTATAGAACATGTAAAGCTGAATAATCTTAAGGACAAAGATTATCAGTTATCAGGAGAAGAAGGAAGCTGAATGGTGTACTCCGGCTTAGTCAATTAAAGTCGGATGTCAAGAATACAAGGTACTCAGTTTTGAAGAAGAGTAGAAAACTGAGTTAAGGCCTTGTTGAATTTGAAATGACGAAACGACAAAAGGTCGTACATATGAACGTTGGCTAAACGACAAATGTAACGGCTACAAGAGCTAGTTGACCATTACATCACCCCTATAAATACACAGAGAAAAAGGATTGAAAAGAGTGATCTGAGAAGTTTTGAAAAGCACATATCTAAAGATCCAGATCCATAAAATCATATTTCATATCTAGAAAAGGGGAAGCCAACATAATTGCCTTGAAGAATTAAGAGAAAGATCCAGTAACCCATTAAGGGGGAAGAAGGCATCTTGGAGCTACAACGCTATATCCAGAAGAATCAGACAGCTCACTGTATTAATCTTTTGATTAAATCTAAACCTAACCTTTGTGAAAAAGGGTTGGCTGTGCATAGTTTGAGGAGAGCAACTCCACCTTTCCTCTTACGGTTGCAACTTGGTTGCCACAACTGTTGGTGCAGTCTGCGGACAGTGTGTGTGTTTGTGGTGAGCTAGTGACGGAGTCATTCCACATCCGAAGGATCAGTGTGCAGAATGAAGGGAGCAATCCTACATTTCTTCATTATGTGTAGACAGTGAAACTAGGGTGTCGTGAAGGATTGTCATTAGGCTAGGATTTTGTAACGGTTATCTCAAAATTCTAGTGGTACCTCATACACCATAGGAGAATGGGAGACGTACAGGATTACACCACCCAGAACTTCCATAAACAAATTCTGTGTTGATTTACTTTATGTATTTACATTTGTGCTATGATTGATTTAATTATTGGATTATCTTGTTATCTCCAAACTCAACAAACGTCAGATACTGAGTCAGCACAAAACTGATACATAGGAGGTCCAGATCTTTATTGACACATCCATTGCACTAAAGGCTAGTTCTGTCCACTTCCAGTTAACTGGACTAAGAATAAGTCACTATTGACTTATACTCAGTTGAGTTAGCTGAACTCCTGTGCAAGTTTAAAGGTAGGAACAAAACTGAACTTAGCTTCAGTTTGAGTTTCGGAGAAACTGAGTTCCTCGGGTACTTTCAGTTTTGGGAAAGTTTTTGGTGACAAGTTTATTCAACCACCCCTCTAAACTTGTGTTAGCCTTTCCAAGGGACCAACAATTTAGGAACTGGTTCTTGATTTTCTTCACCTTGATCATCTTGAACTGGGTCAGAATCATATTGTTCAACTGTAGGTGGTTCAGTTGCTGGAAACTGAGGTAGATCTTGATCTGATGATTCTGAAATTCTTAATCTTCCAATGTCAACAAAAATTGATTCTGGTAAAATCAGTAATCGAAATTTGAAACCGATTCTCAGTCCGATTTCGTTTCTTCTCCAGGAAAGTTTGGTTCATCAAATACTAAATGAATTGATTCTTCATGCTTAAGTGTCCTTTGTTCAAGATTTAAATGCTTTCTTTGACACTTGAATATCCCAGAAATATTCCTTCATCAGCTTTGGGCTGAAAAACATGAAGTTGATCTTTTCCATTATTGTGTATAAAACACTTGCTTCCAAATGCATGAAAGTAGGAACATTTGGTTTTCTTCCATTCCAAATTTCATAGGGTGTCTTCTCATGTCTCTTATTCATGAGAGCCCTGTTCTGTGTATAGCAAGCTGTGTTAACTACTTCTGCCCAGTATCTTTCAGGTAGTTTAGCTTCACAGATCATAGTCCTTCCTGCTTCTTTGAGTGTTCTATTTCTTCTCTCAGCTACACCATTCTGTTAAGGTGTTGCTGTTGCTACAAGTTGATGTAAAACACCATTTTCTTCACAATATTCAATAATCACTTTGTTGAGGAATTCAGTTCCTTTATCTGATCTTATCTTCACAACTGTGACACTCTTCTGATTCTGAAGTCTCTTGAGGAGTTCTGTAAGTCTTTGCTTGGTTTCACTTTTCTTGGTTAAGAAAATAACCCAAGTATATCTTGAAAAATCATCTACCCCCACCAATGTATACTTCTTTCCACTGATACTGATTGGTGTGATAGGTCCAAATAGATCCATATGTAGTAGTTCCAGAACTCTAGTTGTTGAATGCTGTGACTTAGTCTTGAAACTTGCTTTTGTTTGCTTTCCTTGCTGACAAGCATCACATAAGCTATCCTTCTTGTAGGTAATCTCATGTAGTCCAATAACTAGCTATTTCTTGACAAGGGTGTTGATGCCATCAAAGTTAAGATGACTCAGTTTCTTGTGCCATAACCAGCTGACTTCTGATTTGGTATGCACAAGTAAACAAGTTTCTGCAACTGCGTAGTCCAGTTTACAACATACATATTTTCTTTTCTCCTTCCAGCTAGAACAACTTGAAATGCTGTTTCGCTGACGACAATGCATAAATCTTTATCAAATGTGACTCTGTATCCCATGTCACAAAATTGACTAGTGCTGAGTAGATTGTAATGCAACCCTTATACATAAGATACATTCTTGATTGTGAGTCCATTTCTGATCAAAGTACCATAACCTTTGGTGTATCTAGGTTTGTCTTTGCTTCCAAAATTGACCTTTTGTCCATCGTTGGCAATAAAATTTCTCAGACAGTCCTTGATCTTTGTCATGTGTCTTGAGCAACCACTGTCAAAGTACCATATATCCTGTAAAATAAATTAAGCATTTTTAGCTACCCAACTCTGTTTGGGTCCATGGGGGTCAGTTGTCAGTACAACCTTAGGAATATATCCTTTAGGTATTCTTCGTATATTGTTGCACTTTTCATATATGTAAGCCACACTCCCATAGTATCTATGCTTGGACTGTGTCTTATTTATATGATCTCTCAGGTCCTTTGGCTGAAACTGATTTCCATGATGTTTTCTATCATTGAAACTTGAATAGTAACCCTCATTTCTTTTGTACTGAGGTCTGTGCTGACCTTGGTACTGAGGTTTATGCTGAGGACTGAAGTGATTCCTCTGCTGACCTTTAGACTGAAACTTGTGATAAGTTTTCTTTCTGAAATGATTGCTTCTATCAGTTTTAATAGTAGATTCAGAGAAATTCCAGTCATCATCAGTTTGAAATAATCTACCTTTCCCTCTGACTTTGTGAATATTTGAATAATTGATATTCTTGGATTTACTTTGACTGAAGTTTTTCTAGTTCTTAGCCTGATCAGCTTTAGTAGATTCATCAGATGATCTACCTTTTCGATTTTCATGATGTGCAGCTGATTTACCTTTTTGGTTAAAGCTGTTGTTGTTTACTGCTGACTTCTTTGAAAACTGACGCTGTGACTGATTTGATTCACGTTGAACTTGTTTTACTGGTTCTGCCTGCTTCTATGTTTGAGGACATTGTTCAGCTATGAACTTAACACCAGTTTTGGCATTAGGTTCAGTTGCCTTACTCTTTCCTCCCTTCAAAGTTTGCTGTGTATCAAATCCTAAGCAATATCTATCTCCATATGGCTTGCCTGATTTGAATCCAGTTGCTGAACTAGATTGAGCAAAAGATTTAGTTGCAGCTGCTGATGCAGTAGACTGACACTGATTCTTTCTTTTATCAGTTCTGCTTAGTTTTAACGTGTTCAGTTCATCATTCAATCTTTTGACCTCTAGAATTAGAGATTCTTTCTCAGCTTTGATTTATTCATAACCAGCTTGTATGGTGACAAGCTGACTCATCAATTCGTCAAGAGTTTCTTCTAATTCTGAATTCTTTGGATTGGAATCGGCTGTTGAAGAACATGCATTGAGCGGAGCTGTATTTGGAATTTGATTCACATACCTCATTGGGATCTTCCATATGTGCCATTAAAGCTGGATCGTCATATAACCTTTCTGTAACAACTTCGTAGTCAGATTCATCTCCAGCTAATAATGTTCTTCTGCCAGTTCTTCTTTGCTGAGTCTTCTTTGCATTCTGTTCTGGGCATTCATCTTTGTAATGTCTAGGTTTCTTGCAGGTGAAACAAAGATACTCATCATCTTTTCTTTTCTCAGGAGTCTTTTTAATGAACTTCTGTGTTACAGGATGACCATTCTTCATCCTTCTGATTTGACTCATCATAAGTGCCATTTGTTCTTCCATTTCATCCAACTGTTGAAGATTATTTGTGGATGTTTCTTGAGAGTCGTTGGATGCTGTTGCAAGTGCTGTGGTCTTTGGTTCTTCCAGAACTTTGATTATTGCAGCTGTTCTTGTAAAATCTTCACTGAATTCATAAGCTTTCAAATCCGAGAAGATTTTAAAAGAATCCTCTATATCAAGTCTCCTAGATTCTTCCATTGCAGTGACCTTCATCTTCCAACACATTGGCAAGGCCTTCAAGATTCTTGTATTTATTACTTTCTTTGTGTATTCAATCTTGAGTAGGTCTAATTCATCCATGATAGCACTGAATCTTGTCTCCATTTGGTCAATGGTCTCTCCGGACTTCATCTTGAAATTCTCAAACTTCTGCTTTGCAACTGAGATTTTGTTCTCCTTGATTGTGTCAGTTTCTTCACAAAATAAATGAAGTTTGTCCCACATTTCCTTAGCAGTTGTGCAGTCTTTCACCTTTAAGTACATGTTGCTGTCAAGAGTTCTGAGGATATAATCCATAACAACGTTGTTGAGATTGTTTCACTTGCGATCATCACTGGTCCATTCAGCTTTAGGCTTTGGAACTCGAACTTGATCTTCACCAACATTCTGCATGTGAGTGATCTGGATTGGTCCATCAGTGAGCACGTCCATCATCTGGCCATGAGTAGCAGCTAGAAAAGCCTGCATACGACGTTTGTATTCGTCAAACCTATCCATGTTACACATTAGCATTTGTCTTGCATACTGATTGCTATCCATTGTGAGTGAGTGAAAAACTGATTATATGAAAACTGGAAACTGAGCTTTCTAATGGGAACAACTAGAGGAGATTTAGAACAACTATCAGTTACTTGTTCTAAGTCGGAACATAAAACTCTGCTCTGATACCAATTGTTGGTCCCTTGGAAAGGTTAACACAAGTTTAAGAGGGGTGAATAAACTTGTCACCAAAAACTAGATTATAATCAAATTAAGGTTCAGTTTTAACTTGTGTGGTGTCAAACTGACTTATACAAAACTGAGTCAACCAGCAGCGGATATAATTCTAGCCTTTTTCTTGATCTTGTTATTCTCTTGTGAAATCAGAGTGTAAAGCTGAATTCGGGCGAATGTCAGTTTGTGAGCTGTGAAATGTGTAACAATAAGTTCTCAGTATGTTGTGTAAACAATTATAAATGCTGTAATAATTAAATAACAAAATGTAAATGCGTAAAGTAAATGAAACAAGAGTTATAGAGGTTCCAGGTGGTGTAATCCTGTCTGCCCTCTCTTCCCCTGTGGTGTAGGAGGAAAATTCCACTAGAACTTCTTGAGGTGAGCTGTTACAAAAAGTCCTAAACAATTGTCCTTGGCTAATCCTAGCTTCACTATCTAAACAATCAAAGAACAGGTTGGATTGCTGCTCTTCAAATGCTTGAGCCACTGGTCCTTGAAGGGTTACATATGCCTCTTCACCAGCTACCACCACAAACACAGTCTACCCGACTGCTGATACAACTGTCCTTGGCTAATCCTTCACTGGATTGCTTCACAGTCTAAACCTTTTATGTAGAATCAAAGTTGGGCTGAGAATCAATAGAGTGATTTTTGTTTGTGGTTCTTCAAAGTGTCTGAATCTAGATGAGTTCTTTGTAGCTTGAACACTTGAAAAAAAATTTGATTGATCTTGTTAGCACAGAGATGATAGCAATTCGAATGAACGAGGCTAGTGCACAAAATGCTTGTAATCTTGTTAATTGTTGAGAAATCTTCGTGTTTGATCCTTGGTGCAAAGTCCTCTATTTATAGTGTAAGGTCCAACGTTTATCTTGCTTGAATTCGAATTGTATCAACGTTTATCTTGTAACGGCTATATTTTGTGACCGTTCTGACTTGTCAGTATTTCATCCAATAACACTGCTTCCTTTACAACGTTCGACTGTACTATCAGTTGTTGGATGAATGACTTATAAAACTGAGTTTCCTGATCAGTTTTTATACTGAGTTTGTCAGTTGTCAGTTTCATAACTGACTTGGAGCATTAACTAAGATTTTACTCTTCTTCAAATATCAGTACTCTAGATATTCATCGGATTATCATTGACTTAATCAGAGTACACCATAAGCATATATCATCTAAGAATTCATTGTCCTTATGATTCTTAGGTCTTTATACATGATCTATAAAATCAGTTCAGGTCTCCACAAACTTGCCTAAAGTCTAACTTTACAGTCTCGACTTGGTCTTCATAAACTGAGTTTGAACCCTCAGTTCTTCAATCTTTGATAACTGAGTCTGTGTCCCTCAGTTCTTCTGTCTTCTAGATAAGCCAACTGAGTCTGTGTTCCTCAGCGAACTTACCTTCTTCAGTTCTAAGTGAGCTTCAGTTCTTGGTGTTTTCTGAGTCAGTTTTGATGATTTGTCTTTTCAGTTTCTTAGATGATTTCCAATTTTCTAAGTGATTTCAAGTTTTCAGTTTCACGACACTACTATCTAGTACAGTGTTTGTCTGATGTAACCTATACAAATATCAGACTCTAGTAAAACATATACATTCATTTTTAGACAACTTTTAGCTTTTCACTATAACAGCTGGTTTCAGTACTCCATCAATGGGGTTAAGATAATAACAGATTAAACATGATGAATTATCATAAAAACATAAATTTTATTTCCAACATAGGTTTCTAAAACTTGCCTCGGTAAACCGGTATCGACCGCCGGTTTACCGAGGGCAGCTTTTC
>JAOBSW010001043.1:0-86482 GCA_026214975.1 Gentiana macrophylla
CAAGATTTTTCATCTCTCGTTACATCTCATTCAATCTATTTCAAAAGTAACGAAAACATTTTTGTATCATTGTACTAATAAAATTTCATTATGTTACAACATTATCTAAACAATGTGATAAAACAAAAATCATTTCATTAAGTACTTACATTACCTCCAAATAAACAAATTATCAATAACAAACTATTTATTAATTAGTATAATAATCCATAGTGATTATAAATTATCCACATGTAAGGTTAATAAATTGATTATGCAGTTTGTCCCAAAACTGATGTTGGCAGTCTAAGAGCCCGGCCCTTTAAGTGGTGGGCTTATGTTTATATTAAATCTCCTAAAGTAAGCTTGTAGTCAATATTATGAAACTTGTATTAATACATAATCACAAAAGTCTTTAAATGAATGCATATTTGGTGTAGAAGCGATCATAGCGCGCACTGACGAACTCGACAACGACTAGTGAAATACCCACCATATTTGATCTAACCGAACTTGACAAGTTCGTTAAGGTTAACAAAGTCGAACTCAAGCATTTTAAAGTTCGACTCAAAACGATCACGAGCTTTATCAAGCATATATTAAAATTTTATATTCTTTTGTATTTTTTTAACGAGTCGAACTCAATTACATTAAAGCTTAACAAAATTTTCCAGCTGCTCAAGCTCGAGTTCAAGTTTGAAAATGCTCAAAAACAATTCGAATATAATCGAGGCGAACTTGAATAATTTTTTTAAGCTCGAGCGAACTGGATCAAGGCAATTAAAATATCATTATTAGAACGATAAATAAATCTTGATTTAAATCGAATCGTTTCCACACAAGTATCATTATTGCTGATATAATGTTCCTTGTCACGCTTACTTGTATACATGAGCTTCTGGTCGTTCTTTTATTATTTTTATTATTTATTACTTAATTTATAATTTTATGTCAAGCAAAAATAATGGCATTACATTAACAGAAAATGGTATATTGTAGACTTAGTAGGGATGTCGATTTTGATCCGGCCCGGTGGATATCATATGGCTAAACTACATTTAGGGTAGGTTATTTTAAAGTATTGTGATATCGCATTGAAAATAGAGAAAGCAGCGTCATGATATAAGTGTGAGGCGTAAATGTTTTGTCAACTCGAGTTAGCCACATTTTAGACCCAGCGAGAGCGGTCTAGCGGATTGACAGGACGATTTATGATTCGTTTAATCTTCTGAGGTAGAAGTCGAGGGTATGTTAGGTAGGGTGTGTATCTTATTTTCTACTTCAGATCAATCCACCTTGGCCCAGCCATATGATATATTATCTTAAACTTTATATATATTTATTTATACATGCATACGCGTAAATAAGCTATTCAGCATTAAATCTCAAAATCGTAGAGAAAGTAAGCAATTGTCTTTTGATCGTTAGATAAAGGTGAAACTTATCAATGAAAAATCAGCGAAGGTGAATGTATTTACAACCAAATCCTCAATCTTATTTGAAAATGTATTTTCAACCAAGTAAGCAATTAATTTTGATCGTTAGATGATGATTGAACTTATCAATGAAAAAAATCAAGCGAAAGTGAATGTATTTACAACCAAATCCTCAATCTTATTTGAAAATGTATTTACAACCAAAATATTATTCAAAATATCTAGTAAGATGCTCCATACTTAAAAGATATCTAATGGACAAACCAACGGCATCAACAAAGTGTGTCCGACACTATTATATATACACATGACACTTAGATTGAAATCTCAGTGTTTCCGCTGATTCAATTATACAACAATGTACATATGTACTTCTAGCTAGTTTTCAAAACTAGAAGTGCTGGATCAGAAAGTGGGGCACCGGGGCCCAAAAACATATCGATGGAGGCACCGATCTAGGTCATAAATTGTATTTTTATTTTCTAACACCAAGCGATATCGTTTTATTACAAATTATGTTTTAGATTAGAAATCCATCTAGCTAGGCCACATACCCGGTCCTATATATATATAAAGCTTTGATCATGTGTGTCTTTGTACTGCGTAATCGTATCCGTCAATGTTTTACTGCAATCCGATAATGTTGATGCATGATGGATCATCAACCTTCATTGAGATAATAAATAAAACAAGGGTAAAAGTAGTTTAGTAATTAAATGCAAATAAGACCGTATAATTGAGGATTTAAAAGTGTGTTTTATGTATTGGATAAATGGAAATAAAATTGTAATGAATGCGTTTGGATTGTAGGATTAGTATGAAATGTAATACTTTATTGATTTCGTTAATCGTTTTAATGTGTTTGGTGGGTGGGTGGCATTGGAAGCCGATAATGGGTGGTGGGGTGGGTGGTCGTTGATTTTTATGAGTATGTTTGTTTTACATTTCATTTCACTAGAATGAATTCGGATGATTTTCATTCCACTAGAAAGCAGATTGAATGGGCGGAATGGTCGATGGAATGAAATGTAAAGCATAACATACTCATAAAAAATCAGCGACCACCCAACCCACCACCACCCGTTATCGGCTTTCAATACCACCCACCCACCCTTCCGCAATCCACCACCGTCAGCGCCTACCATGTACCACCGCTTCATGACAACTCACCACCGTCCCCATCACAACCCGTCCACCACCGCGTCCCGTTCGTCCCACCACACGCTACCGCGTCTTGTCACGCACATCACCACCACCTTCCTTATCTTTAAGTGTAACCTACCCCCACCATCACCTCTTACCACCATTCTGCACCTACAACCAACTCACATGACCAGCGATTTTCACTCGGCGCCACCGTCGACCTCACGCCGTCCGTCACCACACACCACACGCTACCCGTCACGCCTGATAACCACCGCGCACACTCACACCATTGCCCCATCTGCCACCACACCGGCGGCGGCCACCATCGCCACCACAACCTCCGCACACCCCACTTCCACCCGTCATACTATTCATCACGCCTGACCATCACCCGTCATGTCACTTGATACATCTATAGAATCTCATTCATTCCATTCCATCAGCGTCTTAAGCGTGGGAATGAAATCACGTTAATTCTATTCTATTGCATTTCATTCAATTACGGCAATCCAAACACATTCCATTCTATGTTTGGCATGGAATGAAAGCGATGGAATGTAACGGAATGGATTGATGGAATAATAATGAAAGCGATGGAATGGAATGCAATGGAATGGAATGAAACCGATTCCATTCTATGTTTGGCATGCAATGGAATGAAATATGCAAGATTTTATTATATGTGACAAATGTCCGGTGGGTGATGGCGTCGTGATAACGAGTGTAGCAGCGGTGGTGGGTGGCGGAGGAGATGATGTGGTGTGTGATAGTAGTGTGGTTGTGGTGGTGGTGATGGTGGTGGTTGTGGTGTGTGATAGTGGTGTTTGAGGTGGTGGTGATGAGTGGTGGTGGTTGTGGTGTGTGGTGGATGTGGTGGTGGTGATGGTGGTGGTTGTGGTGTCGCGATACCATTGATTGTTATGGCTGGCGGCGGTGGTAGTGGTGAGTTGTGATGGTTGTGGAGGTTGGGTTATGATGGGGATGGTGACGAGTTGTGATGAGGGTGGTGATAGGGTGGCGGCGGTGGTGGAGGTGGTGATGCGGTGAAGGGTGGTGTTGGTGGATTGCGGTGGGGTGGGCGGGTGCCCACGGGATGTTCTTGGGCGGGCGGGCGGTGGGCGGTGGTGGTTGATTTTTAACACTATGTTATGTTTCACATTTTCATTCAATCAAAATAATTCCGTCAATTCAATCCAGTTTTGATGGAATGAAAATGGTAAAAAAATCATTAATAGAATGGCGAATTTAAATTCTACCATGACCAAGCAGCGCAAAATGATGAAATGAAATGAAAAAAATATTTCATTAATTCTATTAAACGTCCAAGCGTCACCGTAAATATGAGCAAGATCCAAGAATTTTTCCTCAAAAAAAAATCCAAGAATTTAATTACCTCAGATATTATCTTGTAAAGGGTACTTCCGTCATTACTTGAAGTAGACATACAGCTAATCACATCAAGGTCTAGAATAAGCAACTTTTTGAGAATTCTCGAAATACGGAAAACTTCTTCCTTTGGAGTAAAATTACTGATCAAAATCTCCACCCCATTTTGGCAAAGATACGCCGTCACAGTCGAAGAACGACGCTGACGGCTCGAACAACTCTCGGCATTCGCGTTTCCCAAGACGCCAGCTCTGCCTTCGGTGCAAGAATATTTTGGGTTCTTAGTAAGCATTTCATTCTTTAAGCGCAATCGAATGATATTCTTCTGCATATTGTTTATGTAATTCACAGCCTCATGCATGTGATCAGATGTTGAACGCTTTCCCTAAAACATTTAAACTTTATTTTAAAACCAGAATGAAATTAATTCGTTAGGAAAAACACTATATATGTATATATATCCGGGCAAAAGAAAACAGATCTCATGAGATATCTCACGTAACAATTGGTACCTAGGGAGGGTAATAGAGTTTATTTATATGATATACTATAGAAACAATTGTGAAAGAAAGTAAACAAGGGTGTTTCAGTCATTTTTTACCTTAATATACTCAAAAGGTAGAAGTTTTCTAAGAGAAGCATAAAGATTTGCCATTTCTTTCCTTCTTTGCCTCTCAATTTCACATAGACTTTTACTTTTCTTTTGTAGTTTGGTCTCATCATTCTTATTTTCTTGATTTTCCGATATTGGCCTCTTCCCCAATTTCTTTAAGCCTTCGCCGCCGCCGGCTCCAGCCACCACCGGAAAGATGTTGCTATTTTGTACAATCAGATTGTGATGAATATTATCTACTGGTGGCCATGGGCTCATAGTAAATGATATCTGATATTGATCTTCCACTTCATATTGTTCATGGCTTTGCAGGGAATGAAACATTTTGTCATAAGATGCTAAAGGCTCAATAAAGTAGTTAGACACAAGGGCCAATAGCAAGTTTTCTTTATATTAGGATTTTTTATTTTATTTTATTTATGGTAATGCACTGTCATAACATTCAGACGTGTCGAGTGAGGCAGCGTGTTTTGATCTGGCTGATTATTATGTAAGAGTTGTTGATCGAGATGTAGATTTATCATGTCAATTGTGTTAAATCGTGTTGTGTTTCAATGACTGTGATGGCAACATGATTCAAAATTTTTCTATCCTTTATACCATGACTTGATGGATCATGGGTAAAGGTGCTGATAATGGACTAAAAAGTGGGTAGGTGAAATGGTATGGCAAAAGAGGTAAAGAGGGTTAAATATGGGTGAGGGTATATATATATATGGTTGAGTGGAGTAGAAGTCGTCAAATAAGATAAAAGTATGTGGGTAAAATAGAGTAGGATGGGCGACAAAGGAGTGGTGATGGTGTGAGAGTAGGTATAGGTATGGGTAGGTGATAAAGGTGCAGGAGAATGGAGTGGTGATGGTGTGAGAGTAAGTATAGGTATAGGTATGGGTATAGGTATGGGTAGGTGATAAAGGTGCGAGGATAAATGAGTGATAAAGTTAAGTGATTATAGGGTAAGGGTAGGATTGATCGACCATATCGCGCTAGTAGTGGAGTTAATGGAGACCGAATCGCACCATGATTGATCTTGGTATAAAATTATGGGCATGAGTAAAGGTGTGTGGGTGGGGTAGGGTGAGTTTGGGTAGGGTAGTGCGAAGGATGGGTGAATTAAAGTTGTGTGGGTAGAGTGGATTAAGGTAAATTGAGATCACCTGTCCAATTTAGGTGTCTAATTTCGGTGTCCAAGTAAAAACAGCGTAGTGTTCTGTGTATTTAATTTTTGGGAAAATATTTAAGAAAAACAAAAAAACAAAACCCAAAAATAAAAAACACAGGAAACTGCGTAGTTTTTACTTGCACACCGAAATTAGACCTCTAAATTGGATAGGTGATCTCAACCGTTAAGGTGGGGTACAAATGTGTATGATAAAGGTGAGTAAGGATTGGTAGGTGTGCACGTGGTAAGTTGAGGTGAGTGACATAGGATGAGGGTGAGGTAATTAAGAGTAGTGTGAGCATGGGTAGTTCTAGTACTTATAAGGTTGGGACAAGTATGAATGTGTGGATAGGAGGAGTAGATTAGAGTGAGGATGCATAGGTAAGGGTGAGTGGCGTGAAGGTGTGATATGGCGGAAGCGCTGCGGATTTTCGATGTGGTTGTCGAGGAAATTTGTAATTTTTTGTTAAGTATCGCGCGTGTATTTGTATATTCTATTCTATATATGTAACTAGTCATAAATCCGTGCATTGCCGGGGACGTATGCCAATGTGATTACCTTCAGATAAAGTCAAAAACAGACCACATAACATGTGCGAAAGTTATCACGATGCCAATAATTGTTGTTATATTATTGCTTTTAGCATTCTTGCGGAAGCGTATATTTCAATAGTAGAATTTTTGAAGGATGAAAAGAAGATTTTATTGGCATATTTATTCTGTGAGGAATTGAATTGAATAGAATATGCAAGATTGGAATTAAATAAATTATATAAAGATGACACGTTGAGTGATTGATAGAGCAATGTAATGAATTAAATTTGGCTTGAGTAGGGTATGATATGGTTCGCAAAAGGTATGATATAGGCGAGCGGGTGGGTAGTCATACCTCATTGCACCTACCTCTCTTCCCCCACACCTTACCCACATTATCATCATACCACCCACGACATATCTACCACATCCGATATCACCATATCTTTACCCTCGACATCCTACCTCCTTACACCTATTACTACTCTGCTCACTTTCATCACCCTGACCCTACCGTACCCTACCTTACTCGTCATACCACCGTACCTTCCCACCACCCCGTCATTCTCTATCATACCCAACCCACCACCCCGCGTGCCTACCACCACCCCAGCCTACCACTATCCACCATTCCGTTTTACCTATCTTACCTACCACACCACCATACCTTACCTTACCCACTTACCCTGACCTATCTGCCTGCTTAACCCTCACAATACTGCGCACCTTACCTGACTTCACCTACCTACCACCCGTCATACTCGCGCCTACCCACACATTATCATACCCTGCCACCACCACCTATTACAACCTGCACGATATCACCGTATCTTACCCTCGACATCCTACCTACCTTACATTACTACTCACAATCACTTTCATCCACCAAATACTACCGTACCACCTACCTTACTCGTCGTGCCACCATACCTTCCCACCACACCCGTCATTCTCTATCATACCCAACCCACCACCCAGCTGTGCCTACCCACCACCCAACCCCACCTATCTGCCATTCCACTCTGCCTATCTTATCCACCACACCACAGTACATTACCTTACCTACTACCCTGACCTATCCTACCCTACTCACCCCCTCCCCGACCCACCTTACACTGCCACTGCCACCATACCTGCCTACCGTGCCCGTCACCTGACCACCATATCACCGTTTCCTTTATACCGTATCTTACCCGTCACGCCCACCGTATCTTGCCACCCTTTACCCTGACCTATCTGTCTTACTCACCCCTCCCGATACTACCTTACCCACTTACTTTACACTGACCCACCTTATCCACCATTCCACTTTGTGCCACTATCTTACCCGTCTGACCGTACACATTACGTTACCTTACCCTTATCCCGACTTATCTGCCCTACTCGCCTCACTAGCCTACCTGCCCCACCACTGCTTTGCACCTGCCTACCAGCCATCCCTACCTGCCCTGCCACCTTACCTTACCCATTTACCCTGACCTACCTTACCCGACTACCTACCACCACTACCTTACCCACCACTTCCACCTACCATTACTACCACCACCGGCACCCTACCACACCTGACACCACCACCACCTACTACCCCACCATCGCCTACCTGCCACCTTACCTATTTTTTTTAATTTCTTTGGCATATTTTATTACGTGTGGGGTGAATCTTTTTATTTAAATTGGTGAGAGATTTTCGATTTTGCAATAAATTCATTGATTTTGTATTTTTTTCCGGGTTTTTTATTTCTTTGTGATTTTCCAGATTTAATCTTGGGACCAAGGATAGATTTTCGATTTTGCAATAAATACTGCTGATTTTGTATTTTTGTTAAAAAAAAATATCGGTTATTTGCCAAATTTATTTAACGATCGGTTTTATTTTTCTATCTATTTGAATTCCATTTTGGTTCACTATTAAATTAATTTCTGTATAAGCGCAATTAATATGCTATTATTGCGAAATCACACGCTATTAATGTTTATCATTGTGTAAATATTTTAGAAATTGCATATAAATTCTATTAATGTGAAATCTTTAACCATATTTTTAATTTGCATTTTACTATTTTCCTAAAGAGCGGTTTTTAAAAAATTCGTTTGGCGTTTTCTTAAAGAGGCAATTTTAAATTGATTTGACTAAAACACTTTTAATGCCTGGTTTTTAATTTCTTTGTGATTTTATTTCCTTTAGGGCAAAATTTTTATTTAAATTGGTGTGAGATTTTCGATTTTGCAATAAATTCATTGATTATGTATTTTTTTCGGGTTTTTATTTCTTTGGTAGATTTTCGGATTTAATGCTTGGACCGGGAGAGATTTTTCGATTTTGAATTCACTGATTTTGTATTTTTGTTTTTTAAATCTTTTTTTCGGATTTATTTGCGGTTTATTTAAAGTCGGTTTTTATTTTTCTAATCTGGCTGACTTCCATTTTGGTTCACTATTAAATTGATTTTAGTATAAAGCGCTTTATTAATATGCTATTATTGTGAAATCGCACATGCTATTAATGTGCTATGATTGTGTAAATATTTTAGAGGATTGCACATAAATTCTATTAATTCCGTTTTTATTTAATTAAATCAAAGGGATTTGTTTTAAATATTTCATTTTTAGAAGATCTTTTTTATTTTGTTTATAAATTTGTTTAATTTCGTATTTTTTATAATTTAATTAAATCATGGATTTGTTTTTAAAAATCTCTAGGACTTTTTAAAGATTTCATTTTAGATTTTAATTAACCGTTATACATTTACCTCGTATTTTTAATTAAGTAATTTTTAATTATTTTATGGTTATATTTTTGTATTTAATTACATCAAGGGTTTTTAGATTTTGTTTTTAGGAAGGTTTTTTTAAGATTTGTTTTTTTAGGAGATCTTGTTTGATTTTGTTTATAAATTTTTTAAATTTCGTTTTTTATATTATAATTAAATCAAGGAAATATTCTTTTTGAAAAGATCAAGGATTTTTTTGAAATCTTGTTTTTAGGATTTAATTTATTTCTTATTTCTATTTAAGAAATTTGTTAAATATTTTATGGCTATATTTTAATTATTCTAAAATATTGAATGTCAAAAAAATGAAAAAGGAGGAGAAGGAAAAACATTCTTTAAACATTAGACCATGAAATTGAAGTGCTATTTAAAAATAAATATAATAAAGTAACTTGTATTGATCTAAGATATCAATGAAAAATTCTATGACCGAAAAAACATGAAAAAAACCCAACCTTTTCATGTTATGGTTTAGCAAAATGGATTGTTTCGATTGATCGGAAAAAGTGCTTGAAGATGTTGAGCAATACAAAAGCATATTAAATGAGGAAAAAATGATTGAATAAGAAGAAAAGTAGTGATGAGCAGTGAGTCTTTTTAATCCCGTATTTTAGAGACAGGGTGGCTATCACATAGAGATGTGAATTGTCAAGGATCCTTGTGGTGGCGGGGCGATGGCGGAGATGTGGTGATGATCAGCGGCGGAGATGATCAGCTAGCAGCAATGATCGGAGGCGCGGTGGCTATGATCGGAGAAGCGATGAGGATCGGAGATAGGTGTTCATCTATTTTGAGAGAACGATTAGGGCATCCGATTACTTTCGAAGTCTGAGCGAGATATGAAAGTATATAGTACTACTACTTGTTTCCCTTAAAAAACAACTACTCGTGCTAAAAAACTTATTTTTGACAAAATATGTTTGTCACATAAACAATTTAAGATTTAATGATTAAAAATGTTATCACAAAAGGGCTGTATGTGGAATATGTGATTACAAATTTTACACTGATAGTTAGTTAATTTATCATCAAAAAGTGTTTTACATACATAATAAATTATTAGGCGAGTCGAGCTTTTTATATGTTATAAGTATTATATTACTATACAAAAATAATCAAGCATACGAATCGAGTTGAATTCGATAATGCTTTTTATGGCTCGAGCCAATTTTTGAGCCTGAACTTTTTTTAGTCTAATCGACTTTGAGCCCTATAGATTATCATTTCAATTTCGATTACACTCATCGCCACCAAAGTCTTGCATCAAAGTTTAGTCAAATAATATACCAGTAAAACACAATTTATGACAATCCATTACACAATAGTTTTTTTAATGGTGTATGTATTTTGTGGTGACAAAATATTTTTGTCACATAAATTGTTAAGAATTTGGTCATAGAGACGGTTTGTCACTAAAGCCTCGTCCAAAATTTTATCTCCCGGTGTGCAATTGAAATCATACGTTTTTTGTGACAAAGCATCACATCTCTTGTGATAATATCATCTTTTGTCATTGATGAATTCATTTTGTGTGACAAACGAAGGTGTTGTCACAAGAAGTTACCCACTTGAAACAAATCTACAATTTGTCACTTGCATTTGTCACAAAAAATCTTTTTTTTTGTAGTGGGAGTTGACTAGTCAACCAATGGAAATCGAATAAGATTCGATCGGTAATTAGTACCTACCTTGAAATTGGCCCGGTCGATCATTACGTCGAGGATTGAGCCAACTAGATAGGATTAATCACTAAAAAATTGCTTAAATTTTTGAAAGCCAATTGGGAATAGTTGGGTGGTAGGAGTAAAACTTTATAAAATTTTAAGTGCAAATTTAGGGTTTTTATCATGAGCTTTTACTTATTCTATCTTTATTTATAGTTGTAGAAAATGTCAAACAAATTGAACCTTCGTTTTATCATCGAAAACAAGCAGTGAAACTAATTTTTCGATTGGGAAAGGAACCTCAAAATCGTTTTGAGGCACGAGAAGATTGGCTATATCTTGGATGAGGCCTCTTTGGAAAAGCCATTGAGGTTCGAATTTGCCAGATCTTTGTCGAGAAGTACAACAAGCATTGTTACAGCGATCTTGATGCTACATGTATCATGCTTGCTTAAGACACTGAGCTGCGAGAAGCTTGACATGAGTCATGGGCCTACTCTATCATGGTCCACTGAAGGAACTTTATGCTTCTCAGTCTCGCCTTTGAGAGGTATGAATCTCGAAGGCCACTGTTTAGTTGTAAGATGGCATCTGGGATTTCTTTGTGGGGTCACACGTGCTTAAGATGATCGGGTATATAGAGAGGCTTGGGAAAGCTGGGCCACAAATTGGAGGCGAGTTGAGTATTGACTTGATTACGCAATCTCTGCACGATTCATTCTCGCGATTCACATGAACAAGATAGATTGCTCCCAAGCGGAGTTATTGAACATGTTGAAAAGCTTTGAGAGCCTTTGTGGGGAAGGAAAGCAAGTGTTCTTTGGTCACTTCAAGTAAAGGCAAGGCAAAAGCCGAGAAAAAGTCCAAGAAAGCGAAAGGCTTTTTAAGCCAACGCCTAAGATAGCAAAAGACAAATCCAAGGATGCTTGCTTCCATTGCGATAAGACCGGACATTTGGAGAAAGCGCAAAGGCTGCTTGAGTAGCAAGAAGAAGCATTACGATGCTTCGACTTCAAGTATATTTATGATTGAGATCAACATTACTTAACTACTAAGTCTAACCACTTTGGGTATTAGATCTTTGGTTGTGGTTCTCATATTTTATCTGAATATCACGAGGCACTAAGAAGAGCTAGAGATCACGAAGAAAGGAGAGGTGGACCTACTGGCGTTGGTAATGGAGCAAGTGTTCTTTGCACTAGCCGTAGGAGTTTATTTTCTTTCATTGCCCGAGTGGGCTAGTACTTGAACTTAGTAGCTTGTTATTTTGTTCTGCTCTTTACGAAAGTATTATTTCCATTTCCGCATTAGATGTTGATGGTTTTCATTTCGTTTGAGAATAAATGTTGTTCTTTTTCACGTGATGGAATCTTTTATGAATGTCTTGACATACTTAGCAATGGTCTCTACATATTAGATATGAATGTTGGCGTACTTAATATAAATAACAAGAAAGCCAAAACAAATGACTTGAATGAATCCTACTTATGGCATTGTAGACTTGGCCATATAAATAAGAATCGCATTGCCAAACTCCATAAAGATGGAATGTTGGATCAATTCGATTATGAATGAATTTGATACATGCTGAAGCTTGTTTACTTGGCAAGATGACAAAGTCACCATTTAGTGGCAAAGGGATAAGATCAATGAATTGCTTGAGCTCATACATATTGATGTATGTGGCCCGATGTCAATTCAAGCCAAAGGAGGATACTCTTATTTTATCACTTTCTTTGATGACCATTCTCGCTATGGTTATATATACTTAATGAAGTATAAGTCTGAAGCCTTCGAAAAGTTCAAGGAATTCAGAAGTGAAGTAGAAAAACAACTAGGTAAAGAAATCAAAACACTACGATCCGATCGAGGTGGAGAATACCTGGATGGAGAGTTTCAAGACTATCTGAAGGAGAATGGGATTCTACTGAATGGACCCCTCCGGGGCATACAAATGAATGGCGTATGCGAGAGAAGGAACGCACCTTGTTAGACATGAGTACGATCCATGATGAGCTATGCGATTCTTCCAAAATCGTTTTGGGGTATGCTCACAGAAACCGCATCTATACACTAAACCGAGTTCCATCAAAGGCGGTTGATTTTACACCATATGAGGTGTGGGCCAGAAGAAACCAAATCTAGCATATCTTAAACCTTGGGGTTGTCCAACTTATGTGAAGCGGATGATGTCGACAAATTAGAGGCGAGATCCGACAAATGTCTGTTTGTGGGATATCTAGAGAAACTAGAGGATGCCAATTTTACCATTCGAGGAACAAAAGGTGTTTGTTGCCGGGGTGGCCACTTTACAGAGAAAGAGTTTATTACGGATAGGGTCGGTGGGAGTAAAATTGATCTTGAAAATTCGAGAACCACTTACGGATAATGATCCGTTGATGGAAGTAGAGGAGACACCTGCGTACGGATGTGGGGCCACCCCTACCGTGGACACACTAGCACCTCGAAGATCCACCGAGGAGCGCCGTGAACTGAAAGGTACAACTTGGCGTGTATCTCATGGAAGATGAGGACCACAGAACTTATGAGGAAGTGCTATTAAGGCATGACAAAGAGAAATGGCTAGAAGCCATGAATTACGAAATGGAATCCATGAAAGACAACCAAGTTTGGAACTTGGTTGATCCACTGAGGAATAGTTCTATAGGGTGTAAATGGGTCTTTAAGAGAAAGACCGACATGGGCTGATAACGTGACTACCTCTGAGGCTAGATTCTTGGCAAAGGATATAAGCAAAGACAAGGAGTTGACTATGGTGAAACCTTTTACTTTGTTGCCATGTTAAAATCCATTAGAATTTTGCTCGCTATTGCGGCATACCATGATTCTGAAATCGGCATATGGATGTGAAAACAACTTTCCTTACTTGGGGACACATGCGAGGAAGTGTGTATGACACGACTGAGGTTTCACAACCAATGGCGCTAGGATGGTGTGTAAAGCGCAAAGATCCATTTACGGATTAAAGCAAGCTTCTCGGAGTTGGAATCTTCGCTTTGATGAGATAATCAAACAGTTTGATTTCGTAAAAAATGAAGATGAGTCCTGTGTTTACAAGAAGGTTAGTGGGAGTTCCATTGTATTCTTAGTGCTTTATGTAGATGACATATTGCTCATAGGGAATGATGTGCCTATGTTACAATCGGTCAAAGCTTGGTTATCCAAGAACTTCTCAATGAAGGACTTGGGTGAGGCGACCTATATTCTAGGAATAAAGATCTATAGAGATAGATCTAAAAGGTTGCTTGATGCATCACAATCCACTATATAGACAAGGCCATTTGAAGAGATTCGACATGGGGCGATCAAGAAAGGATTGATGCCCATGTCACATGGGGTCTACTGTCGAAGGAATGAGTCCTAAGGCGAGAGGAGGAAAGGGCACAAATGAGTAAAGTCCCTTATGCTTCGGCAATTGAGTCTATCATGTATGCCATGTTGTGCACAAGACCGGATGTCTCGTACCATCTTAGTATGACTAGTAGGTACTAGTCAATCCAGGTGATAGTCAGCTGGATTCTTTGTCAAGAATATCTGAAGTACTTGGGGCGTACTAGGGACATGTTCCTGGTTTTGGGAGCGATGATTTAGTGTTACGAGGTTATCTGGATGCGGTTTCAAGCGACAAGGATGACTTTAAGTCACAATCTGGATTTGTTTTCACGGCAGGCGGGCGGTGGTGGAAGAGTTCAGCAGGAGACTACTACGAGACTCTACAGCGGAAGCCGAATACATAAGCGACCTCGGAGGCGGCAAATGAAAGCGATTTGGATGAAGAAGTTCATTCTTGAACTTGGTGTGGTTCCCTCAAATTTGAAGGTCGGTGCCTTTGTCTTTGTGATAATAATGGAGGCGATATTTGATCGAAGGAACCAAGGTCTCGTGAAGTCAAACATATGCTCTGGCGCTATCACTTGATTAGAGATAGTAGATAGAGGAGATGTAAAGATAGAGAAAGTCACACGGATGATAACATAGGTGATCCGTTAACCAAGGCATTGTCTCAAGCTAAGCATGAGAAACATGTTCACTTGCGGGCTTAGACATATGGGTGATTGGCTTTAGGCCAAGTGGGAGATTGTTGGAAAGGTGTCTAAACCCGATCGGGTTGGACCGGATCCGACCGGGTCGGGTCATTCTGATCTATTTAGTTCATGTAATAACTTTATTATGATCAATAAAAGCACTTATGTTATTATATATTGTTTATCTTCATATTATTTTGTTTGTATATATATAGTATGCGTCCACTAGTATCAAAGCGTGATAGAGAAACCATGATAGTGATTATGGTTGATGAGATCTCTAATCATTATAACAAGATTGGTACTTAAATGTCTACAGTCTTACATATTATCAAAGGGACATTGATAGTATAACTTGAGACTAGCACGTATTGGATGTCTTCTATCTTTTAGAAGATAGGGATAGATCTCGTCTATCGAAGTGTAGGGACACTTGGGTATGCGTGGATGTGTATTATAGAATGCGTCACGTTAGGTGACCCACTTACATTAAGTGTCACACTATGTGGCGGTTGTGTAATTATCCTTTTGACCGAGTCTTCATGGCATCACGGTGTGAATTGTCATGCTTTGACACTATTGAGATTTCTCTCTAACAACCAGGCGATCATGCGGTAGTGAGTGGGCATGATATTGAAGCATCACGGAGTATACATGATTGGTCATCCGGGAATCGCGTATCCTATGATTGGAATCGAATATCGAAATGGCCTTCTTATAAGGAATGTCAGCTCTCGAGAATCTTTGCAAAGTGGGAGTAAATGTGTTATCCGAGAGGCGTGATATCAGATTATAAGATACGATCGTAAATGTATTGACACTCGAGATACGATCGTATGGATATTATTCTGTGATAGGATTGTAAGTTACCACGATAAGCTGCTTCACATGAAAGGTAGTAGTCATTGCTTTTGACTCTTCCAATGATTGGGGGTCACGGTGTGTTGCTAGACGCTATCCCGTGATCGTTAGGCATGAAGGGCATTTTAGTAAATTGCACTTTGTGTCTACGGCCAACATATTCGGAAGCCTATCGGGTCACACACATATGAACATCGAGTCGGATTAAAATGCGGTTATGGTTGATAACCAAATAAGGAAAGTTTATCTCTAGACTATAAAGGTTATAGTGGTAAATTAATATGGTGGTATCTATTTATTATGAATAAATAAAATACAAGATATTAATTATATATAAATTATTTTAATTAAAGAATATTCCGGAAGTCAATTAATTGACTAATGGGGCGCCATCTTTGAGTGTATAAGATACACTTGTATTGTGCACTTTAATTAATAATATTACCATAATATTAATATAAGATATTAATTGATTTTGGAAAAATAGATTTATGGTAATAAGATAATTATATTCAATATAAGATATTGGCAAAATAAATTATAATTAAAGAGATAAATCAATCTAGGAGATTTTCTTTATTTTATTGGAAAAATGTTTTCTTCTCCTACACACTAATTGGGGCGCCACCTCTAGCTATAAATAAGAGGTGGGTGTCAAGCTCATTTGTACATCACAATTGCAAGAGCTCATAGTTCTTGTGTAAAATATAGAGCAATCCATAGTGAGTTTGTGAGGGAGGAAAAGGCCGGTCTAGCAACCGGAGTTTTCGATAAGCAATCAAGGAGGATTCCGGCAAGGGGTTCGTGTGGATTAGCGATAGAGGCCGGACGTGTGGGCGGCTTGCGCTTTGAACTACTCTCCGTTGACGGTCAAGCGGCGATCTTATAGATCATCGAGGTATAACCGTCGAACTACTTAACGTGTTTATTGCATTAAACGAAGAACGATCTAGAAAAAGGAAATCAAATTTTAAATTCCGCTGCGTTAAACTAGTGATTTCCTAACATAGGGCTGGTGAGGATGGAACTACTCCCCACCCCTCCCCACTTCTCCCCATGTTTTATGCTTATTTCTGACATAACATATTCACTTCCTAGTGTTGTGGTGGCGTTATTGTAGGATTTTGCGGATATCTTTCCCGAGGAGGAGCCAAGCGGATTGCCGCCGTTGAGAGGCGTGGAGCACCAAATTGATTTCATCCCGGGTTCTACACTACCCAACCGACCAACCTATCGGGCAAACCGGATGAGACCAAGGAGATACAACGGCAAGTAGTGATTTGTTGGAAAAGGGCAAAATACAAGAGTCCATGAGTCCATGCGCGGTACCGGTGATTGTGGTGCCTAAGAAAGACGGGACTTGGCGCATATGCGTGGATTGTCGTGCTATAAACCAAATTACAATCAGGTATCATCATCTTATTCCCCGTTTAGATGATATGCTAGATGAGCTATGTGGTGCGCAAATATTTTCTAAAATTGATTTAAAAAGTGGCTATCATCAAGTGCGTATCGTGAGGGTGATGAGTGGAAACAACGTTTAAAACTAAATTTGGTTTATATGAGTGGTTGGTCATGCCTTTTGGATTGACTAATGCACCTAGCACATTTATGAGATTAATGAATGAAGTAATTAAGGACTTTATTGGTAAGTTTGTGGTTGTCTATTTCGATGATATCTTGATTTATAGCCATAACTTAGAAGAACATGTTAGTCACTAAGAAATTTGTTTTAGAAACGCCGTGATGCTCAATTGTATGCTAACCTTAAAAAGTGTACTTTTGCATGGATAAGTCGTGTTTCTTGGGTTTGTTATGAGTGCCGCAGGTGTTGAAGTTGATCAAGAGAAGATCAAGGCGGTCAAAGAATGGGTGAACCACAAGCGGCCGCGGAAGTTAAGTAGTTTCCATGGCTTGGCAAGCACATAGGCGCTTTGTGCGGGATTTTAGTAGCATTGCGGCCCCTTAACGAGTTAGTCAAGAAGAGCGTCCCATTTCATTGGGGACCAAAGCAGCGGGAGTCTTTGAAACTCTTAAAACTCGTTTAATTTCGGCCCCATACCCTGACCTTGCACTGATTTTAATAAGGCCTTTGAGATTGAATGTGATGCTTGGTGTGGGTGTTGGTGGTGTCTTTGATTCAAGAGGGCGGCCTATTGCATATTATAGTGAGAAATTGAAAGGCCCTCAATTAAATTATCGACTTATGATAAGGAGTTATATGCATTAGTTCGGTCTCTTCACACATGGCGACACTATTTGCGGTCTAGGGAATTTATTATCCACACTGATCACGAGTCACTTAAATACCTTAAGGGCCAAGGTAAATTGAGTAAAAGGCATGTTCGTTGGATGGAGTTTATAGAGTCTTTTCCTTATGTGATTAAGTATAAAAAAAGGCCAAGATAACGTGGTGGCTGATGCATTGTCTCGTAGATACACTTTAATCACTACGATGCAAACTAAATTTCTCGGCTTTGAATTTATTAAGGAATTGTAAGTCTTAGATCTGATTTTCTAAACCATTTCTTTGCAACTTGTGAGTCGGCCCATGAGAAGTTTTATAGGAGTGATGGGTTTTTATACCGTGAGCATGCTTTGTGTATTCCCCAATGTTCCATCGTGAATTACTTGTTAAGTGAGGCACATGGTGGTGGTCTTATGGGTCATTTTGGTGTCACTAAAGCGCATTTGGATGTGCTTAAGTCTCATTTCTATTGGCCTAATATCGCCGTGAAGTGATTAAGCTTTTGTGCCGCTTGTATTGTGTGCAAATATGCTAAGTCAAAGTCAGCACCTCATGGTTTGTACACGCCACTACCTATTCCCACGTCCCCTTGGACTGATTTATCTATGGATTTTGTAATGGGGTTACCTTGTTCTAAAAGTGGAAAGGATTCTATTTTTGTGGTTGTGGATAGATTTTCTAAGATGGCGCATTTCGTTGCTTGTTCTAACACAAATGATGCATCTCATATAGCTGACTTATTCTTTCGAGAAAATTTTCGTTTACATGGTGTGCCTCGTACTATAGTGAGTGATCGTGATGTGAAGTTTATCAGTCATTTCTGGAGAGTTTTATGGCGGCGTTTGGGGTACTAAATTGTTATATTCTTCTGCATATCACCCCCAAACGGATGGTCAAACTGAGGTTGTTAATCGTGTTTTGGTTCAGTTGCTTCGTACCGTAGTTCAAAAGAATTTGTGGAATTGGGAAAATTGCTTGCCGTTTGTGGAATTTGCTTATAATCGTTGTAAACATTCTGCTACTCGTTTTACCCATTTTGAGGTTGTATATGGGTTCAACCCCGATACGCCTTTTTCTTTGGCTCCATTACCCGCAGGTATGCGGGTTAGCAGATGGTGATGCAAAGGTGATTTGGTGAAAGAGTTGCATCGCTGTGAGCTCGGAAGAATGTGGAAAATGCAGCGGCTCGGTACATGAAGCACGTGAATAAGGGCGCAAGGAAGTTATCTTTGAACCCGGCGATTGGGTTTGTTTGCATTATCGCAAAGACCGCTTTCCCAAAGCAATGAAAACCAAGTTACATCCTCGTGGTAGCGGACCTTTTGAAGTCTTTGGGGCGGATCAACAACAACGTCTACAAGATTTCCATTCCGAAGATTGGGCGTCTCAAATTCGATTAATGTGGGTGATTTGATGCCTTTGACAATCTTTACGATCGAGGGCGAGATCCGCCCCCGCGGCAGGAGGAATGATCGTCCCGAATGAGGTTCCCAACCCTTTGGCCCGATCGGTGATAGATCATCTTGTGATTCGAGATGGGCCTATGACAAGGCTCCAAAAGAAGAGGATGTGTGAGTCTTTGAATAATCGATCATAGATATTCATTTGGAGCAAGAGCAACACAAGTCGGAAGAAGAACAGCACATAAAATGCACCATTTATGCAATTGGGCTTGAAGACAACAATGATGGGCTTGGTTAAAATTGCAAGAATGTCTTTTAGTTATTTGTTTTATCAATAAGGTTGTCCATTATGTTGGCGCCATTTAGTAGGATCTTTGGGCTTGTTTTATTATTTTGGTTTTGGATTTTATTTAATAATTACCTTGTGGGCCTAGATGACACAAGAGAGACTAGAAAAGCCCATGGATGGGGTGCCTATTCTAAGTCCTAGTTTACTTAGGTTTTATTTTACTAGTTTTCTTCTCCCACATTGCTAAGGAGGATAACTAGTCTTTTATTTGTAGCCTATATATAGGCAAGCAACTATCATAATAAACTACAACATTATTATTGAAATTCAGTTAAACTTTTGCTTAAGTCGAGTCGACTTAGTTTTTCACTTGCGACTGAGTTTTCTCTTTGTCGTAGAGAAGACACCCATTCAAGAACGAATCGGCGTCGCGGCGAGGCGTTGTTTATTCTTGGCCTCGATCTGAGTCGGAGGCGCCAGAGTCTAGGTTTCTTAGCTCGTCATTGATCCTTTAGTCAATTCCTGGGATCGTATCGGCGTCATTACCGTAGTGATTTTTATGATCAAAGCGTCATCGATCGATGTTGTATATGCACCGAAATGTCCTTTGTAGCGGCGTTTAAAACACCAGTCGTCTTCCCCATTCATCCGATCGAAGCGGCCGGTTCATCAAAAAAATATCAAAAAAACCTCCGATTTCAACCCTATCCTTCCAGATTTCAACCAAAACGAAACATATTACAATGAAATAAATCGAAATGCAAATCTTTGATGTTACTCCATATAAATCGAAATATATTACACACACCATTAAAACCTTTGATTTCTACCAAATTGCAACCGGAATACAAACAAAACAAGTAATGAAGAAGGGTTGTAGAAGAAAGGGGTAGAAGTTAAAAGTGATGTTGTTTTTGGCGAATTTCCGGCGAAAATTCCGGCCACAAATCTGGCGATATTGTTAGGGGTAGAAGAAGTAATGAAGAAGGGTTGTAGAAGAAGGGGTAGAAGTTAAAAGGTGAGGGACTAAAGTGTTTATTTTTTAAAATATGAGGGATTAAAGTGTATAGTTTTTAAAAGTTATTAAATGAATTATTTTTAGGTGGTGCATTGAGTGATTATGTGGTGTAGAAAAGTAAATGAAAAATAATAAATTAAACGGTGCCGATAGTATTTTCTTGGTGCCGATAGAAGCCGACTAAAACAGACATGCCTTTTTAAGAACCTATCTCTATAAAGGATATTTCTCATATTTTATAATCCTTATTGCTGGATTTTAGCGTGTCTGATGGAGAATGCAAAAAAAATTTAATAGAGACACCGAAACAAATTCAAAGATCGAAAGAAAGCAATAGTAATATTTTTTACATTTTTTATCAATAAAACTATATCCTTTTTTTTTTATCACAATAGATAGGCTGCCCCCACTGATTAGGGAAACTTGAAAAAATATTCTTAAAAAGTTAATTATTTGTGTGATATGCCTCAAAATAATAACATTTAAAAAATATGCCTGAAAAGCATTTCGTTGCGTATTCGCTACCGATTTGCTGCGTAATAACTACGTAATCGCTACGAATTGCTTTACAGACATATTTTTCAAATTTTATCTTTTGAGGCATACCAAATAAATAAAAATCTTTTTAAACATATTTTATCAAGTTTCCCACCGATTAATACCAGAAATTGGAAAATCGAGTGCGTGTCGGACTGGCGATTGAAAATCGAGGTTGTGCCTTTTCTGACATGAAAAATATGGTAAGCGTAGAGATATCTACGTTGAGGCGTAGAGATATCTACGTTCCAGGCGTGAAGAAATATAAGTAACATAAAAGCGTTGCGGTTGATCTTTCCCTACGTGTAAGCGTAGATGTTCTACGTTCAATGTAGATTTTCTACGTTCAAGCGTAGATAAACTACGTTTAAGCGTAGGGAATCAAAGGTTTATTTTTGAAATTTATATACGTCACGAGCGTAGATATATCTACGTCACGAGCGTAGATATATCTACGTTTAAGCGTAGGTGTCAATATATTTAAATGGTTCACATACTTGTCCTTCATAATCTCGCATAATCCTTAATCTTCTTTCTTCCTATCATATTTCAAATTACGAGTGGCGATTTTTGGCGATTTTGGCAAGAAATTACGATAGAGCAATTTCACAATTTCACAATCTCTCAAGTGCAATGGCGGTTGAAAGCGAAAGGGTATGTATTTTCCTAATATTCTTTTATAGTATATCATATTAATTTCACTTTAGCATGTGCTTGTTATTTCGAATATTTATTGTAGAGTGGTTTGTGGTGGTCCTTGATAATCATTATATTGATTTTGATTGTATGATTTGTCGTTTTAGGTTTAAGATGGGGTTTTGTATGAAGGTTCATACGTTTGGGCGTATGAAGGAAGTATTATACGTTTGGGCGTAGAGAAATGCGAGTCTCTACGTGCGAGCGTCTGGATTATGCCGGGGCGTAGAGATCTGCAGGTCTACGCGATGCGAGCGGCGTAGTTTTACGTTTGGGCGTAGAGACTGCAGAGATCTGCGTCTGAGCGTGATTTGTCTACGTTTTGGCGTAGAAACACTACGTTTGGGCGTAGAAAAGCTGCAATTTCTACTTTATATTGAATTTAATGTATATGTTTTTCATATTGTTATTTGATTCGAATTAATGGGGCTAATTCTATTGAAATGAAGCTGTAATGATATGTATGATAGGTTTTAGAAGTAAATTAATGTAAAATTATTAATATGTGAGAATATGTATGATAGTGTTATAATTTTTGATTTGATAATGTAGTGTAATTTATGATATTGAATTTGATAGAAAAATGGGAAATGGAAGCATGTGTATGGTGTTACATTGGGATTGATAATGTATATGTTGTTTGATTGTGATTTATGTTTGCTTTCATTGTAAGGTAGCACGATAGTAGTATTGCTAATGACCTAATTATGCCCTTGAAAGTATGGCTAACATGGGGAACAATAAAAATGCCCTTGAAATTATGGCTAACATGTATGTTAATTAAAAAATTGAACCAAACGACAAACTATTGTTGTTTGAAAATCCAAAAATCAATATCTCGGACTGAATTCCATGGTACGCCTCGGCCTGATGAGGTTCTTAGAATTGCATGCTTTCCCTAGGGTGTTTTCGATTCCTCCGATCCATTTGTGTCATGCCTAAGCTCCAGGCTTTATATTGGGGCTCTGGTAGGTAGCTCGTAGAAAATTTCATTAGTGCGCTCAGCAGAGCATCTTTTCTGTCAAAGTGACTGGTAATCCTCGGCCGGAAGTGAGGCACCCTTTAGATTGAAAATATAAGGTCTGTTCCGCCGGCTCCGTACGGCCTTTGTTCTCCCTCGTCATCATCAAGTATTCTATGACGTGGTAAAAACCATATTATCTTCTTCTCTTACCCCCCTAACGTTACAAACAACAGAACACAACACAAAACAACGATGTTCCAAAAAACAAAAAGAGATGATAAGACATTTCGCGTGTATATATATGTATATATATATGTGTATATATATGTATACATATGTGTCTATATATGTGTCTATACTTATATACACACACACACACACACACATACACACACACACACACATATATATAGTATATCTATATGTGTATATATATATATATACATATATATACACACATACATAGATATATATCTACATATATACATATTGGAGTAAATAAATACATATATATACACATATATCTATATGTGTATATATATATACTTATATACACACACACACACACACACACACATATATATGGAGTAAATAAATACATATCCTATTTACAATGTATATGTTCATGTTGACAGTTGGTTGGCCCTCATGGTACTAATGTATACAAGGTAAGAGAAAATTTGACTTGGACCTTTAGAGGGGAAAAGACCAAGCTCAAGCAACTTCTCGAGATCCACATGAGAAGGATCGGATTTGAAGACATGTTGAAATCTGGGTTTTAAAGAATTTATTCAAATGTACGAGCCTTGGCGCTTTTTCTCCAAAGTGCGCTTAATATGTATGTTTCGATTGCCATATATCCGAATATGCCTAATGAGTTGCGATTTAGATTCGGTAGTACGACTGCAAAGTTCGGTAGGAGGAGTTTAGCATGATCACGGTTTACCGTTTGGTGATCTCGGAAGATCCCCAACCTTATTCAAGGTGTTTTGAAGAGGGACATACGGCCACATCCATTTTCCTAACAATAAACCGATAACCATACCGGATATTGAGAAGTGGTTATTGGATGAGCGGGAGCATCTGAAGTTCTCCAACGTGTAGGTTTAGTCTACCTAATTAACGGGATAATGATGGGTCACGATGAGACCAGTAGGGTACCCCGTTCGCTTTTTATTTGGTGGAGAATGTAGAAAGCATAACGACTATCCATGGGGCACTTATTTGTGGGACCGGACTTTTAGAAAGATATGTCATTTGATGAACACATACAAGGAAAGTTCGGAGGCGGGGTGACCATACGAGGGGTTATACATGCGTTCTGAGTTTTGGGCTTACGAGACCCTCCCGACATTCTTTGTTCCATTACATTGCGGCCACCCTCATAGCTCCCGATGCAGCTCCTCGGATGATGAGATGGAGTTGCAAAACTACCCTCCGCTTGAGTGGAAAGGATTATCGGCGAAGGCAAATAAGGTAATAAGCTTAATAAACATTGTTATTGTCTTTTAATTATATCCGGATTTGGTAAACATTTTGTTATTCTTATTTGTAATGAAATATACATTGTTCGCAGAGTCGTGTGATAGGGTATCATTGCAAGGGATGTTGATAGGCAGTTGATGCTAGGTAGGGGCATTCTGGATGCCGAGATTAACGAGCCGCCACGTGTGATCAATCGCCCTGCACTTATTGCACGTCCACACCCTAGACATGCATCCACTACACAGTGATCGACCCCATGCTACAGCAGATCACCCCTACTTCTACGACCTCCTACTTCTGATCCCTCTCATTCACATGCCACCACTTCACGGCGTGTGCCGCACACTTCCTACGTTCAGATGCTAGAGGCGGAAGATGACCAATCTGATGAAGAGGATGAAGCTGCTGGCCTTTATAGAGCTGTGAGGAGAAGGATTGATAGTGGGTTGAATGAGCTTCGGGGGGAAATTCGCCAGGTGGCTCGTCGAGAATGAGCATGGGCGATACTTCTTGAACTCAAGGGGATGATGCAAGCGTTGTTATCCGGAGATCAGGTAAAAATTATATCATTGTCAAATTTTTTATGCGATAAATTTATTTGTTTGTATTATGATACTAACTGGGCCACATTTTTTTTCAGACTACCCCTCATCGGCATCCATCTCATCCACCTCCTCCATCTTCTCCACAGGTAAAAATTATATCATTGTCAAAATTTAGTTATATGTATTATGATACTAACTAAGACACATATTTTTCCAGACTACCCCTCATCGGCAACCATCTCCTCCACCTCTCCACCACCTCCATCTCCCACATGATACCTACCGGGCTACACATGGTCGGCATGATGATCAAAGCTCTTGCGACCAGGCGTTGACGTTCGGGTTTGATAAGATTCTTCTTTGGAGTTTCGAGCCCGTTGAAGAGGAGTGCATGGGGAGGATTTTCGTAGACGATTTATTGGTGGGCGATCCTTATATGGATCAGATCCGGCGATGCTACGGCCTCTCCTACTCCTCACGAGACTACGACCCCTCGCTCTCTCACGAGGCTACTGACCTCTCCTACTCCTCACGAGGCTACACCCTCTGCTTCTCACGAGGCTACGACAGGAGGCTCAACTACGACCACCGACCAGGCATCGTCTACGCTTCAGTATAGTAAGTAATTTGAATTTAAAATTCAAAACTATAGTAAGTTATTTAAATTATAATGTGAAAAAGTATATAAGTTGATCATTTATTGAATTTTGTGTAGCTGGGGGTCCAAGTGAGAAACAATTGGGTAAACGAAAAGCGGACGATGCTTCTGATAGAAGATTGAGGACACGTCAGACTGTGACCCGTCCACGTTATTTAACTGATGGGTCGCACATAGTCAGTTTTCCCGGAGATACCGTTTTCCCAGATTATCAAGCTGAAAGTCAATATAGGTCCCTTCATTGGCATTACGCACCATCCACAAGTATGAGGGTATCGCGTTGTAACACTCCGTCGGTGAACCTCTCACCATCATTCTCATCATCTCGTGAGCTCGGTATGCTTGGTCATAAGTCAAGCGCATACTGCTTGTAAGTTGTGAGCATGTCCTCCATAATTTATGCGGGCTTATACTCATTGCCGAGTTCTTCCATTTTCTGACTTAGCAGACTCGCAATAACAATAGGTGTTGCTTGTCGATTGTCATTATCCGCATTCTGAGAGGCACAAGTATGGACATCATTCAACGTTGTGATCTCAAATGTACGTGTGACATCTGTATTCACCTTCACCCGTTTCGCCCTTACATGCCATTTGCATGTATCGTTAAGACATTTGTAATACAAGCAACGTGTGTCCGACCTACCCAATCTCATCTGAAAATTGTTCGCAACCATAAGCGATTTTATTTTCAAATTAAAATCTTCTTTTGAATCGTATTTCTTCCCAATGAACAATTCGTTCACGTCATTCATATGTAACGTACGGTGGATAAACACCTCGGTAAATCATCATCTTCAAATGTGGGAATCCTCATGAATAATCTTCTAAAGACGCTTGCCCTAGCATGTGCACCACGATTATTGTTGTCATCTCTGCCGGTTTGATCGGTTTGTATATGAGGTGCAAGCGGAGAAGCCAAAAAACTAATTCTTGATCCACCAAACATATTATATGGTGTTGGATGGGTGGAACACGACTACTTGAAGGTTGGTTAGGAGGATCTTTGAAGCGAATGGTGTGGTTGGTTTATTTTATGACAATATTACGACTACTTGAAGGATGATTTGACAGATTATGACTTGGTCTTCTTGGTTGATACCAAAGCGGTTGGTCGAAACTTCACCAAGCCTTTGTGTAGCAACATTGTTTTCATACCCACTACATCCATATTGTTGCTCGAGCGGATTAAAATCTGGATCTGTAGCAAGTTCTTATCTTTGGAGAAGGGTATTTCCAATCGTAATCCGGAGTATTGCAATCTTCATTTAAATCAATGCCATCATCCTCCTCATTTAAATCAATGCCATCATCCTCCTCATTTATCGGTTCATTGTTTGCCTCCATGGTGTCGCATTCACGCAAAAAATTACATTCTTTCTTCTTGTCATAGGCCGCTTCGATGTAACCATTTAAGGTCTCGCTGCGTCTAAGATATCATCAGGTGATATATTTCCCACACTACCGTAAGTAAACAAAGCTTTTAGGTTGAGCTTTGAATCGAGACCGATCAATACCAAGCCTCAAATACACTTTATCCAATAACGCATTCAATCCTATTTTCTTTGGGACAAATAATGAGAACATCGATCCATTTACATAATTCCACGGTTATAGATAGGATCATACGTAAATTCTCCGTTGAGCGAGACAACAATCATAGTGTTGCGATTATACATTTAAAACAAAAAAAAAAAACGATTCAAGTCGGTATCAACTAAATCATTATCAACTTAAAAGGATTGTTTCCAAAAATGGTAAACATGATATGTATTTATTACACTTTCATAAATTACACTACATTATCAAATCAAAAATTATAACACTATCGTTCTTAGATGTATAAAATTACATAAACAACCTACTTAAACACACACATTTGAGATAAATACATATCATTTCTACAATATAAATAACATAATCACTACTCAAAACACAAATTTCGGTTAAATAAATATCATTAATTACACTAAAACCTAGTAATTGAACCCTAAGAAAATACTTAAATACACTACTTAAGTATGAACATTACATAAACAACCTACTTAAAACACACGTTTCGGTTTTAGACATATGATTACTACAAATATAAATAACATACACACATTGAGCACTTGAATTAAGATAAATAAGATAGCAATAAGCGATGCATCTAAACCTAACCTTGGAAACGGCGCGAAAAGTCGACGGACATTACCTAGGCTATCTGAGATCCTAACCGGCAAAGTGTACCGGGTCAAATTGTAGTGCTAGTCCGGTGAGTCGGTCGTATTCTCGGGAAAACATGGTAATTCTTTTAAGTGGGGTTAAACACCAAGAAGCTATTATTAACTCGATCTAAGTCGCAGCTTTTACTTTTCTGGGTTAGATTATGTTAGTAGTTAGATTGTTAGAGTTAGATGTTAGTAAACAGTAAATAAATACAAATAGATATATAGATATATTTTGGATCTAGCCAAGAATACTTTATGAATCAATATCTTTTAGTAGAAATAAATGAGACAGATCTTCCTTTATTCAAGGTGTAAATTATATATGAATCGGTGTACTCTAAGCTAGACAACTCCTCCTCACACGAGCGTATGAAATTGTCATATGTCAAATGTCATCACCCAAGGTCCACAAGCGCCCCATGCTAATCTTAGTTAGTCAAAAAGCAAGTGCGAGTACAAATCTACCCCGGATAAAAGAGGTTATTCCGTTCGTCAGACGGCCGATGTTATTCAAGAGGCTCCGGTTGTCAAGCGGATCGATTTAACACAAACGGTGTAGTTTCAATTAAACTGTGATTTTAACATTATTAAGATCTCGAGTACAAATTTCAATAAGATTCATCTTTCCAGGACAAATCTGCCCCCGGGTAGGAAATAGGATTCCGTTAATCAGACGGCCATTTTTACCCTCCGGTTTTTCTATTTTTACTCATATCATGACTTCTCTGGTCAGTTCATCGCCAGGTTATATGTGGTATTCATCATGATTGATTACGTCATTCCGAATATATTATCGTTACGTAGTGAAATAGAAAAAGATTCATTTATAATTGGTTTTAATCATGATTACCAGAGTCGATCATTCATTTTACCAAAAGATTAAATAATTCAGATTCATATCTTGGCTAGATATATTTTTAGTTTAACATAGTGATAGATACAAAAGTAATAACTTGATAAAATTACCCGTTTATTGTAGATCTAAGTCGTATCCTCTGAAAATAGCAACTTCTTCAATACAATTTTCTCGGTAATTCTCTCGAGCATTACAACAGTACTACTTTTATTTATAAAAACATATATACATACATAGACATATGTATATACGGGCCCGAAAATAAAATAAAACGAAAAAAGAGATGAAGAAGGGAGATGGAAGAAGAGGGGAGTGGAAGAAATGGGAGGAGGTGGAGAAGAGAGATCTTGGCCAAGAGTGGCCAAGATGGGGCAAGGATTTTTATGGATATGGGGAGGTATTTATAGGGGAGTTGAGGGAGGTTGTAATGAGGAGGTGATATTTGAGGAGATATTTTTGGAGAATATGCTAAGTATATGCCAAGGAATATGCTAAACATATGCCAAGTTTGTTACAAGCATGTGGGAGGTATTGATGAGTTTGTTATGACTCATCATCATCATCATTAGTTAGCACATGGAGTAACATGCAACAAGTTGAGCCAAAAATATCCGGTTCGACCCGAGATATCAACTGTTCGGAAAAAAATTTCATAACTTGAGTTGTAGACCTCCGATTGACGTGATTCAAAATGCGTTGGAAAGCTCATTTAAATATCTACAACTTTAGTCAAGAACTATTCTCCAGAAAATGCCTCTAATTCGGGTCAAATTTCCATCGAAAACAGGTTACGGTAGAAGCGCGTAGGAAAAATAATTTGATCCGTTGAACTCGTAAGCTTGTGGCATTTTCTTCTTTCCTCAAAATCCATCTTTTAGGCTTCAAAACATGTCGTTACGTGGAATCTTGGTCAATATATAATCCTCGCAATGATCCACCAAAATACCAAACGTAAATCCGACACGACACTCCGGTTACTAAACCGGTACAAAAACTAATAAAAAACTTATAAAAATACGATAATTTATATAATAACTACTACTTATACATTTGAATAAAACTTAGTAATTTTGACTTGATTTGATACAATAATGCTCAAAATGGTATCAATATTGGGGTAAAATGTCGTAATAATGATCATAAATTTATCTCTCATCACAACCCCCTACTTTGCTTTTGGTCGTCCTCGAGCAAAACAAGCGATAAAACAAAATGAATGAGAGATAAATTCATGAAGATATAAGGTATAAGGAACAACTAGATAATACAACCATTAGAATTACAACCAGGCGTTAACCTCAATATAAGTGAATAACAGAGTGTGTGTGTGACAAGCCTTTTCAATTTCCACTATCCTCTCTTGAATAAATCAAGCAAAACACACAAATATCCATTCAGATGTGCCCCTAATGACTTTCCTAGGTATAGCGAAGAATGATTCCACACAAAGTTCTTCCGAGTACTTATTAGGATAATCCCTAAAGCATATCATTCGGTTTATCTTGGGGATAGTGAGAAGATAACTAAGTTTTCAACGACGCTAATTTTTTTTTTTTTTTTTTTTTTTTTTTTTTTGATGAACTTAATTTCACATGTGTAGCATATGCCTTCATTCCCAAGCAATAGGGACGTTTCGTGATAACACCCTAGGTGGACTACTATCATCAGCGTCGGGAGCTTTTAAACCTCATAGTGATATAGGACGTTTCGTGATAACGCCCTACTGCACTCAAATCATTGGTAGCTACAACCGACATATAGATAGTTCATCTTTATTTTAATTCCGCTTAACTTATATCCTTCCTATCACATTCAAACCTTCAGATATTCACAGTACACGTTCAAAAGTTAGGTACTAAGTTACTGTTATTATCTAGAATAACCACTAGGATACTGAATGGATACAGTTTAAAATTTTCGTTTCAATATCAAAGGCTTAAGTGAAGGAATTCATGTTACACAAATATATTTGGAATTACAATGCACTTACGGTTCACGTTGGTTATACACATCCAAATTGATCATTACATCTTCAAATCCATGAAATATATACCTTATCTGATTTATTTTAATCAACTAAATAATGCTCGAAAAAGATCGAAAACTAAAGGATTTATTGATACAAAATAAACATTAATTCCATTGCTAGACCAACGACTCCACTCCCCACTTACGAACTTACATTGTCCCCAATGTAAAGTGAGTGTAAAAAGTTGTTGGGAAAGCAATGGTGCACTAAAACAAGTCAAAACAAATACTCGGATGATAAAAAAGGGTGGGTGGGTGGGTCAAAGTTATGACCGTTGTGTGTGCAAATAAAATAAAAGTATGTGGAGTGTGACGATTGTAATGCAAAAGGGTAGATAAACACACCACATAAACTTTTATTGATTTAAAACACACAATATTCCACAAGAGTTGAACTAATACATGTCACACATTATTTGAAATTTAAAGCAGACTAGATCATGATATGAAATGTGTGACAAAGTATTAACTCGAGTCTTTTATACCCAGATCCTCAAGGGTTATTTCAAATCGTTCTAACAACCTAAGTCTAAGAAATGATGCATTTGAATTTTCTCTTTTTTTCCATCGATTTTCGGATAACCACCTAATCGTTCCGTTTAATGTCATTCAAACATTCATCCTAAGACTTGGTGAAACAAAATGAAAATCAATCCTAAGTATTAGCAAAGTATCATCCAAAGTATGAGTAATTATTATATTTAACATTTTACGGGCCTGCCTCCCGGTAGCGCTTTTAGTTAACGTCGTTTGCTCGACCAAAATGATAAGGATTAACTAATATAATATACTAAACAAAACGGGATACTTCTAACAATTACTCACAAAAGCACGTAACAATTAAGCACATAATCCACTAAAAATAAATGCTTAAGGAGTAAAAGGAAGGATAGTACCCGTCATTGACTACATTTATAGTCTATAGCCGGACTTTACCGTGCTTGATTTTAAGGCAATTGGTGGTGGGTCATCCTCACGCACCGCATCCTTCTTCAATATCGGTTTTCAACAGAGGTTAGACAATTCCCACCAATCCAAACGATTCTTGACCTTTTCCTTTGATTTTCGAGCTTTAGGTTTGCGAGCTTTCACATTATTCTTGAAGTCATCTTCTTCAATTACTGCGTGTTAGTACAATCCACGAAAAAAAAAACACAAAGTGTACACACAAGAACAAGATTCTAGTGTAATGCATGGATATTTCAATGAATTGTAAGTGTTGAAGACAACGCTCTCATGATTAACTCCCAAACTTCTCCCTTACTAAAATCGTCAAGAAAACATACATACTTTTTATCCAACTTCATCTTTGTAATAGGGATAGAATGTATACCTCCCTTACCCTTGTCATTAGATGAATATGGTAAAGCTTCCTCGAATGATCGTGTTTCATCATTCGTACATTTTTCTTCAAAATATGCATTGGATATGGTGTTGCCTTATCTGGTTGAACCGAGATGAATTTGGGTTGAGTGGATAAGCTTCGGTTTGAATTGGCCCTTTCAAACTTGGTTCCTTCCAACTCTGCTTCCAATTCGATTATTTCTATTTTTATTTTATTTATTAATATTCCTTGGGCATGATCAAGCCTCGTTCGGGGTTTCATCACTAGTTTGATCATTCTCGTATTTCGATTTGAAAATGATACTTGGTCGATTTCCTAATCGATATGACGCGTTTACTCTCAAATCTTAACCGCCTTTCGTAAGTGTTTAAATCAGGCCTATAAGGAGTGAGTGAGGCCTTACCACTTACGGTCATCAACTATCGAAAAATAGAAAAATAACTTGAAATAGATAAAACCGAATCGGATGGTGTTTCATTCTCGATTTCGCCGCTTTCATAACTCGATTTGACAATTCTTGTGGAATAGAAAATATCGAATAGAAAATAACACGAAATCGATAAAAAAAACCACATTTTTTTTCTCTCTCCCGGTAATTACCGACTCCACTCGGTATTTACCGAAATTTTTATTTTTTTCTCTCTCTCTCTCTCTCTCTCTCCGTAATTACCGAAGCCACTCGGTATTTACCGAGTATTTTTATAAAAAAAATTGGTATCTTACCAATAGGTAGGTACCAATGAAAATAAAAATAGAAATGAGATTGAGAAAAGTGTTGACTTATCCTAGGCTGTTATGACCACGTTTACTTTCTACTATCGACAATAGAAAATAACTCGAAATTGATAGAAGAAGAAAATTGGTAACTAAAAGAAGGTAGGTACCAACGGAAAAATTAAAAAAAAAATGTGATAAGAAGAGTGTTGACTTATCCTCGAGAATTTTGAGCTAATACAAGTAGTAACCCTAGACACAAAGAAAGAAATTAGCGACGTTTCCCCGGCAACGGCGCCAAAATACTGACATCGCCTAAACCTAACCTTGGAAACGGTGCCAGAAAGCTGACGGACATTACCTAGGCTATACAGATCCTAACCGGCAGTGTACCGGGTCAAATTGTAGTGCTAGTCTGGTGAGTCAGGTCGTATTCCTCAGGGAAAACATGGTAATTCTTTTAAGTGGGGTTAAACACCAAGAAGTTATTATTAACTCGATCTAAGTCGCAGTTTTTACTTTTTCCTGGGTTAGATTATGTTAGTAGTTAGATTGTTAGAGTTAGATGTTAGTAAAACAGTAAATAAATACAAATAGATATATAGATATATTTTTGGATCTAGCCAAGAATACTTTACTGAATCAATATCTTTTAGTAGAAATAAATGAGACAGATCTTCCTTTATTCAAGGTGTAAATTATATATGAATCGGTGTACTCTAAGCTAGACAACTCCTCCTCACACGAGCGTATGAAATTGTCATATGTCAAATGTCATCACCCAAGGTCCACAATCGCCCCATGCTAATCTTAGTTAGTCAAAACAGTGCAGTACAAATCTACCCCGGATAAAAGAGGTTATTCCGTTCGTCGGATGGCGATGTTATTCAAGAGGCTCCGGTTGTCAAGCGGATCGATTTAACACAAACGGTGTAGTTTCAATTAAGCGTGATTTTAACATTATTAAGATCTCGAGTACAAATTTCAATAAGATTCATCTTTCCAGACAAATCGCGCCGGGTAGGAAATAGGATTCCGTTAATCGACGGCCATTTTTACCTCGGTTTTTCTATTTTTACTCATATCGACTTCTCGGCCGTTCATCGCCAGTTATATGTGGTATTCATCATGATTGATTACGTCATTCCGAATATATTATCGTTACGTAGTGAAATAGAAAAAGATTCATTTATAATTGGTTTTAATCATGATTACCGAGTCGATCATTCATTTTACCAAAAGATTAACTAATTCAGATTCATATCTTGGCTAGATATATTTTTAGTTTAAAATAGTGATAGACACAAAAGTAATAACTTGATAAAATTACCCGTTTATTGTAGATCTAAGTCGTATCCTCTGAAAATAGCAACTTCTTCAATACAATTTTCTCGGTAATTCTCTCGAGCATTACAAAAAGATTTACTTTTATTTATAAAAACATATATACATACATAGACATATGTATATACGGGCCCGAAAATAAAATAAAACGAAAAAAGAGATGAAGAAGGGAGATGGAAGAAGAGGGGAGTGGAAGAAATGGGAGGAGGTGGAGAAGAGAGACATATGTATATACGGGCCCGAAAATAAAATAAAACGAAAAAAGAGATGAAGAAGGGAGATGGAAGAAGAGGGGAGTGGAAGAAATGGGAGGAGGTGGAGAAGAGAGATCTTGGCCAAGAGTGGCCAAGATGGGGCAAGGATTTTTTATGGATATGGGGAGGTATTTATAGCGGGAGTTGAGGGAGGTTGTAATGAGGGAGGTGATATTTGAGAGAGATATTTTTGGAGAATATGCTAAGTATATGCCAAGGAATATGCTAAACATATGCCAAGTTTGTTACAAGCACGTGGGAGGTATTGATGAGTTTGTTATGACTCATCATCATCATCATTAGTTAGCACATGGAGTAACATGCAACAAGTTGAGCCAAAAATATCCGGTTCGACCCGAGATATCAACTGTTCGGAAAAAAATTCATAACTTGAGTTGTAGACCTCCGATTGACGTGATTCGAAATGCGTTGGAAAGCTCATTTAAATATCTACAACTTTAGTCAAGAAATATTCTCCAGAAAATGCCTCTAATTCGGGTCAAATTTCCATCGAAAACAGGTTACGGTAGAAGCGCGTAGGAAAAATAATTTGATCCGTTGAACTCGTAAGCTTGTGGCATTTTCTTCTTTCCCTCAAAATCCATCTTTTAGGCTTCAAAACATGTCGTTACGTGGAATCTTGGTCAATATATAATCCTGCAATGAACCACCAAAATACCAAACGTAAATCCGACACGACACTCCGGTTACTAAACCGGTACAAAAACTAATAAAAAACTTATAAAAATACGATAATTTATATAATAACTACTACTTATACATTTGAATAAAACTTAGTAATTTTGACTTGATTTGATACAATAATGCTCAAAATGGTATCAATATTGGGGTAAAATGTCGTAATAATGATCATAAATTTATCTCTCATCAATAACTTACCCATTTTAGCACTTGAATGATGAAGAAATGGACTTGAAAGATGAAGAAGTGAGCACAAAATTGATATTAGATTCAAAGCCTTTGAAGGAATGAGAAAAATCTCGTTAATGTGGTGTATATTCAACAAGCACCTTACAACAACATTAATACCCATCTACCACTGTCAAACGTAGAAAAGCTACGTCTAAACGTAACAAAACCTACGTTTAAACGTAGATTTTATTACGTTTAGACGTAGCTAATTTTCAAAATATCTCCTTTGGATTTCCCTACGTTTAAACGTAGTTTATCTACGTTTAAACGTGGAAACCCCGCGTTCAAACGTAGAAAACCTACGTTTAAACGTAGGGAAAGATCAACTGCAACGTTTAATGTTAGTTATATTTCCTTACGTCTGAACGTAGATATATCTACGTCTGAACGTAAGGATCTCTACGTTTACCATAATTTTCATGTCAGAAAAGGCACAACCTGATTTTCAAGTGTCAGGTCTGACCCGACCTGATTTTCCAATTTCTGGATTAATACTTGGGTCCGCCGTACATCTCATTAGTTGTAATTTGTGCATTATTGAGGCTAAGTAGCTAGGACATTGACCCTAGCTTCTATTATTGTTGTTATAATTACTAAATAAACATATAAAAGTTTGCTATTATTAAACATATAGTACGGTTGCCCATAAGCTATTGACTCAGCAGTAAGTCTTGTGTACCTTAATTCGGAGATTACAGATTCGAGTAAGTGATGTGTTTCTTAGAGCAGCCCTAGTGAAGGAGGTTTGGAGAAGTTCTTTCTTCTATCTGTCAGTCTAGATATGTTCTCTCCAATAAATGTGAAATAATGGAAGAAATGTAAACAGTTTTTTTTTTCAAGATTTTCTGTGTTCTTCTCTATTTTGAGAGAACCATGGAGATAATACTCTATCCCCAAAAAGGGTCAGTTTTAATTATTAAGTAAATTGTGTGCTTTTTTTTTTTTTTTTTGCGTGAAACAAGAAAAGTTAGTTAAAACTAGGATTAAAAAAATCCGCCATTAATATTTAATAATATTTTAATCAATAGAGTCAAAATATTTATCACCATTACAACATCTAATCACACACAATTAATTATCTACAATCATTCTATATTATCACCATCAACATCACATCACACACAAATTATCCTTACAACTCTTCTGTATTTATCTTTCAATCATCTTTCTCCATATCATCCAAACATCACCAATCAATAGCCTTATCTCCCGATCACCATTACTCTTGCTCTTAATCCGGAGGTTTCGAATTCGAGTCCCAGTAAAAACAAAAAATGTATGTATGTATCTTTCGTATATGTTAAACAATACCTTTAACATATATAGGAGTAATGACTAAAGAGAAGTAAAAAATTTATAGGAGTACGGACAAGAGTTTTTTTTTAAAGAAAGTACGGACAAGAGTTGAACATATGTAACATGTATTGTATTCATTAATTATGATTATATAAATATAAATATAAGGTTTTCATTATGGTCAATAATTAAATAATAATCATTTTTTTCTGTACAGATTAAAATGTGCTGCAAACAATATACCTATGCTATGCTGACACTTGGAATAAAAAGGATTCTTTGTCATAACGTAGCTAGGTAGTATAAATTTTGTGTTAATAAAAGAGTTATTATAAAAATACTACATACGTGTCAAAATATAATTCATTCTAATTTTTCTATTTGGTCTCATAATATAAATCATTTACAATGCTAATTGTTTATTTAATAATATTTTTCTTTATATTACTTTAATTTATATTCATCCTACCATTTTTACTTGCTTTACAGTTATATTTATAATAATCAAATGATGTATTAGGTATTTTAGCAATACAATAATAATATTTAATTATTTTCTTAAATTATATATATGAAAACTAAAGAATGATTTATATTTATTTTAAGACGTGTGAAAGCACCATGAAAAAAGAAGTCTAACAATTTAAAATTACAAAGGTTGGTGGGTAGTCGATATGTTCAGAAATATTTAAACTTAAAGGACATATTTGTCACATTTTATCCCTTGTGTTGGATTTTAGCCTGATTAGATACTAACTCCCCATTTGTTGGATTATACTTTCTTTTAAAAACACACTCAACAATGATAGAGAAGTAACATTATATCAAAAAATAGTTTTATTATATTTAATAACAACTGTTGAAAAAAATCAATACTCCGAATGAAAACTGACACACACACAAAAAAAAAAAACACACTTCAAGACACGTAAATGCGTTATCTATAAAGAGACATTTTGTTTCTTACGATAGTCATTTAGGGAACTAACGAAAATCCCTCTCAAGATACAATGGAGGATATTGATTCAAACAGTGACTTGTTTGAATCAAACCAGAAGACACTTAGAAAATTCTAATGATGCTTTCAAACTTGACACTAATTTCGTTTGCATGTTGGTGCCTTTTATAGGTCAAATATACATCATACACGAAGTGAGGTACACCTACGCAAATGGGTAAAGGTCATCTCCTCTCACAGGTGCATGCATTCGCTTGTAGACGTACTTCACTTCACAGATGCAAGCATTTGAATTGCACAGATGCACCAGTTCGACTTTTACAGATGCATCTGTTCAGATGGAGACATTTAGCCTTCGGGGGTGTTGCCCCTAAGCTCCAACGAGTTGGCACTGACCCCTCGAACCGTGGAGGGACGTTGCCCCCTCGACATTTCGCGACCTAACCGGGCAATTCGAACCCCGTTTCGTCACGACAATCCGAATCAAAACAATAACAAATTAAATATGTAATTTATGAAAAAATATCTAACAACATAATATAGTAACATAATATAGTCACCATATAAAAATTACCTATTAAATTTGTGAGTTATTTAGGTCACATAGGACATTGAAAACATTGACTACCGCAGGTATATAATCATCCAAAATCTAACAAACTATTTTAAATATTGAACGAATCTACAAAATTGGTCCACATTCCTTATCATGGTGATAAAATATAAAACTATTGCGTGGAAATATAATTATAAAGATTAAACAAATAAATTAACACACAAAAATATTAATGATTAAAGAATAAAGATCGTTTTCAAAATAAATTTATTAAGTACTATTATTTTGAAAACGACCTCGATATAAATTAATGATAAATAGGATGTCAAAGCTATCAAATTAAACAGCTTTTAAAAAAATAAAAAATTAGAGGCATTATATCTTTAGGATATTTTTACAGTATATCCTATAGATGTTATAGTCTTTTTGTGATGTGTTTGCAGGCGGATAAATGCTATAAAATTTCCCATTTTACATTCAAAAGAATTCTTTAGGAACCTTTTACGGAAGATGAGATTCTTTGTGCGCTTAAGCAACTCCCTTGTCGGAAGGCTCCAGTTCCAGACGGCATGTATGTGAATTTTCTTCAGAAATACTGACATATGATTGGTTCTGAGATTTTGCAGGTGATACTGGCTATCCTAAATGAGGGCATGAACTTGGGATCGTTGTGTGAGACTTACATTGCCTTAGTGCCTAAGGTGGCATCCCCCACCCGGGTAGCGGAGTTGTGCCCTATTGCACTCTACAACTCGACGTACAAGCTGCTCTCTCGTGTTATAGTAAATAGGCTCTTTGGAGATCAACGATGTTATTTCCGGCAACCGAGTGCCTTCGTGTCCGGTATATTGATAACATACAATGCCATAATTGTTTCTCGAGGCATTTCACTCTATGAAAGTGGGAGCACATGGATGTCATAACCATGCGGCTATCAAGCTTGATATGGCCAAGGCATTTGATCGGGTGGAATGGAGCTATCTACGGGGTGTTGTGCATCAAATGCGCTTTCTGGAGCTTTTGTTGACATATTGCGCCGGTGTATCTCGTCTATCACTTACCGGGCTCTTGCTAAAGGCAGGCCTGGACCCCGGATTGTGCCAACTTAGGCAATCAGATAGGGAGATCCTCTCTCCCCGTTCCTTTTTATTATATGTGCAGAGGGGCTGACCTACTAGATCGGGCTACGTGCGGTGGATTGTTTCGAGGTATTTCATTTGGCGGTCAAGCACAGGTCCAGGTTTCACACTTGCTGTTTGCTGATGACGTTATGTTATTTTTTGAGTATTTGGATAGGATGCTAGAGACACTGATGGATCTTTTTAATCACTACGGGATGCTTTCTGGCCAAGCTATTAATTTTCACAAGCCTAGTTTGTACTTTAGTAGGGCTATTCGGCAGGATGACAGGGAGCACATATCAAATTTTCTTCAGATCCCCGTTGGGAATGGTACGGGTAAGTACCTAGGCAAGCCCTTTTGTCACAGGGCGGAATAAGCGGCGCGTTTTCGATTTTCTCCGTGAGAAGGTGTGGATGAAACTGTCAGGATGGAAGGATAAATTTCTCTCTCTGACTGGTAAAGAGGTCATGATCAAATCAAGCCAGCAAGCTATTCCCCCATTCATCATGTAGTGTTTCAAAGTCCCTGTCATGCTAGTTCAGAAGATTGAGCGTTATATTCAGGGCTTCTACTGGGGGGACACTGAGTCTAAACAGAATGTGCATTAGAGGAATTGTGATACTTGTTGCATGCCCAAGAATCTGGGCGGCTTGGGATTTCGCAATTTAGAATGTTTTAATTTAGCCTTGCTGGCTAAGTAATCGTTGAGATTCCTCACCTGTCCAACAGCTCTTGCAAGCTGCGTTCTAAATGCGAAGTACCACCCAGGTACGACTATTATCGCAGCGGGGTTGGGGATCAAGACATCTTTCTTGTGGAGGAGTTTGCTGAAGGGCAGAGAGATGTTAATACAGGAGCTGCGACGGCGGATAGAGGATGGGAGTTCAGTTTACGTTTTCACGATGCTTGGATCTCAGTCGTCTTCCTTTCAGTATAGACATTCGTCCCAATCTTTGCCAACGGATAGTAAGGTGCATGACTTGTTTTTTCCGGCAACAAGCAGTGGAATCTGCCTCTCCTCATGCAGGAATTATTGTTTATCTCTCTTGGACTATTTCTGAATGTTCTTATTGAAGTACGACAATTCTGAAAGCCCGAAAAGTTCAAGCTAGTAAGAATATGAGATAAATGAAACTTAGGAATTAATCTTCAATTGGATTGAAGCAATTAATAAGCGGAGAGTGTTTGAAGTTGTCGAGAAAGGAATAAGATTCCCCTTTAAGGATACCATTCTTGGATATGCACTTAGATTGTGTCTCTAAAATGGAAAGAACACTTTATACGATAAAGGTGTGACGTAAGTCATGCAAAGTATCCTTACCCGTTTCGGGATACCGCCTTATACATACACTTAACCGAGTTCCAAAGAATAAAGGTTGAATAAATTCCATATTAGATATGGAAGGGGATAATATCGAATCTATCTTAACGATGATTTGAAGTTGTCATAGGAAAAGTCAGAAAGGCTTGGAGCCTAGTATGACATATGCGACTTTCTAGAATATCTTAGCAAGTACGCTATATATCATTTACATGCCCACGGAACAAAAGGTGTTTGTCTCCAAATATGCTGTCTTCTAGTGGAGGTGTTTCTTCCAAAAGAAACAGTGGGAGTGAAATGAGATCTCTAAAGAGTTTGAGAACCACAAGGAGAGATTCAACCATAAGAACATGAGCAGACGCCACATAGTATTCAGGTGTAGAATACTGCTCAGTGCACACAAAAGTTCTATAAGTCTGTGGCCTGAAAAGGCTGTTGATGTGTTCATCTTGAAGAATGAATATCTCACGACTTATGAAGGAATGTTTGAGAGGCAAGATTGAGAGATATGGCCAGGAGCCATAATATCTGAATTAGATCCCATCGATGACGACCAGGTTGTGGACCTAGTTTGTCTTACCTAAAGGGAATGTCCCTGAAAGGCTAACATGGATGGTAATACGATTGCCATAAGGCCAAAGTGACACATGAATGGTACGAGGTGCAAACCTTGTAATTATCCTTATGCTGCCAGCTGAGCCCGGTTCTATTCAGAAAATGCTTGTTATAATTTCGTATCATGGCTATATGATAGTGTTGATGACGTTGGGCAAACAGCTCGGTGTGCATGGACGATAACATGATATGTGAGCCCACAAGATCCATTTATGGACTCAAACAAGTTTCTCTAGACGATTTCTTTGTTTGATAATCAAAAGAGTTTGATTTAGTCAAAAGAAGGGATATGCCTAATGAAGTGGGAGTGTGTTACGATTTTTGAGTAAGGTATTGGATATCTCTCTCGAGAATTATCATCCCATGTCACAATCAATTAATGTTTGGTAGTTCAAGGTCTTTACGAAAGCACTTGGATTAGCAGTTCTTATTTTTGGAATTAGGAATCTATAGGGATAGATATAACTGCTGTTAATTTATAGTTTACCTATATAGATGTGATGCTAAAAGAGTTTAGCATAGATCATGATAGGAGATACTGCTAGCTGGTGTTCTCAAGATCTATCTATGTTAGGACGTTAGTCCTAAAGATAAGGTGAAAGATGATGCGTATGGAAGGTTTCCTTTGCTAATGCGATAGGAACCATCATAAATGTAATGCCAGATGTTCATATTCCATGAAGAGTCATGAGAAAGTATGAAAGTAAATCTGATGAATGTCGAGAATATCCCTAAACAAGTTAAGGATGGTTTCTAGTTTATCAAAACTTAGAATCGGATAAATATAAATATACTGAGATGTGTATCCTGAGTCTTATGAACGCAAGTGGGAGCTCGCAACTGGTGTGCAATCACTTTGATCAAGTGAAGAAATGTTTGGAAATGTTCTCAAACAAGTGATCACTTTGTATATTCTACAACTAAGCCAAAACACAAGATGTGCTTTGAAGGCGCAAATGAAGCAAAGATACATGGATCTAGAAGGTTCATTCTTGAACCTTGTGTGGTTCTTCCACCTTTACTATATAGCTGATATAGGGGTGGATTCATTGCTTGAAGCAAGGACCAGGGTCTCATCAGAGATTCATGTGTGTTAAGACGGTTCCTTTTGACTTTGTCATTTGGAGCATGATATGAAGATAGTCTGAGTCCCCACAGAGAGTGATCCGTTCAAGGCTAGGGCTAGTTGCAACTGTTGTATGAGATTCTTGTGTTTCAACTTGGTCTTGTGTGTACGAGTGATTGGTTTTAAGCCAAGTGGGAAATTGTTGAAATAGTGTCCTAAACCCAATCGGGTTGGACCGGATCCGACCGGGTCGGATCATTTATACTATTTCTTTATGATTATACATATATAATAAATGGCTTTTTTGTTGTCATATATTTGTTCTTTTAAATAACCAATTATGAATTGTTATATGATAACGTCCTTAATATTAAACTGTGATAGAGAAACCATGATAGGCGATTATGGTTGATGAGATCTCTAATCACTTAAACAAGTTTGATACTTAAATGTCTCTAGGTTGATGTACTATTAAAGCCCTGGCATTGATAGTGCGTCTGAGATCAGCACGTATTAGATGTCTTCGTCGTTAAGTAAGGCGGGGATAGATCTCGTCTATCAAAGTGTAGAGTCACTTGGGTCAGACGTGGGCGTGTATTAGAGAATGTACGTTAGACTGACCCACTTACACTGTTAAGTGTCACACTATGTGACGGTTGTGTAATTATCCTTAGGACCGGAGTCTACATGGCATCACGTTGTGGATTGTCACACTTTGACACTATTGAGGTTTCCTCTAACCATGGGACGATTGATCGAACTTTTCTAAATGTCCAATCTAACCGGCAGTGTACCGGGTCAATTGTAGTCTAGTAAGTGGTCAAGGTCGTATCCACGAGGATTGTGAGGTTGAACACCGAAAAGCTATCATTATCTTGATCTAAGTCGCAATAATACAAGAAAGTAAATGTATCTAAAAGTGTACTACTACAAAGGGTGATAAATGATAAAAGACCTAGCCAAGACAATATGTAGACTAGCAACCTCTAATAGTGTCATGAGAATGATTTCCTTCCAACCTACCAATGGTGTTCAAAAGTGTGAAACGGTGCATTCCTAAGCAAGTGATTCCCCTCATACGAGTGTATGGAATTACTCTCTACCTCCTCCTTGGTCTAGGCGTCCTAAACCTAATGAATCGGTATGCTACGCACGTGAATGCAATGACAATGCCACTATCCCCGGATAAGAAATCGAATGCCTCAAAAGGTCGATTTTACCTTCCGGTTCCCCTACCATCTTCCCACACTTAACATCTCCTTTCGGTCTCCGTTAAATGTGTAAATGGAAGCATTAGTTAATTACTCCAATACAAGAAAACCATACAATGCAAGTAGGAAAAGATTCATCACAATTGAAACTAACAACATAAACAATCATTCCCAATCAACATAAGAGATTAAACTAATTCTACAACATCATCTTGCCTAGTTTAACCTAGCCACTCATAACTACAAACATTAACATAACAAGGCTAACATTCATAATCATAAGAACACTTGAATCAAAATAAAGATTAAGGATTACCAATCACAAGTAAAGAGCTCGAAAATGGTGTTCTTCATTCAAGCTTTCAAAACCTTCAATGGAATCAACACTAGTGTAGTTTAACTCCAATCAAGTAGTAGAAGCTAGACTAAGAATCCTTAATATTACAATCAAAATCGAGAGTTAATTTCTACATGAAATTCGGCCAGAGAGCCCTTAGTAAGGCTGGTTTGGTGCCACCAAGAGAGGAAGAGAGTGGAGAAGATGAAGTTGGGGTTGAATAAAATGATAAATTCGATCCAAAATTAGGTTTTAAAGGCTGAAAACTGCTCCTGTGACGTTTTGGCGCGCGTCACAAAAGGTTTGGCGTGCGTCACAAAAATGGCTGAAACTCTCCGAATAGCTACAGTGACGTTTGGCGCGCGCCACAATAAGTTGGCGTGCGCCAATTTCACAGTTGCTCACCAAAATCGCCATAACTTGAGTTGTAGAGCTCCGATTGATGTGATTCAAATTGCGTTGGAAATCTAATTTCTCCATATACAACTCTCATTCAGAAGTCTTCTCCAGAAAATGCCTCTAAGCTGGGTCAAATGTCCGTTGAATGTATGCTACGGTAGAAGCATAAAAGACAAATGATCCGTTTGAACTCGATAGCTCCGGCATAATCTTCTAGCCATCAAAAGAGCGTGTTTATGGTAAACACGTGGTGTCACTCGGGTCTTGGTCAACCTATAATCCGCAATACAACACAAAAATAACAAGCGTAAACCCGACACGGACGCTCCAGTTACTATAACCGGTACAAAACTATCAAAATATGATATTTTGTATAATAATTACTATCTACATATTTGGGTGAAACTAAGAAACTAATGATTCAAATTGATACGAGAACATCAATAAATGCATGAGAAATGAGGATAAAACATCGTGAAATGCATCAACTAGTTGACTCACATCAACGATCATGCGGTAGTGATCGGGTGTGATACTGAAGCATGCGGAGTATACATGTTTGGTAAATCATGAATCGCTGCACCTATGAATAGGGGTGAATATCCGAAAGGGCCTTCTTATAAGGAATGTCTTACTCTCATGAATCTTTGCAAAGTGGAAGTAAATGAGTTACTTCGAGAGAGCATGATATCCAGATTATATGATACGATCGTCAATGCTTGACACTCGACGTACGACCGTATTGATATTATTACAGAGATATGATTCTATTTACACGCTAACCGAGCACATGAAAGGTAGTAGTCATTGCGTATTGACTCTTCCGATGATTGGGAGTCACGGACGTGTTGCAGACGCTATCCGTGATCGTTAGATGTGAAGGGCATTTTCATAATTGCGCCTTATGTCTACGGCCAACATATTCGGAAGCATATCGGGTAACACACATATGAACATCGGTTATAGTTGATAACCAAATAAGGAAAGTTTATCTCATACTATAAAGGTTATAGTGATAAATTAATATGGTGGAATTTATTTATTATGAATAAATATAATACATGATTTTAATTATGTTGATTAATTAAATATATATATTATATATATGTGGCTACATGAATTTGGCTAATAATGGGGGCTAAGTTGTAAAGTGTATAGGATACATTTGAATTATGTAATTTAATTAATAAGATTACTATAATATTAATATTTGATATTAATTGATTTTGGAAAAATATATTTATGGTAATAAGATAAAGATAGTCAATATTAGATATTAACAATATCTTGGAAATATTTAATATAAGATATTAAATTAAATGAGATAAATCAGTTAAAGGGATTTTCCTTATCTTATTAGGAAAAATATTTTCTCTCTCATCAATCTACTAGAAGCTAATCACAATCAGTTTGGGAATAAGATGGGGCGCCCCAATGCTCTATATATTGGAGGCTTGGCTAGCTCTATTGTACACCATAATTCCAAGAGCTCATTGTTCTTGTAAAAGATAAGAGAGCTTCTTAGAGAGAGATTGTAGAGAGAGAAAAGGTTGACCTAGAAGTCGAGTTTTTCTAGTAGCAATCCTTGGCGGGATTCCGGTGAGGTGCTCGTGTGGATTACAGGTAGAGGCCGGACGCTTGGACGGCTCGCGCACATCTACTCCTACGGGACGGTCAAAGCGTCGATCTTTTAGATCAAACGAGGTAATTTTGCCGTCCCCTCTCTTGTATGTTTATTGTTTAAACGGAGACGATCCTGGATCGGGAAATCAATTTTTAAATTCCGCTGCACTACTCGATTGATTTCCTAACAGTGGTATCAGAGCGGTTTTCGAGCTTAAGCAATAAGCATCTTTTATTCGCGTAGTAAATTAGATACAATAGTTTGACCATTGGAAATCAAATAGTATGGATTAGATAGTAGATATAAGCAAATAGTTTGACCATTGGAAATAGTTTGACCATTGGAAAGCCATGTGGCATCACCCAAATTGTTGGGAAGAAATATGATTTGGTTATGAACCAAATCTAGGCTATTCCAACGTTTTGGAATAGTGTCTAGCCTATTCTAAAATATTTGATTTTGGAAAAAGGCTCAGCTTCTGTGACTTTTCCAAAATATTTGATTTTTGAAAAGGGCCAGGATGCCTTTAATTTGGTTTGGACCAAACCAAATGTATCTTTTTGATTAATAATCAAAAGGAAATAAACAAAATAGACCCACTTGATTTTAATTTTATTTAAAATTGTTTAAACTAGAAAATTAAAATTAAAATCGATTTATTTTTAATGGTTAATATTATTTCGATTAAAGCTATTAATTAATTAAACGTTAATTAATTAATTGATTGGATGCTATAAGACGCAAGTAGTTAAAATTGAAATTTTATCTTTTCATAAGATATTGATTGTATGGATTAGATAGTAGATATAATATGATTATATGAATCCCGATTGATTATGGACTCACCAATAGGATGAAGTGAATGCTTTATTTTTCTGTTGGTTTTTTATTATTGTCCTAGGCCGTTATGAAGAACGTGACCTAGTTTTGTTTCTCGCATTATCCCACTCCGTTAGCTTCCCCCGTGTGCGGGGCGGGTGTAAAATTCATTAAATAGATTTTTATGTAAAATAAATTGAAGACAAGGATGAAGACCAAAAGAAAGCGATAAAGATCAATGGAGATGGTGCATGTCAAAGATCCATTGGTGGTTGCGGCTACCCTTAGATGTGGCACGCGGTTTCGTCGATTTGTATTGAAACCGCACACTCAGAAAAGTCAATGATCATACCGTTTATTTTGTGCGCGAATGTTGCGTATGTTTTACTTATATGATATTGTAGTAATATGCACGTAATAGATGAGACCGTAATTAAATAAAATTAATTAAGTGAATTAATTTAAAATTACTCCCACAACAAAAATCGAGTTATATTTGTCTCCCAATATTATAATGACGGTTAAGAGCCCTTGTTCGGATCAAACCGATCGCCCTCGTCGGGAGTTGACTCTACCTCGGGTATATCGTCGTTATCTAGATATGATCGTTATGAGATCTCATGAATATTTGGGTTATGACTCGACTTAGAATCTTGCGGTGATTGGCCCTCGTCAGGACCATCTGATTTTAGAGACAAGGGGTTGACTATCATATAAGATGTGAATTGTCAAAAAGTTGACTAGTCAACCACCAAGAGTCACATAGAGATGTGATTGGTAAAATGTTACATACCTTTCGCATTATTCGGTTGATCGGCCCTTGTCGGGAATCGGGTAACTAGATAGGATCTTGGCCACTAAAGAATTTTTGAAAGATTCTTGAAAGTCAATTGGGAGTAGTTGACTAGTGGGAGCAAAATCATAATCCCAAAGACCATCTTTGATTTTGCATGTATAATAACCAACGATCTTTTATCTTTATTTTATGTTGTAGTTATAGCAAATTTTATTTATGTTTTATTCTCGATTAGTAAAACCAAATAATGATTGTTACCTTTGAGAAACGTTCTCAAGTAAGTTTAAGTAATTTTAATCCTTTTAAAATAAGCAATGATACGAGCAATTGCGTTTCAGTAGTTGAAGACAAGGAGACTACATATTTGATGGAGTGCTCTAAGACTTTAATTATTAACGGAAGTTCACATATTGGACATAACGATATCCAATGGGTCACTCCATCGCATTTGCGATGATGATTATTCAAACATTAGATGGATTGGATAAGGATGACCACGTCGAGTTTTGGAAAGGTCGTTTTTGAAATTGTAAGATTTAAGTATCGACTTAATTCTTTAATCATTGCTTGAAAGTAAATTAAATAGTTCATGTTTTGAATATGATTCGAAAGGTTGAATAGGCTATTTAACAAACGTTGGATTTTCTTTATGAAAGAAAATTGAAGACACAATTCTTGTGATTTTTCTTAAGTCTTATGAAGACTAAATTAGGAAATATTTACAAAAGCTTGAAGGATTAAAATGGAAAGTTAGGCAAGTGATTGAGTAAGAGAGCTTATCGAAGTCTCTACCCTAAGCAAGTAAGTTGAGATAAATCCATCTAAACTCAAGTCAATTCTCGGATATATGATATCCTACGAGTGTGATTAAATTAGAAAGATTAAATACAGATTTGGAAGGTGAAGTAAACGTTGTAACACTTACCATATTCTGGATCTAGTAAACTAATAAGGAAACTAAATAAATGTTATTACGTTCTGGTTCTTATGAAGAACACGACTTTCAGTTACTTGTTAGGATTTAGTAGACATATTCAATTGTAATGAATAAATGTTGTTCCGATAAAGTTGAACGGTCACTGAATCTAACATACTAGATTATTGTCACTATATAGTCGATATAGGTGATGAGATCTCAACAAAGTTTCTGTATGGCTGTTATCCTTAATGTTTGTGGTTGTTCTAGCCATAGTCTCTATGGAGGAGAGTCGTGTGATCAGATGTCATTCTGATGACGTCTGAGCCATATGATTAGGAATCATGTGGGTTATACGTATCTCATCCAAAGGTGACTAATATACCCTTTTATGAAAATGGTTATAAAATCTAGAAAATTGACTAAAGCCTAAACATATTGATGGCTGTTGGCTTATGACAATTTATACCACAAATTATTGTTTCTCTCTTGGACTATTTTTGAATGTACTTATTGAAGTATGAAAATTCTGAAAGCCCGAAAAGTCCGAGCTAGTACGAATATGAGATAAATGAAACTTAGGAATTAATCTTCAATTACGTTAAAGCAATTAATAACTGGAGGGCGTTTCAGAAGTTGTCTGAAAAGGAATAAGATTCCCTTTTTAAGGATACCATTCTTGGATACGCACTTAGATTGTGTCTCTAAAATGGAAACAACACTTTATACGATAAAGGTGTGACGTAAGTCATGCAAAGTATCCCTTACCCGTTTCGGGATAGTGCCCTTATACATACACTTAACCGAGTTCCAAAGAATAAAGGTTGAATAAATTCCATATTAGATATGGAAGGAGATAATGTCAAATCTATCTTAACGGATGATTTGAAGTTGTCATAGGCAAAGTCAGAAAAGCTTGGAGCCTAGTATGACATATGCGACTTTCTAGAATAACTTAGCAAGTACGCTAGATATCATTTACTTGCCTGCGGAGCAAAAGGTGTTTGTCTCCAAATATGCTGTCTTCTAGAGGAAGTGTTTCTTCCAAAAGAAACAGTGGGAGTGAAATGAGATTTCAAAAGAGTTTGAGAACCACAAGGAGAGATTCAACCATAGGAACGTGAGGAGACGCCACATAGTGTTGAGGTGTAGAACACTGCTCAGTGCACACAAAAGTTTTATAAGTCTTTGGCCTGAAAAGGCTGCTGATGTGTTCATCTTGAAGAATGAATATCTCATGACTTATGAAGGAATGTTTGAGAGGCAAGATTGAGAGATATGGCCAGGAGCCATAATATTTGAGTTAGATCCCATCTATGACGACCAGGTTGTGAACCTAGTTTGTCTTTCCTAAAGGGAATGTCCCTGAAAGGCTAACATGGATGGTAATACGATTTCCATAAGGCCAAAGTGACAGCTGAAAGGTACGAGGTGTAAACCTTGTAATTATCCATATGCTGCCAGCTGAGCCCAGTTCTATTCAGACTATGCTTGTTATAATTTCGTATCATAGCTATATGATAGTGTTGATGAGGTTGGGCAAATAGCTCGGCGTGTATGGACGATAACATGATATGTGAGCCCACAAGATCAATTTATGGACTCAAACAAGTTTCTCTAGACGATTTCTTTGTTTGATAATCAAAGGAGTTTGATTAAGTCAAAAAAAGGGATATGCCTAATGAAGTGGGAGTGTGTTACAATTTTTGAGTAAGGTATTGGATATCTCTCTCGAGAATTATCATCACATGTCACAGTCAATTAATGTTTTGTAGTTCAAGGTCTTTACGAAAGCACTTGGACTATCGGTTCTTATTTTTGGAAATAGGAATCTATAGAGATAGATTTAATTGTTGTTAGTTTATAGTTTACCTATATAGATATGATGCTAAAAGAGTTTAGCATAGATCGCGACAGAGATCTTTTGCTAGCCGGTGTTCTCAAGATCTATCTATGTTAGGACGTTAGTCCTAAAGATAAGGTGAAAGATGATGCTTATGGAAGGTTTCCTTTGCTACTGCGATAGGAACCATCATAAAAGTAATGGCAGATGTTCATAGTCCATTAAGAGTCATGAGAAAGTATGAAAGTAAATGTGGTGAATGTCGAGAATATCCTTAAACAAGTTAAGGATGGTTTCCTAGTTTATCAAAACTTAGAATCAGATAAATATAAATATACAGACGTGTATCCTGAGTTTTATGAACGCAAGTGGGAACTGTAATCTGGGTTTGCAATCACATTGATTAAGTGAAGCAGTGAGCTGGAAATGTTCTCAGCAAGTGATCACTGTAAATTCAACAACTAACCCGAACAGAGTATGCGCCTTGGAGGCGCAGCGGAAGCAGTACATGGATCTAAAAGGTTCCTTCCTGAACCTTGTGTGGTTCTTCCACCTTCACTATATAGCTGATATAGTGGTGGATTCATTGCTTGAAGCAAGGACCAGAGTCTCATCAGAGATTCATGTGTGTTAAGGCGGTTCCTTTTGACTTGGTCATTTGGAGCATGATATGAAGATAGTCTGAGTCCCTACGGATAATGATCCGTTCAAGGCTAGGGGTAGTTGCAACTATTGCATGATATTCTTGTGTTTCAACATGGTCTTGTGTGTTTGAGTGATTGGTTTTAGGCCAAGTGGGAGATTTTTGAAATAGTGTCCTAAACCAAATCGGGTTGGACCGGATTCGACCAGGTCGGATCATTTATACTATTTCTTTATGATTATACATATATAATAAATGGCTTTTCTGTTGGCTTATATTTGTTCTTTTAAAGAACCAATTATGAATTGTTATATGACAATGTCCTTAGTATTAAACTATGATAGAGAAACCATGATAGGCGATTATGGTTGATGAGATTTTTAATCACTTAAACAAGTTTGATACTTAAATGTCTCTAGGATAATGTACTATTAAACATGGCATTGATAACAGACTAGCACGTATTAGATGTCTTCTGTCTTTAAGGGTAGGGATAGATCTCGTTTATCGAAGTATGGAGACACTTGGACTGTACGTGGACGTGTATTAGAGAATACGTACGTTAGACTGACCCACTTACACTGTTAAGTGTCACACTATGTGACGGTTGTGTAATTATCCTTAGGACCGGAGTCTACATGGCATCACGTATGGATTGTCATGCTTTGACACTATTGAGGTTTCCCCTAACCATGGGGAAAACATGCGGTAGTGATCGGGTGTGATACTGAAGCATGCGGAGTATACATGTTAGGTCGTCTGGGAATCGCGTACCCTATGAATAGGGGTGAATATCCGAAAAGGCCTTCTTATAAGGAATATCTTACTCTCATGAATCTTGGAAAAGTGGAAGTAAATTAGTTACTTCGAGATAGCATGATATCCAGATTATAAGATATGGTCGTCAATGCTTGACACTCGACGTACGACCGTATGGATATTATTACAGCGATAGGATTCTATTTACACGCTAACCGAGCACATGAAATGTAGTAGTCATTGCATATTGACTCTTCTGATGATTGGGGGTCACGGACGTGTTGCTAGACGCTATCCGTGATCGTTAGATGTGAAGGGCATTTTCGTAATTGCATCTTATGTCTACGGCCAACATATTCGGAAGCCTATTGGGTCACACACATATGAACATCGAGTCGGATTAAAATGTGGCTATAGTTGATAACCAAATAAGGAAAATTTATCTCATACTATAAAGGTTATAGTGGTAAATTAGTATTGTGGTATTTATTTATTATGAATAATTATAATACAAGATATTAATTATGTTGATTAATTAATTTTATCAACATTGAGACTCAAATTCAAACCTCTAAGGGAACCCTTAGCTGAAGCTCTTCTCTCCACGCTTGGAGATTCTGCCGCCCCTCAATGGCCGCCATTGAGAGGGATGATATTTCCGGCATGGTGCAATCCTTGGACCTTACTGAGGAGGAATCGGTGATATGTGATTTACCACAGCAGTCTTTTACGCCGTCACGGGATCTGTGTAATCGGAGCTTGCTCTGTAAGCTCCTCACGCCGCGAACTATAGTGATTTCTGGGCTCAAGACCGCCCTTGCCAAGTCCTGGAGATCGGCGGCTTTTACGGTGGCTTGTGTCGATAAGTCGATTGTCCAATGTGTTTTCGACAGAGAAGAAGATCGGGCTTATGCTCTTACCATGGGGCCATTGTGTTTCGATAATTATCTGGTGATTACGAAATGGTGGGAAGAAAATTGGCGAGACAACTTGCAGTTCTTTTCTACAGAGGCGTTTTAGGTGCAACTCCATAACCTCCCATTCCAACTTTGCACCCAAGAGATCGGCCGGAAATTACTCCAGAATTTTGATTTAGAAGCAGGTGGTTCCGGTCAAATTCGTGAAGATATTCGTTCTGGGGAGCGCTCCTTTCGGTTCCGCGTGGTGGTTCCCGTTGGCCAGGCTCTCTGGCGATGTATTTGTATGCGTGATGAACGGGGTCGGGTGATTCGGGTCTCGATTCTATACGAGCGGCTGCCATACCTCTGTTTTAATTGTGGCCATCTTGACCACACCATCCGTTATTATACAAAATTTAGGAGAGAACCCACGGTTGAGCAGCAAAACCGCATGCCCTATGGAACTTGGCTCAACGCCATGGCAGGGACTCGTCTGGTAGAACACGTCCGGTTAGAAGAGGAGCAAGCCGGCCTGCAACTTGTGCTCTTAGACCAGATGGAGCCACCGGAACGGGCTGTTGAAAAGGGAGATGGAGGTGGTACTCGGTCCGGTCATACTGTTGCTCCACCTTTACAGCAGCCGGACCCGTTGATGACGATGGCAGAGCAGCGAACTGGGACAGATTTGTCAATTAAGCCGATGAGGGACATTCAAGAAGTTCCGGCGCCGGTGGGTTTGGCTTCTATGGATATTACGCAGGTTTAAGGTGGGGAAGTAGGGGTACCGGCTGGGGCTTTCAATATGGCCCCCACTTTTGTACTTTCTCCAGGAATGGATATACCCCTTTTGATTGGGGACCACAGATCTCATTGGCGGGTCTCTACTTATAAACGGATGGCACGTGCCAGGGGTAGAGCTGCTGCCACGGGGAGTGTCCTCCCGATGGAAAAGAAACGAAAAGCGCAAGCTAGTGTGGATGGGGAGATTGAAACTAAGAAGAAATGTACTTTGCTATCTTTGCCATTGGTGGAGTCTGCCGAGGAGCAGGCCCACCCGGCGCCATGAATATCTTATGTTGGAACTGCCGGGGCTTGGGCCAACCCCGTGCAGTGAAAGCTCTTAAGGCTCTTGTACTTTCTTTTTCGCCATCTTTAGTTTTTTTGTCTGAAACCAAACTCTCTAGAAATAGATTTGCAATTGTCCTTTGTACTTTGGGTTTCCCTAATGCTCTTGTAGTTGGTAGTTTAGGGGGTAGTGGGGGTCTGGCTTTGCTTTGGCAGTCAAATATTAACCTTACGATTTCTACTTATGGTCATGGGCACATTGATGCCCTTGTGACAAATGCGGATGGTAGGGTGTGGAGGTTTACAGGTTTTTATGGCAATCCTGTGGTTGAGGAACGAATTCACTCTTGGGCGTTGCTGTTGGAATAGTGTCCTAAACCCAATCGGGTTGGACCGGATCCGACCGGGTCGGATCATTTCTACTATTTCTTTATGTTTATACATATATTAAATGGCTTTTACATTTGTCATATATATGTTCTTTTAAAGAACCGATTATGAATTGTTATATGATAGCGCCCTTAGTATTAAATCGTGATAGAGAAACCATGATAGGCAATTATGGTTGATGAGATCTCTAATCACTTTAATAAGTTTGATACTTAAATGTCTCTAGTCGATGTACTATTAAACAGGGCATTGATAGTATGAACAAAGCTAGCACGTATTAGATGTCTTCATCTTTTTAGTAGGCGTGGATAGATCTCGCTCTATCGAAGTGTAGAGACACTTGGGTATGCGTGGGACGTGTATTAGAGAATGCGCGACGTTAGATCGACTCCACTTACACGGATAAGTGTCACACTATGTGGCGGTTGTGTAATTATCCTTTGGACCGAGTCTTCATGGCATCACGGTGTGGATTGTCATGCTTTGACACTATTGAGGTTTCCTCTCAGCCACGGGCGATCATGCGGTAGTGATTGGGTATGATATTGAAGCATGCGGAGTATACATGATTGGTCGTCCGGGAATCACGTATCCTATGATTGGGATCGAATATCCGAAATGACCTTCTTATAAGGAATGTCTTACTCTCGTGAATCTTTGCAAAGTGGGAGTAAACGAGTTACTTCGAGAGAGCATGATATCCAGATTATAAGATACGGTCGTTGATGCTTTGACACTCGACTAACGACCGTATGGATATTATTACAGCGATAGGATTGTAAGTTACACGGTAACTGTTTCACATGAAAGGTAGTAGTCATTGCATTTGACTCTTCCGATGATTGGGGGTCACGGTGTGTTGCTAGACGCTATCCCGTGATCGTTAGGCATGAAGGGCATTTTCGTAATTTGCACTTTGTGTCTACGGCCAACATATTCGGAAGCCTATCGGGTCACACACATATGAACATCTAGCCGGATTAAAATGTGGTTATAGATGATAACCAAATAAGGAAAGTTTATCTCGAGACTATAAAGGTTATAGTGGTAAATTAATATTATGGTATTTATTTATTATGAATAAATTAAATACAAGATGTTAATAATATTATATTAATTAAAGAATATTCCGGAAGCCAATTTGTTGGCCAAAGGGCGTATACATTTAATATGTATAAGATACACTTGGATTGTGCAATTTAATTAATAAGTATTACCATATATTAATATTAGATATTAATATTCATATATTTGGGCTCCCAGCGTGTGATGCATAATTGATATGCATGTGCATGATTGTTTCCAATGTATTTATATAGATTTATGTGTGTAATATATATGTGATATATACACATGTGTAAATTGATTTATGGTAATAAAATAAAGATAGTCAATATTAGATATTGACAATATCTTGGAAATATTCAATATAAGATATTGACAATATCCTAGATTTATTTGATATAAGATATTATAATAAATGAGATAAATCAATCAATTATATTTTCCTTATTTTGTTGGGAAAAGGTTTTCTTCTCCCCCACAACTGTTTGGGGCGCCACTTCTACTATAAATAAGAGGTGAGTGTCAAGCTCTTTTGTACAACACAATTCCAAGAACTAATAGTTCTTGTGTAAGATAGAGAGCATCCTATAGAGAGTTAGAGAGAGGGGAAAAGGGCCGGTCTAGCAACCGGAGTTTTCCAATAGCAATCCATGATGGGATTCCGGCGGGCTGTTCGTGTGGACTAGCGGTAGAGGCCGAACACTTGGGCGGCTCTATGCAGAACTACTCTCCTTAGACGGTCAAAGCGTCGATCTTTTAGATCAACCAAGGTAACCACCGTCTACTATCTATTTGTTTATTGCTTAAACGAAGTCGATATTGGGTCGATAGGAAATAAATTTTTGAATTCACTGCGTCCCGCGTAGATTTCTAACGGTGGTATCGAGAGAGAGCTTGAGCTTAAGCAATAAGCATGTTATTTTGCGTAGTTAATTTTATCATTTTAAATCACGTAATTAAAAGATGAAATATTTTAGATTCGCAAAACGATACACGAAAAGAATAATAAAAAAAGGGGATTGGGTGGTGCTCGGCCGATCGGCGGCGGCACCACCACCGTCTGGCGATCATGCATGTCGTAGCGGCCGGTGATGATGATTAAAATATACATGTTTATGTCATCAATTCTAACCTTAAATCGGAGTTAATTATATATATTTCATGTTTAATCACGTGTTTATATTTATTATTTAATGATAAGTGATTATTAATATGATAATTGGTATTTAGCTATTTTTATTATAAAAGAGCAATTAATTGTGTGATAAATGCTGATTTTGCAGATCATGATAAATCGGGAAGATAATTATCATACAATCGAGATCTCAAGATAAAAGAGAAGAAAATCGGAGCATTAAAGAAAAGATAAATCAGATCAATTCAAAAGCATGGAGTGGGAACAAGTCGACGAACCGAGTGTGAAAACGCGTAAAGAGGAGGCTCGGTCGACCGAGCCATGCCATTCGGTCGATCGAAAGTGTAGGTTCGGTCACCCCGAGCCTAATGTGATAAATGCATGTCAATCTTCCGGATTCTCCCTATGTCGGCTTCAACTCCTATATAAGCAAAGAAGACTACGTAAATTGAGAACACACACCACTACAACACAAAACAATTCATACAATTTTAGTTTTTAAGTTTTATTTTCTTTATGTTCGTTCATTGTGGATTCGCCGGATTCTCCGATTAGGGAGCGATTAAAGAGTGGGAGTCACTCGCCTTCGAGGTATGACTATTCAATTATGCAATCTTTATTCGTAGATCTGTTGTATTTTATTATGGAGTAATTTTATTTGTATTGATTGCGTGATGTAGATCTATTTACGAACCCATGTGTTTAGGTTAGAAAGCGTTAAGAAGTAATCATGATTTGTTCCGACACGAATCGTGTTCGGTCGACTAGACGTGTCACTCGGTCGCCCGAGTGTCTGTCGCTCGCTCGTCGACCGAGCCTGGCAATTTGTAGGGCAATATCATGATCGGCTTCGACTACGCCGATTCTCGAATTGGAATTAAAACGAGTAATTAAACCTGATCAACTTAGTTATTCGTCATCATAATTTAACATGAAACCTAAAAAGTGATTGTTACTTAGGATATAGATTGAATCGGCATCTAAGAAGTACGCCTTACCCTAGGAATGTTGCTTAGATGAGGTTACGGTTTATACCGGCATCCCTAGTCTCGTAATTGTGCCGTAGGTTATATGAGATGGAGGCATTAAAAAGCGAAGTCACGTAATGGAGGCACGATGATTTAGAGGCCTAATTGGAACTAAATCTACCTTGGGGATGACTCCGTAGTCATAATAATTAATCTTTAACGCTTGTTTTGTCTCGTTATCATCCTAATTCACATGGGGAAGTTAAAATCTACTAGCGTAATCAATACTATTTGTCTAGATAATATCAAACGATTATCCGTGTTTTAGTAGTCTTTAGTTTGTCTCTGTGATCTTTTGTGTCTTGTGGTTGTCACTATTTTATTTTCTCGCATTTAGTTGGTCGTAGACCGCCTTTCAATTTAGTTCTAATAGGATAAAGTTGTGTTTTATTTGTGCCGAGTCTCTGTGGGATCGACCTCGACTCTATCTGGTCGCATTTACAATTGAACCTAGTTCTCTTGCTAAAGTGGGATAGTAGGCGTCGAGTTATTAATTTAACTTGACCACGTCATCAAGTTTTTGGCGCCGTTGCCGGGGACTCGAGTCATTAAATTAAGATATAGCTTATTTTGTTAGAACTGGATTCGTAAATATTTTGTGAATAAGAGTCTCAGAATCAAACAAAGGTCGTAAAAATAAAAATAAAAATTGTTCGGTCGATCGACAAAGAGCTCTCGGTCGACCGAGAATTAGTTTTCTTTTTTCCTGTTCTGTGACAGTTTTACAATATTCTGCTTCTGTTTTATTTACGTTTTCTTTTCTCAAACTTATTTCGAGTCTGTTTTATTTAGTTAGTTAAAGGCCTAGCCTTTACTAGTGATTAATTGTTTTATTGTTGTTTATTATTTTATAGTACGCTACTCGGAAATCGAAGGAACCGCTTGAACCTTATAATCCTGAGATAGAAAAATTTGCGAGAAGGAATAGGAAGTTAGCTAGAGGCGGCAAGCAAGCAAGGAGAAGAGGATCCGAATCTTGAGGAAAGCGAGCAAGGAGTGGAAGAAGGACATACAACCGATCATTCTGAACATTCTGAATCTGAAACGGAAATGGAAGGCATTCAGAACAATCCAAACCAGGTACCTAATCCTGTTATTAATCCTGTTATCAATAATGCCAATAATGTGAATGCAAATGCTAATAATGAGAACCAAGCCCTAGTTCAAGGAGCGAGGCGCACTTTGCAAAGTTATGCAACGCCTACTATTGAACAATTCATTCCCGCTATCGTAGCACCGCAAGATGCTGCGGAAGTCTATCACCCTAGGCCTAATGTAATTCAAATGGTGACCAATTATTCTACTTTTCATGGAGTCCAAAACGAGGATCCTGGTGTTCACGTGATTTAATTTCTTGGAAATCGTTAGCACCGTGAAACCGTAATTAATCCCGGAGGGTAACATTCGCCTTAAGCTTTTCCTTTCACTTTGAAAGATAAAGCTAAGCAATGGCTTCTCTCTTTAGAGGTGGATCTATTACTACTTGGGAACAATTGTTGCAAAAGTTCATGAATAAGTATTTTCCCTAGGAAAAACTTTTAAGTTACGCCAAGACATCCTAGGATTTAAGCAACAACCTGGGAGAGTTTTGATCAAGCTTGGGAGCGCTTTCAAGGAAGCTATGAGGAAGTGTCCTCATCATGACATATCTCTCCGGCTTTTAATGCAAACTTTTACCATGGGTTGAGAGAGATCGAGAAAATTAGAGTAGACGCCCCAAAGAATGGAGCGTTTGTTCTTCTATCTCCCGAGGAGGCACAAGGAAGATGGAGCAAATAGCAATGAATAGCCAATGGGGAGGCAATGACATAGCTACTGTTAAGATGGCCGCTGACATATTCGATGATAGTGCATCTACCAAAATTTTAGAACAACTTTCTGTTATCAACGATAAGGTAGATGGGATGCAAGAGAGGATGACAAAAGTAGAGAAAGGGTGGAATCGAGGTAGCACCTCAAGGTGAGAATGTTTGCATCTTGAAGAAGCCAATTATGTCGGAGGAGGATACAGACCTAATCATAACCATCCTGGATTCCGATATAGTGACATAAATGCAGGAGAAAGGCCTAAACCACCTACCCCTTATGTACCACAGCAGACTAAAACTTTTGGTTGGGAAGTCGCGATAGAAAAACCGAGTAATGTCGCCACCGATAATATGGGACAAATTTTCAAAATCTATGGTCGAGTTAGCCACTAACTTTAGCCAATATTGTCAAAAGACAGATGCCAAAGTAACCAATCAAGAAGCTCTAGTTCAAAATCTCACGCACTGTAGGACAACTAGGTGAGCAAGTCTCAACTAGACCTCCCGGAGGGCTGCCAAGCAACACCGAAAAGAACCCTAAGGATTTGAATGCGATCATGACAAGAAGTGGAAAAGAAGTAACTCCACCATCCCCGCAAGAAAAAGTCACAAAGAATAAGGATGGTGAGCCAAGCGATAAGACTAATACTTCGAATCTTTGCCTCGAGCAAAGAACATATAAAGAACTCGCCGCCCCAGAGTTGAACTTTACGATAACAAATATCCAATCTTCACTGATGTCGACCCTTCAACTTTACCTTATCCTCCACCAAAGCCGAAGCCTAAATTTGATAATAAGAGGTATAAGAAGTTCGTGGATATGTTTAGTAAGTTACAAATCAATATACCCCTAGTTGAAGCACTAATGAAATGCCTGAGTACACCAAGTTTTTAAAAGACGCCTGCCTCCACTAAAAGTAAACTTCTAGATTTAGAGACCATATGCCTTAATGAGGAGTGCTCACCATTCTTCAACACAAGTTACCCCTAAAATGCAAAGATCCGGGAAGTTTTCTCATTCCCTCGCACTATAGGTAACGTATGTCCGAACAAAGCTTTGTGTGATCTAGAGCAAGTGTGAACTCGATGCCACTATCTATTTTTCGGAAACTAGGCATGAAAGATCTTAAGAAGACCTCAATCACACTCGCAGCTTAGCTGACCGCTCACAAGGAACCGTGTGGGGTGGTTGAGGATGTGCTAGTTAGGGTTGAAAAGTTTGTATTCCTCGTCGACTTTGTGGTATTAGATATGGAAGCTAACTCACGAAGTGCCATTGATTTTAGGGAGACCTTTCATGGCCACTAGTAGAACGCTAATTGATGTTTACAAAGGCGAGTTGGTATTAAGAGTGAATGAAGAGAGAGTTGCATTCAATGTCTTCGACACTATGAAGCAACTTTGATGATGGAGAGGATGCATGTTTCATGTTGGATTCCATTGATAGGATCGTTCAAGAATTTCAACAACATGAAAATATCAAGGATTTTTGGATGTCTTTGTCTTAGAAGAAGAAGATGAAGTCAAGCACGTGAGTAGTGAGGAGAAGAAGATGATGTGGCCAGGATGTAGTAGAGGACCCCAAGACTGTAGAGGAAGTAAGTGTTGCGGAGATTGAAAGATTCTATCATAGACCAACGTGGCATAAGTACTTTGAACTTAAACTCACCTGGTCGAAGTTGAAGACCTCTTTGGAAGAACCTCCCACAAATTTGACTTTAAAACCTCTTCCTGCAAATTTGAAGTACGTATTTCTTCAAGATGAGACCTTGCCATCGATCATATCTTCTTCCTTGACGGACTTACAAGAGGAGAAACTTATGAGAGTTTTGAGAGAGTACTGCTGGAGCATTTGGATGGACCATAGTCGACGTTAAGGGCATTAGCCCTAGCGTATGTATGCACAAGATCTCCGTGGACCCCGAAAAGAAAGCGGTTGCACAACCTCGAGGCGTTTAACCCCACAATTAAAGGAAGTGGTTAGGGATGAGGTTATAAAATGCTAGAGATGGGAATTATATTTCCAATTGTCGATAGCGAATGGGTAAGCCCTATCCACGTAGTTCCCAAGAAAGGAGGATTGACGGTGCAAGCCAATGAGTTGAATGAGTTAATTCTGTGAGGCTAATCACGGTCATCGAGTATGCATAGACTTTAGGAAACTAAACGATGCCACTCGTGAAGGACCATTTTCCTCTTCCTTCATCGATCAAATGCTCAAGAGATTGAGCGGGCATGCTTTCTATTGTTTTCTTGACGGGTATTCGGGATACTATCAAATCCATATCTCGCCCAAGATCGTGAGAAAACAACGCTTACTCCGCCCATATGGGACATTTGCTTATAATCGAATGCCATTTGGATTATGCAACGCCCGCAACATTTCAACGGTGTATGATGTCATTGTTTGCGGATATGGTGGAAGATTTCTTGAAATCTTTATGGATGATTTCTCCGTATTTGGAGACGATTTCGATTCATGTCTCACACATCTAGCACGAGTATTGAAGAGATGTGAAGAGACTAATCTTGTGCTTAACTGGGAGAAATGTCATTTGATGGTTACGGAAGGTATAGTACTAGGCCACCGCATATCAAAGAACGGTATAGAGGGGGATAGAGCCAAAGTCGAGGTGATCGAGAAATTACCTCCACCTACTAATCTTAAAACTTTGCAAGGTTTTTTAGGCCACGCTGGATTTTATCGTAGGTTTATCAAGGATTTTTCCTTGGTCTCTAGACCTCTTACCGAATTATTGGCCAAGGATGTGCCATTCGTGTTTTCAAATGAGTGCATAAAAGCCTTCAACGAAATAAAAAGTAGATCGTCACCGCACCCGCTCGTCGCACCGGATTGGGATCTTCCGCTTGAACCGATGTGTGATGCAAGTGACATCTTTGTTGGCGCCGCTTTGGGTCAAAGAAAAGATAAGATTTTTAGGCCCATTTATTATGCAAGCCGGACTTTGAATGTCGCCCAAAGAAATTACGCCACAACGGAGAAGGAACTTCGGCCGTTATCTTTGCCTTTGACAAGTTTAGATCCTACTTAGTGGGATCTAAAGTCACCGTGGTGGATCGACCATGCGGCTCTTAAGTATCTCCTAGCAAAGCAAGATTCAAAGCCGAGACTGTTGAGATGGATTCTACTGCTGCAAGAATTTGACGTAGAAATCAGAGATAAGAAGGGAAGTGAGAACGTGGTGGCCGATCATCTATCACGCTTACAATTAGAGGATGGTGAGGAATTACCTGAGATAGGAGAATCTTTTCCTGATGAACAACTTTTCTCCATCACCACCGTCGGGGGACATGATGATTGTGCTGCAGCTTCTTCGCGAATTGAGGTTGTGAAGGAGAAGAAGCGACCATGGTTTAGTTTGTTTGTCAATTATCTCTCCGCAAAGTACCTGCCACCGAATCTCACTGTCCAAGAAAGGAAAAAATTCTTTAAAGATATTAGACACTACTATTGGGATGAGCCGCATTTGTTTAAGCTAGGATCGATAATATTTTTCGGAAGGTGTGTGCCCGAAGAAGAGTATAATGATATCCTCAAGCATTGTCACTCCTATGAAGTTGGAGGACACTACGGGGAGAAAAACCGCGGCTAAGGTCCTCCAATGCGTTTTTATTGGCCGACATTGTTTAAGGATGCACACCAATATGCAAAGGCATGTCATGCTTGTCAAATGACAGGTAATATTTCAAGGAGGAATGAGATGCCACTCTAGAGCATCCTGGAAGTGGAGCTTTTTGACGTTTGGGGAATAGATTTTGTTGGACCCTTCACTTCATCATTATCTAACCGATATATCTTAGTTGCTGTAGATTATGTATCCAAATGGTTTGAGGCCATTGCGTCCCCTACTAACGATGCTAGGGTTGTGGTTAGATTTTTGAAGAAGAACATTTTTACAAGGTTTGGGACGCCAAGGGCAATTATAAGCGACAATGGTAGTCATTTTTGTAATAAACCGTTTGAACGGCTGATGATTAAGTATGGGGTTCGACATAAGCTAGCATCAGCATATCACCCCCAGACTAGTGGACAGGTAGAAGTCACCAATCGAGAGATAAAGCGTATCCTGGAGAAAACTGTTAATACGACTAGGAAGGATTGGTCGTTACGTTTAGACGACGCTTTATGGGCTTATAGGACTGCATATAAAACCTCGATTGGAATGTCACCATATAGGATTGTTTTTGGAAAGGCATGTCATCTACCTGTAGAACTGGAGCACCGGGCCATGTGGGCAACAAGGATGCTAAATTTTGATGAGACGTTGGCCGGTGAGAAAAGGATGTTAGAATTAACTCGCCTGGAGGAGTTTCGTTTAGAGGCATACGAGAATGCCAAGATTTTCAAGGAGCGCACGAAGAAGTTCCATGACAAAAAGATTCTGGATAGGACCTTTCAAGAGGGTGATCTAGTTCTCTTATACAATTCGCGCTTAAGACTCTTCCCGGGTAAGCTGAAATCAAGATGGTGTGGCCCATTTCAAGTACAACGAGTCTTTCCTTCTGGAGCGGTGGAGCTATTCAATTTCAAAGACGAGTCCAGATTTGTGGTTAATGGACATCGATAAGCATTATCACGGGCTTCCGCTGCGGGCCGAGGAGGAAGTTTTGTACCTCGATGACCCTCGTCTATGAATAAACCATCTTGAGTGAGTCGAGCTAGCGACTATAAACTTAGAACTACTACCTATAACTATCCTTTTGGTTTTTCTTTTAATAAAGTAGCATGCGCCTATCACGGTTTTTTTCATCTCGCCATGCTCCGAGTCTAAGTTCGGAATAAACGAGGTTTTTTCCTTGATAGCCGTCATGTGAGTTTTTATCTAGGTTTAAATCCTTTTGGTCTTGTTCATGGCAAGATAAAATAAAAGTGGCTTGAACTGCTTTTAGATATCTATATCTAATTATCGCCACATTATTTTATCACTTCCATAGACATGGTATTTGACGATTTCGTGGAGCTTGTCTCGCTTATACGAGATGTGTCTGTCTCTCCATTGTGGCCGATGATTACTCCGATATTGTTCCTTTACTTGGGAGCCGCTTTCAGAGCTAAGTCTTTCATCTTGAACTCATTTATTTTTGTCATTGAGGACAATGCCATGTTTAAGTGGGGCGGGGACTTAGCTATATATTGTGCTATATATGTTGAAAAGTCAAGGGAACGGAATATCGAGACAATATTGAGCCAAATTTAAAAATTTTATGGATAAATGCCAAGTTGTTTAACTCGCACTTTAAACTTGTAAAGTTCTTATACTTAGAATTAATAGGAAATGAACCAAGTTGTGTGAGTACGTGGTCATATTATACTTTTGCGATAAAGTGTTAGTAGACTTAAGGATATTCATGCCAACAATTGCAAGTAGTTAGGTGTTGTTCAATAACTCAATATATGAATCGCTTAGTACCGTATGAGTTATAATAATTGAAAGAAGTATGTGTACACCGCGTAGATAATTGGTTATGAGGACCAAAGGTTTACATTTGTCGATCGATGTATTCGATCTTCTAGCCAACAAAAGCGGAGTAATAAGCTTGGGACGTACTGTGTTTTGAGAATGTATTAAAACATTGGGCTTGTAGTAACATTACCAAAGTAGCCCCCGCTTGTGGTAATATTCGATGCTATGCTTAATCTAAGATAGGGGATACTCTATGAAAAGTTTTCTTCCTCGAGGTTAGTAGTATTGAAAAATATGCAAAAATTGAAACAAATTTTTCGAAAATTCAGAGGCTTTGAGTAGTACTCGGTCTCCAAGTCCAAAAACCCTATAGATACGCTCTTGCTTATTGTTCTAGTGCTTTAACAATTGAGAGGCATAAGAAGTATGAATGCTGATGTTGGTGAATTTAGATATGAAGTCCCAGATAAACTCTAATCTTGCTACATTTATATAAAACCAATGCACATGCACACAATCACTTGATTCATAGCGAGTAGTGAATAATGCTTATCTTATGAGCATGACTGGTATGAGTTGACTCGGGTTTCTTGTGTAAGTATGAGTTGACCACAGAAAATGTTGTCTTGGGGAATAACTTGTTAATGCTTTGTTCGGGACGAAGCAAAGTTTAAGTGGGGGGCATTTTGATGACAGTTAAAATATACATGTTTATGTCATCAATTCTAACCTTAAATCGGAGTTAATTATATATATTTCATGTTTAATCACGTGTTTATATTTATTATTTAATGATAAGTGATTATTAATATGATAATTGGTATTTAGCTATTTTTATTATAAAAGAGCAATTAATTGTGTGATAAATGCTGATTTTGCAGATCATGATAAATCGGGAAGATAATTATCATACAATCGGGAGATCTCAAGATAAAAGAGAAGAAAATCGGAGCATTAAAGAAAAGATAAATCAGATCAATTCAAAAGCATGGAGTGGGGAACAAGTCAGACGAACCGAGTGTGAAAACGCGTAGAGAGGAGGCTCGTCGACCGAGCCATGCCATTCGGTCGATCGAGCGTGTAGTTCGGTCACCCCGAGCCTAATGTGATAAATGCATGTCAATCTTCTCGATTCTCCCTATGTCGGCTTCAACTCCTATATAAGCAGCAGCTACGAAATTGAGAACACACACCACTACAACACAAAACAATTCATACAATTTTAGTTTTTAAGTTTTATTTTCTTTATGTTCGTTCATTGTGGATTCGCCGGATTCTCCGATTAGGGAGCGATTAAAGAGTGGGAGTCACTCGCCTTCGAGGTATGACTATTCAATTATGCAATCTTTATTCGTAGATCCGTTGTATTTTATTATGGAGTAATTTTATTTGTATTGATTGCGTGATGTGATCTATTTACGAACCCATGTGTTTAGGTTAGAAACGTTAAGAAGTAATCATGATTTGTTCCGACACAGGCGTGTTCGGTCGACTAGACGTGTCACTCGGTCGCCCGAAAGCTTTGTCGTTTGGTCGACCGAGCCTGGCAATTTGTAGGGCAATATCATGATCGGCTTCGACTACGTCAGATTCTCTGAATTGGAATTAAAACGAGTAATTAAACCTGATCAACTTAGTTATTCGTCATCATAATTTAACATGAAACCTAAAAAGTGATTGTTACTTAGGATATAGATTGAATCGGCATCTAAGAAGTACGCCTTACCCTAGGAATGTTGCTTAGATGAGGTTACGGTTTATACCGGCATCCCTAGTCTCGTAATTGTGCCGTGGTTATATGAGATGGAGGCATTAAAAAGCGAAGTCACGTAATGGAGGCACGATGATTTAGAGGGCCTAATTGGAACTAAATCTACCTGTGGGATGACTCCGTAGTCATAATAATTAATCTTTAACGCTTGTTTTGTCTCGTTATCATCCTAATTCACATGGGAAGTTAAAATCTACTAAGCGTAATCAATACTATTTGTCTAGATAATATCAAACGTATTATCCGTGTTTTAGTAGTCTTTAGTTTGTCTCTGTGATCTTTTTTGTGTCTTGTGGTTGTCACTATTTTATTTTCTCGCATTTAGTTGGTCGTAGACCGCCTCTTTCAATTTAGTTCTAATAGGATAAAGTTGTGTTTTATTTGTGCCGAGAGTCTCTGTGGGATCGACTCGACTTATCTCGGGTCAGCACTACAATTGAACCTAGTTCTCTTGCTAAAGTGGGATAGTAGGCGTCGAGTTATTAATTTAACTTGACCACGCCATCATCATTTGGCGCTTGCATGGTCTCTTTCTTTTGTTTTGTGTATTTTGTGTTTCTATATGGTTCATGGTTGTGATTGGTAATTCGTTTTGTTTAGTTGTGTCATATGGCTAACCAATGGTTCAAATAATTTGGCTATTGGGATGCCACATGGCATTAAAATAATAATGGTCTTTCCAAACTTTGTTTGGAATAGCTCAGCCCTTCCAAATATTTGATTTGGAATAGGCTCAGCTTCACAAGCCACTTCCAAAATTTTGATTTTGTAAAGTGGCGAGGCCTAAACCAAAATTATTTGGCCTTTCCAAATATTTGATTTTGAATAATGCCAGGCCTTTTCAAATATTTGATTTGTAAAGGCGCTTAGCTTTGCAGCCACTTCCAAAATTTTGATTTTGGAAAGTGGCTGTGCCTAAGCCAATTTGGTTTAGGAAGATGCTTTTTGGTTTAGGAAACCAAGGCATCCCTTTTGATTAAGAATCAAAAGGAAAGAAACAAAAGAGACTTAATTTTAATTTTGATTTATTTTTAGAATGGTTCTAATTAATTAAAATTAAAATTAAAATCGTTTAAAATTAATCGTTAATTTATTTCGATTGAAATCATTTAATTAATTAAATGTTAATTAGTTAATTGATTGGATAAAATTATTTAATAGATTAAATGTTAATTGATTAATTAAGACGCAAGTAGTTAAATTTTAATTTTATCTTTTTCATATGATTTTATTGTATGAATTAGATATAGTAGATATAATATGATTATATGGATTTTCGATTGATCATGGACTCAACCGATAGGATAGATGTGAATGATTTAATTTTTTCGTTGGTTTAAAAATTGTCCTGAGGCCGTTATGAAGAACGTGACCTAGTTTATTTTTTCGCATTTATCCCATTCCGTTAGCTCCCCGTGTGCGGCGGGTGTATTTATTTTATTAGATAGAATTAAATGTAACAATAATGGAGCGAAGATGGAGACCAAAGAAAAGGCGAAAATAAAGATCCCATTGGAGAATGAAGCATTAAAGATCCTATTGGCGGTTGCAGCTACCTTAGATTGTGACCCGCGGTTTCATCGATTTGTATTCAAACCGCACTCTAGGAAAAGTCCATGATCATACCGGTTACTTTACGCATTTATTTATTTTGTGCTTGTATTTATTTTATATGATACGATAGATGCATGACTAGGCACGATCTAGATAAATGTGTAGGATATATATCTAGAGAGATAGATATAATTGATGAGACCGAAATTAAAATTAATTAAGTGAATTAATTTACGAAAAATACTTCCACAACAAAAATCAAGTCGAGATATTGTCTCCCAATATTATAACGACGGTGAAGAGCTGTGTTCGGATCCAAGCGATCGACCACCGCCGGGAGTTGACCTACCTCGGGTATATCGTCGTTATTGAGATATGATCGTATGAGATCTCGTGAATATTGGGTTATGACTTGACTAGAGTCTTTCGGTGATTGGCCACCGCCAGGCCGCCTCGACTTTAGAGACAAGGGTTGACTAACACATAGTGATGTGTATCGCCAAAGAGTTGACTAGTCATCCACCGAGAATCACATAGAGATGTGAATGGTAAATAGTTACCTACCTTTCGAAATTATCTTGGTTGATCGACCACCGCCGGGAATCAAGGTAACTAGATTGGATCTCAAACCACTAAAGAATTTTGAAATATTCTTGAAAGTCAATTGGAAGTAGTTGACTAATGGGAGCAAAATCATAAACCAAAAGACCATTTTTGATTTTGCGCGGTATAAACAACAACACTCTTTTATTTTTATTTTTATGTTGTAGTTTTAGCAAACTTTATATTTATGTTTAATTCTCGATTAGTAAAACCAAATTATGATCATACCTTTTGAGAAACGTTCTCAAATATGGTTAAGTAATTTTAATCCTTTTAAAATAAGCAATGACACGAGCAATCCCGTTATAGTAGTTAGAGACAAGGAGACTACATATTTAATGCAAAGGTGCTCAAGACTTTAATTATTAATGAAAAAACGGAAGCTTATGGCATTGGATACGATCCAATATAATCATTCGGTCATACGATGACAAACTATTCAAGCGTTGGATAAGAATGACTAGACCGAATTTTGGAAAATTTGTTTTCAAAATTATAAGATTTAAGTATCGACTTAATTCTACCATTGCTTAGAGGTTAATTAAATAGTTAATGTTTTAAATACGATTTAAAAGGTTAAATAAACTATTTAATAGACTTTAGATTTTCTTTATGAAAGGAAATCAAGACATAGCTCATGTGATCTTTCTTAAGTCTTAGGAAGACTACACTAAGAAATATTTACAAGTGCTTAAAGGATTAAAAGGGAAAGTTAGGGCATGTGATTAAATAGAGAACTTATTGAAGTTTCTATTCTAGGCAAGTGAGTTGAGATAAATCTATCTAAGTTCAATTCAACTCTTAGATATATGATATCTTACGAGTGTGATTAAATTAGAAAGATTAAATACATATATGGAAGGTTAAACAAATGTTGTCACACTTACCATATTCTGGATCTAGTAAACTGATAAGGGAACTGAATAAATGTTATTATGTTCCGGTTCTTATGAAGAACATACATTCGAGTTATTTGTTAGGGTTTAGTAGACATATTCAATTGTAAAGAATAAATGTTATTCCGATAAAGTTGGAAGGTCATCGAATCTAACATACTAGATTGATGTCACTAAATAGTTGATATATGTGATAAGATCTCAACTAAATATTTGTATGGCTGTTATCCTTGATATTTGTAGTTGTTCTAGATGTAGTCTCTCTGGAAGAGAAGCGTGTAATTAAACGTCATTCTAATGATGTTAAACCACATGATTATGAATCATGTGGGTTATAAAATATCTTATCCAAAGAGGACTAAAATACCCCTTTTAAGAAAAGGTTATAAATTCTAGAAAAATTGTCTAAAGCCTAAACATACCGATGTTTGTTGGCTTATGACAATTAATGCCACAAATAATTGTTTATTAATCTCTATGACTATTTTAGAAATAGTTGAATGTATTTATTGAAGTACGACAATTGGAAAGCCGAAAAGTTCGATCTAGTACGAATATGAGATTGATGAGCTACTTAGGAATTAATTTTCAATTGGATTGAAGTAATTAATACCGAAGGGTGTTTTAAGTCGTGCTGAAAGGAATAAGATTCTCCCTTGAAGGATACCATCTTTGGGATACGCAATTAGATTGTGTTCCCAAAATGGAAACAACACTTTATATGATAAAAGTGTGACGCAAGCCATGCGAAGTATCCCTTACCCGTTTCGGGATAGTGCACTTATACTTAACCGAGTTCCAAAGAATAAAGGTTGAATAAATTCCATACTAGATATGGAAGATGATAATGTCGAATCTATCTTAACCGATGATTTGAAGCTGTCATAGGCAAAGTCAGAAAGGCTTGGAGCCTAGTACGACGTGTGAGACTTTGTGGAATATCTTAGCAAGTATGCTAGATATTATTTACTTGTCCGTGGAGCAAAATGTTTGTCTCCAAACATGTCATTTTCTTAGAGGAAGTGTTTCTTCCAAAAGAAGCAGTGGGAGTGAATTAGATCTCAAAAGAGTTTGAGAACCACAAAGATACATTCAACCATTGGAACATGAAGCGACGCCCGCATAGCGATGAGGTGTATAACACTGCTCAGTGCACACAAAAGTTCTGTAAGTCTGTGGATAACCTTAAAGCCTGAAAAGGCTGTTGGTATGTTCATCTTGATGAATGAATATCTCACGACTTATGAAAGAATGTTTAAAAGGTAAGATTGAGAGATATGGCCAGAGCCATAATATCCGAATTAGATTCTACCAGTGACAACCAGGTTGTGAACCTAGTCTGTCTTACCTAGAGGAATGTCTCCGTAAGGCTAAGCCCAATTCTATTCAGATAATACTTGTTATAACTTTGTATCATGACTATATGATAGTGTTGAAGATGTTGGGCAGACAGCTCGATGTTCATAGACGATAACATGATATGTAAGCCCACGAGATCCATTTATGGACTCAAACAAGTTTCTCTAGACGATTTCTTTGTTTGATAATCAAAGGAGTTTGATTTAGTCAAAAGAAGGATATGCCCAATGTGCAAGATGGATAGTGGGAGTGTGTTACGATTCTTGAGTAGGGTATTAGATATCTCTCTCGAGAATTGTCACCCCATGTCACAGTCAATTAATGTTTGGTAGTTCAAGGTCTTTGTGAAAGCACATGGATTAGCAGTTCTTGTTTTAGAAATAAGAATCTATAGCGATAGATTTAACTGCTGTTAGATTATAGTTTACCTATATAGATGTGATGCTAAAAGAAGTTTAGCATAGATCGCGAGATCTGTCTATGTTAGGACGTTGGTCCTAAAGATGAGGTGAAAGATGATGATGCTTATGGAAGGTTTCCTTCGCTAATGCGATATGAACCATCTTATAGATGATGCCGAATGTTCATAGTCCATGAATAGTCATGAGCAAGTATGAAAGTAAATCTGGTGAATGTCGAGAATATCCTTAAACAAGTTAAGGAAAGGTTTCTAGTTTATTGAAACTTGGAAATAAATAAACGTAGATATACAGACGTATATCCTGAGTCTTATGAAGGCGAGTGGGAGCTACGATGCTGGGTTTGCGATCACTTTGTTTGAGTGATCTGATGAGTGTTAAGGCCATATTTATATGATTATTAAAGGTTTATTTCATTATTATTTTCCCCACATTTGCATAATTTACATGAGAATTAAGGGTTTAAGTGTAATTATTTAATAAAGATGATTTTAAGAGGGTTGTATGCAAAATTGATGATTTTAAGTGTTAATTTAATGGAATTATTATTAGTTGAGTTTTATTACGTTTTTGCATTGTTTATTTATCATGTAGGTGTTAATTTTCGTGCATATAATGAGGATAAATGAAGCTCAAGTCGAATTATAAGAGATAGAGTTTGGATTGGCTTGAAGAAATTGGATAAAGATGAAGAGATCCGATCCTCGGCCATTCAAGCGGGCGTCTCATCGATCTTAAACAGGCCCGTAGTGGCGGCGCCCATGCGGCGTCGAGAATCGTATTTTACATTCGAGAGAGTTGAGACGGAGGATGAACGGCGTTTACTCGGCGTCGAGCATTACGGACGGGCGTCCACGAGACCAGGCAGGCGTTCAAGGCCGACTTAACCCTAGCCGACATCAAATTCCTATAAATAAAGCGGCAGCCCCAACCCTAATTCATATACCACATAATTGAGATCGCAATTTTACACCAAAAAGCTGCGGCCACAAGCCTTTTTACACAGAGATGAATTTCTCCAATCCAGCAATCATCTTCAACATGATTGTTGGCTAGAAACCTTGCGGTGAGTCGAAGGAGGAAGCTTATCAACAACACAACCAACTAGAGAGTTCGATGCTTTATGTTAGTGAGTTTAATTTATAGTTTTTCATCACTTTGGATGCTGTTTTGTATTGATCATGTTTTGTTGGAATTAACGATTTGATGAAACGATTTATCTATATCTATATGCTTGGATCTATGTATGAAAATATATTGGTTTAAGTTTTATTTCGTTCAAGTAATGCATCTAATTGTGTTTTAAGAGATTATGCATGATTAGTTGAGTAAGAGTTTGAAACAATCTCGTGATTTCGTGTTGATTGCATGTTTAGTTTATTTGAAAAGATAAAGCGAAACCTTAGGAATTTGATTAAAGATATTTGATTGAATTCGTGAATAAATCACTACTAAAAACTATGTCTTTTAATCACCGTCTAGTTGGATTGTTGGTTGATAGGTGGAACACGATCGCCTCATTTGTGTTTTCCTTTATTGTTTATTAATCGAATCATTAGTTTAATCTTTAGTTAAGTTTTAGTTTTAGAACCCTAGTTTCTTCTGTGATTTTCTGCATTTACTATTCGATTCGTATTCGAGACGTTCGTCCGCAATAGCGAGCTTTCGTCCATTAGATTTAGTTTCAGGGACGCTCGTTCACTTTAGTGAGCGCTCGTCAATCTTTTTGTTTTCTTATTTTCTCGCTTGTTTTTATTTCTGTTTTAGTTTTAATTCTTAGGTTTAGGTTTTAGTTAGTTTGACTTTAGTTTAGATAGATAATTGTGACATAATTGATATAGATTTATATTTGAATCCGATAAACATTCCACTCCTTAGGGACGAGCCGTAAACACCCTATACTACGATCCTTATACTTGGGGTGTTTGGTTTATAAATTATAAAACTAGTTTTTACCGAACAAGTTTTGGCGCCGTTGCGGGAGTCGGTAACGGTTGTCGGATTCTTCATAGACGATTTTTCTGTCAAAAAAGGTCGTTTTTAGCACGCAGTAGTATTTTGGCCGTAACTTTCGGCTCGAGTGTCCGTTTGGAACGCAGGACCCCAATTCGAAAGCTCGTTCCGGCGCCGACGACGCGTGGTGAGCGGCCGTGAGGCCGTTCAGTGCGTTTTCGAGGTCAAAATCCACTGTTTTCCCCTCCATTTTGGCCCTAGAAGGTTTCAACACGTTTTTACCGTCTTAGTGTTTTTCTTGTTTTTAAACTTTTCGTAGGTAGGTTTCTTTTCGATTTCGTTTAATTTTAGGATTACATTTATTCTTGTTTTATTTTATTTGATTTTCTTTCAATTATTTTCCTTACTTTTTTTTACTGACTTAGATATGTTTCCGTAATTATAGATTTGTTTGATTTTATTTCCATAAGTCTTTTACGCTTTTATTTTTTATCTCGTTTTAATTTTAGTAACCTTAGTTTTTAGGTTTTCATATCGAACAGCGTTCAACAACTTGAACGCCCGTCCACCTCAGTCGTCCTCCACGAGCGAGCGTTCATTCAATGAACAGCGTTCGATTCAACAACGTCCACTAACTGCTGGGCGCTTGATTCGATCTGTTCAATCATCACTTCTTTTCTTTCTTCTCTTTTCTTCTCTTTTCTCCCTCTAAACCATCTAATCTTTTCTAAACCTGTTCTAATCAACCCCAAAGGGTTGATTTCTTCCTTTCCTTTCTTCCTGGTTTATGCAAACGCGAAGTAAGAAGGGACTTACGATCTTTGATCACGAGCACGAACGATCTATCCTTAGAAGAAGGCTTCTCCTGATTTGGACAAAATGGCGGATCAAGATCCACCAATTCCAAATCGACCCCAAGCTCAGTTAAATTTACTCCTTCAACAAATGCAAGCTCTGCGGCAGAATAGCAGAGAATCGGCAAGTGGCATAAATCAACAACTTCAACAATTCCGCCTAAAACCCGGCTTAATCAGTTGAACCGGGACCCTACACTCCATATCTTAATCAAGATTTTCTCGAGGACATAGACCTATTCGCCCACACGATATGGGGGAGTAAATTTCGACCTTAAAAATGGAGTAGTTGCCTTTGGTCCAAAATAGCTCTTTCCATGCCTTTGCTCAAGAAGACCCGCACGACTTCTTGTCACATTAAATACAAATGTGGAAGCAGGCCATTATCCTGGTGTTGATTACGAGATCGTAAAGTTGAAGCTATTTCCTTTTGCTTTGAAAGGTGAAGCAAGTTGGTGGTTTAAATCGTTGGCACATCATTCTCTCCATACTTGGAATGATGTCAAAAGAGCCTTCGCGCTCTCAAGTGGGTTTCACCAGGAAAGATTATGGAGATGAAGCGGGAAATAGCTACGTTTGGCGGTTGGAGGATGAGACTATTGGCAAAGCTTGGGAGAGATTGAATCTCTTGATGAGAAATGCCCAAATCACGGATATGCCAGACATGAGTTCTTTGGAACTGTTTCTATAGAGGTGTCTCTCAACCTAATAGAGACTATCTTGACTCATGACTCATGGATCCTTCTTAGGGAGGTGATGAGGCGCCTCTGAGTGGGTGAGACCATCGCCAAGAACAATATGTGGTCGACTCCCAGGAAGACCAATGTTGTTAAGAAAAGAAGATACTTGCAAGCAATCACGATACAAAGTTGTTGGTTGCTCGAGATGGAATTGATAAACAAGCGGTGGCCAATCTTGACCTTGACCTTACGATGCGGGAATGCGGTAGGAACCGAGATGACGGAGGAGGTAAACTTAATGGATAATCAAAACCAACCCTTCCGAAACTTCAACCGGAGCCGAACTATTCAGAGATTTCAAAGACAAAACTTCAATCAAGCCAAGTTACCCACTGGCCCTTCAAATTTGAATTCTTTCAACTCGAACTATCAAAGGCGATTCGAACTCCTAAAGGCCTCAAGGTGGTGGAATCAAACTCGAACAATAATCATACCACCTCATGTGTCCCTCAACACAAATTCGATGAGTGGTGGACATGGTGAAGACTCGTCTACTAGTGTTAAAGCAATTGAGAGACAAGTTGGTCAAATGGCGGACCGGCAAGCAAGCGGACCTCACGGTAAACTTCCGAGTTATACCGAGAGAAATCGAAAGGCGATGTGAATGTTTGCACTACCATTACACCTCGGTGGGAGTATGGGCAAGAAGAGGAGTTGAATGAAGTAACGTTGAGAAGTGGTAAGCAATTTGGACCCGGCAAGATGTCGGAAGCGAGTAGCCCCTCCCGGCGCCATGAGTTCAGGGGGGAAATCGAAACCACATGCCGAAGAAAGCAACGATGAGGAGCTTAGTGACAATTCTTCGGAGGATGAAAATAATTCGATGACGAGGAAAGAAAGGAAAGTCAAGGCGGTACCACGACTAAGAAAAAGGAAGAAAAGTTTGTGAGATGGAAGGATAAGGAGGATGAGGCGATAAAGAATCAGGCCACGACGAATGATAAAGCCCTTCCTTATCCACGAAGAGCAAGGAGAGCCCTGCGCCAAAGACAAGCGAGTATGATGGGGTGAGGAGGATACTTAGGGACACTAAAGTGAGTATGCCCTTAGGTGAGGTATTGTTTGAAATGCCTAAATGTACTAAGTATCTTAAAGAAGTGCAGTGGGAGCAGAGAAAGCTTGAGGGATGGTGAAGAAGTGTTTCGAGAAGATTGCGCAATGGTTTCCTGAAAGTCATTCATTAGCGAGGTGACACAGCGGACCTTCAATATCTGCGAGATTGAAGGCCATTTGTTAGAAAATGTCTTATGCGACTCGGGGCCTCTATTAATGTGATGCCATTAAATGTATGCAAGAAGCTCGGGCTAGACAAAAGAATGCGAACGCCCGATTTCTCTTGGATGGTGGATAAATCTGGCGGATTGCGGCCGGTTGTGTAGCTAATGTGCTCCTTCAAGTTGAACATTTAGTCTTCCCTACCCGGTGGGTTATTCTAGACTATCCACGATAAAGAGATGCCTCTAATTCTAGGCCGAACCTTTTAGACACTTACTAACGCTCTCATCGACTTACGCAGGGACATGATTACTCTTAGAATCGGTAACACATCCGTCACCTTCACACGAGGACAAGTCTGAAAGAACCATAAGCCCGATGAAATATCGTTTGTCGAAGCTATCTATGAGGGCGAAAAAGATGCCTACTTTGAAGAAGCGAGAGGAGTTGTGAGAGATAGGTGTTTTTGAAGTCTTGGACATTGAGGATCCGGCCGATTGCGGACCACCTTCTAATTCATTTCAAGCCGTAGGCATTGGCGAGTCATCTTCACTCGCTCACACTGCCTGGGCTGTTATTGAGTTAGAAGCATGGAGATGCCCAAACAACAAACGATAATTTCAAAGAACTAAGTCGGGAAGACTTCATCCCCAGTGAAGAAGAAGCTCGATGGGTAGTTGGGACGAGGTAGAGTTTTGGAAAGAAGCTACTCATTGGGAAGTTGATGATTGGGAAGAGCTAGCGGAAGAGCTAAAAGGCGAAGAGTTAAGGAAAATGATCGATCACAAGAAAAAAGAAGCAAGTGTTGACCGGAGGATTCCGATGGATGATTTGATCCGAGTGCCTTTTCAGGGTTGAGCCTCGGGAAGATGAGGTGTTCTCTTGTCAACCACTTCAAGCGCATAAGGAGAAAGGTGGCCCGTTAAAGTCTAGTATTGAGCAACCACCCTGCGATTTAGAGCTTAAACCGCTTCCAAAACACCTTAAGTATATCTTTCTTAAGGATGGAGATAAATTGCCTTTGATCATTTCTTGAAACTCGACCAAGAGCAAGAAAGCACGGTGATAGAAGTGCTTAAGAAAAACATCCTCGCGTTCGGTTGGCAAGTGGGTGATATCCGAGGGATCAGCCCAGACATATGCATGCATAAAATCCGAACGGAGGAAGGAGCTAAAAAGGTAAGACAACCTCAGCGAAGGCTGAATCCGCATATGCAAGAGGTTGTCAAGAAAGAAGTGATAAAGTGGCTTGACATGGGCATCATCTATGCAATCGCCGATAGCGAGTGGGTCAGCCCTACTCAAGTTGTGCCAAAGAAGGGTGGAATCACAGTCGAAAAGAATGAAAAAGGGGAGGAAGTTGCCTTACATCTCGTGACTGGCTACAGAGTCTGTATCGACTATCGTAGACTGAATGAAGTCACTGCAAAAGATCACTTCCCCTTACCCTTCATTGACCAACTAATTGAAAGACTGAGTGGTCACAAGTATTATTGTTTTCTCGATGGATACTCGGTTACTTCGGATAGCCATCGACCCCAATGACCAAGAGAAGACCACGTTTACGTGTCCATACAGTACTTTTGCTTTTTCGTAGAATGCCATTCGGTCTATGCAATGCACCCGCGACTTTTCAACGGTGTATGTTGGCCATGTTTGATGGACTTGTTGAGAAATGCATGGAAGTCTTCATGGGCGACTTCTCGATCTCTGGCGATAGCTTTGATGAAATCTTAAAGAACCTAGATATGGTACTCCAACGGTGTGTTGAGAAAAATCGGTGCTTAAGCGGGAAAAATGCCATTTTCTAGTAGGCGAAGGTATCGTTTTGGGACATAAGGTGTCCAATCTGGTATTCAAGTTGATAAGGCTAAGGTCGAAGCCATCGAAAGGATGGCGTACCTAAGGCGGTGAAGGAGGTGCGAGGTTTTCTAGGACACGTTGAAAGCCTACAGGCGGTTTATTCGAGACTTTTCTACCATCGCCAAGCCTTTATCAAATCTTTTGAAAGATGATGTAGATTTCTTGTTCGATGCGAAGTGCAAAGAAGCTTTCAATTGTGCGAAAGACAAGCTTATCGATGCCCTATTTTAGTTGCACCTGATTGGACCAAGCCTTCGAGTTGATGTGCGATGCCTCTAATTACGCCGTGAAGCGCAGTTTTAGGTCAAAGAGTTGATAAAGGTTCGAGGCCCATCTATTATGCGAGTCGTACCTTGAACCCGGCTCAATGCAATTATACTACGATCGAGAAGGAATTCTTAGCCGTCGTCTTTGCCATTGACAAGTTTAGAAGCTATCTTCAGGGTCTCAAGTGATTGTATGGACAGATCATGCAACTTTACGCTACCTTATGGATAAAGCGGATGCCAAACCAAGGTTACTTAGATGGATTTTAATTCTACAAGAGTTTGACCTTGTGATCAAAGATAAGAAAGGTAGTGAGAATATTGTGGTGATCATTTATCTCGCTTAGTAAATGAGGGTGCAGAAAATCACAATGATATAGGCATTGATTTTCCGGTGAGCAATTGATGAAGCTTGAAGCGGTTGGGCCGTGGTATGTCGACTCACGTCAACTATTTAGCGAGTGGTCATTTAGAGGATATGACGATCGGGAGAAGAAAAAGTTCTTTTCTGATCTTAAATATCTCGTATGGGAAGATCCTTATTTGTTCAGAGTCTGTAAAGACGGGTTGCTTCGAAGGTGTGTTCCTGAGCATGATCAGTGGGATATCTTAGAACAATGCCATAGCGGTCCTACCGGAGGTCACTATGGAACACCAAAGGCGGTTGCAAAGATCCTTCAAATTTGGATTCTCTTGGCCGACTCTGTTTAAGGATGCGAAGCCTTTTGTAAAGGTTGTGATAGGTGAGAGGCGGGCCGGCGAGTAGTCGGATGGAAATGCCACTTAAGCCCATTCTTGAGTGTGAAGTTTTCGATGTATGGGGCATAGATTTTATGGGACCCTTTCCATCCTCATGTGGTAATAAGTATATCCTCGTCTGTGTGGATTATGTTTCAAAGTGGGTCGAGGCCATAGCTACTCAAACTAATGATCACAAGGTTGTAAAGAAATTCTTGCAAAAGAATATCTTTGCTAGATTCGTTGTCCGAGAGCACTCATTAGTGATGAAGGTACTCACTTTTGCAATGCGCCGCTTGACAAGATCCTTGAGAAGTATGGTGTCAAACATAAGATTGGTACACCATATCATCCTCAAACTAGTGGCCAAGTCGAGGTAAGCAAACGAGCTTGAAAAGAATTTTAGAAGACCGTGAACAATAATTGATCTAATTGGAGTCTTAAGTTGGATGACGCGTTGTGGGCTTATCGATTGCATTTAAAACCCGATGGGCACGTCACCCTTCCAAATGGTCTATGGCAAAGCTTGTCATTTACTGTCGAACTTGAGCACAGAGCTTTACGGGCAATTAAATTCTTAAATTTTGATAGCCAACTCTGTGGGAGAAAGCGGTTATTCTGATTGAACGAGCTCGGCAATTCGGACTCAGAGCATACGAGAATGCTAAGCTTAGTAAGGAAAGAACGAAGATGCTCCATGACGCTAAGATCAAGGACCAAGAATTCAAAGTTGGTGAAATGGCTTTTACTACATAATACTAGACTTCACTGTTTCGGGTAAACTCAAGTCTAGATGGTGCGGTCCCTTTGAGATTCTCGAGGTTAATCCAAGTGGAGTAATTACTTTGAGCGGGTATGGTAATCAAGCTTTCAAAGTGAATGGTCATAGACTTAAGAAATATTTTGGGCAACCAAAGGAAAAGCCTGAGATTCTTTATTTCCAAAGAAGAGATGAGAAATGCAGATGTCTGATTTGTGAGGAGATTCCATCTTATTTCTTTGAGTCAGATGATGATGACGTTCCTATATCCACCCGTAAGGTACCTTCTGTTGAGACTTCTGATCATACCACTATGTCTATGCCTATCATGCGCAAGAACAAGAAGAAGAGAGTCAGTGTAGTTTGGAGAGAAAAGTTTAATGATCTTATAGCACACTTGACTTGTTGTTGTGGTGAAAATCATTTCCGCCTTGAGTGTTCCCGATTACGATCTCGAGGTAGCGGTAGTCAAACCAAAGTGGCCCGATCCGGGTTGATCTTTTGGAATCTGTGTCAAGCTATTGACATTAAAAGAGCGCTCCTAGGAGGCAACCTAGTTATTTGTTTTTTTTTTCATTCTTAGGTTGTTTTATTGTTTTAGAAATAATACTTTAGTTGATTTTGTGTTGATGGTTATTCCTCTTACGTTCATTGTGAGTGTTTTGTGTTATGTGTTGCTCATATACCCCGTGTACCCGAGATTATATGGTATGTCGAGTGTTGCGAGATACTTTTGAGCAGAGTTTTGAGTTACTATTGTCGGTGTTGTTGTCTATTCGAGTTGCTGGCGGTACATCCATGCTCGGCTGACCTCCGCCAACTTTCATCCGACAACCACCGTTGAAACCGGTGAGTTTTCTTTTCTTTTATATTTGCACATTACGAGGACATAATGTGATTTAAGTGTGGGGGTGTTTGGGTATGTTTTTATGCTATATCCTTTGAAATATGAGTGAATGTTAAATTTCATGAATTTAAAATTTTTATGAGTCTCGAGCATATAATTGGAACTAGATGCTTGCTAGTTGTAGTTTTCTAACGATGATAGTATGTGACTTAGTGAGATAATTATAGCATGTTTTACTTTTATGGAGATAGTTTCGTTTTTCACTCACGAAAGCCTTTGATTTTGAAGCATGACTTTTGAATTATATCCTTTCATTATTTTTAATGATTTATCTTAGGAAGGTCGATATAGTTACACTAAGTTAGACCGTGTCTTGTGAATATCATAACGTTTGAATGTGATAGGTGAGATGTAACTTATGACTTTGAAAAGTGAATGAATAAAGTGAGTGAGCAATTATTAATAAATACGTTTGTCGGAAGTGGTTAATGATTTGAGTGCGGTAGGGTATACCTCGTATGTCCTATACCACTATGATGACCAAAAGCTCACGGCGAGTTAGAAGAAGATACCTTATGATTTGAGTAAGGTAGGGTGTTATCACTGAAACATCCTATTCTACTATGATGGGTAGAGCTCATTACGATATCGTCAAATTTGAAAATTTTGGAAATGATGAATAAAAATAAAGTGAAGTCTTTGTTATCATGGATCTTATACCAGTAGAACCGCATGATATCTTTGTGGGGATTATCCTAATGAGTGCGTGGGAAGGCTTGAGTGAAGCTATTCTTGCATACATACCTAGGATAGTCATTGGATTTTTGAAAGGATATTTCTTTGAAAGGCTTGTTAAGATTGAGAACGGCTTGTCACACTTACATCGAATCTATCTCTGTGTTGGTATCATTTGCTATAGTTGTTGTATCTTTTGTTACGTGAGTTAGAGATCTATGTGGATTATTTATAAAGTTGAGCTATAGTTTTGATTGTTTTGTCGAGGGCGTACAAAAAGTTAAGTGTGGGGAGTTGTTAAGGCCATATTTATATGATTATTAAAGGTTTATTTCATTATTATTTTCCCACATTTGCATAATTTACATGAGAATTAAGGGTTTAAGTGTAATTATTTAATAAAGATGATTTTAAGAGGGTTGTATGCAAAATTGATGATTTTAAGTGTTAATTTAATGGAATTATTATTAGTTGAGTTTTATTACGTTTTTGCATTGTTTATTTATCATGTAGGTGTTAATTTTCATGCATATAATGAGGATAAATGAAGCTCAAGTCGAATTATAAGAGATAGAGTTGGAATTGACTTGAAGAAATTGGATAAAGATGAAGAGATCCGATCCTCGCCAGATTCAAGCGGGCGTCACCGATCTTAAGCGAAGGCGTCGAAGTGAAGCGGCGTCCATGCGGCGTCGAATCGTATTTTACATTCGAGAGAGAGTTGAGACGGAGGATGAGCAGCGTTTACTCAGCGTCCAGGCATTACGGACGGGCGTCCACTGAGACCAGGCAGGCGTTCAAGGCCGACTTAACCCTAGCCGACATCAAATTCCTATAAATAAAGCGGCAGCCCCAACCCTAATTCATATACCACATAATTGAGATCGCAATTTTACACCAAAAAGCTGCGGCCACAAGCCTTTTTACACAGAGATGAATTTCTCCAATCCAAAGCAATCATCTTCAACATGATTGTTGGCTAGAAACCTTGCGGTGAGTCGACGGAGGAAGCTTATCAACAACACAACCAACTAGAGAGTTCGATGCTTTATGTTAGTGAGTTTAATTTATAGTTTTTCATCACTTTGGATGCTGTTTTGTATTGATCATGTTTTGTTGGAATTAACGATTTGATGAAACGATTTATCTATATCTATATGCTTGGATCTATGTATGAAAATATATTGGTTTAAGTTTTATTTCGTTCAAGTAATGCATCTAATTGTGTTTTAAGAGATTATGCATGATTAGTTGAGTAAGAGTTTGGAAACAATCTCGTGATTTCGTGTTGATTGCATGTTTAGTTTATTTGAAAAGATAAACGAAACCTTAGGAATTTGATTAAAGATATTTGATTGAATTCGTGAATAAATCACTACTAAAAACTATGTCTTTTTAATCACCGTCTAGTTGGATTGTTGGTTGATAGGTGGAACCTGATCGCCTCGCTGTGTTTTCCTTTATTGTTTATTAATCGAATCATTAGTTTAATCTTTAGTTAAGTTTTAGTTTTAGAACCCTAGTTTCTTGCTGATTTTCTGCATATTTTTATTCGATTCGTATTCAGACGTTCGTCATAATAGCAGACTTTCGTCCATTAGATTTAGTTTCCAGGCGGCTCGTTCACTTTAGTGAGCGCTTAAAGTCCATCTTTTGTTTTCTTATTTTACGCTTGTTTTTATTTCTGTTTTAGTTTTAATTCTTAGGTTTAGGTTTTAGTTAGTTTGACTTTAGTTTAGATAGATAATTGTGACATAATTGATATAGATTTATATTTGAATCCGATAAACATTCCACTCCCTCAGGGCGACCCGTAAACACCTATACTACGATCCTTATACTTGGGGTGTTTGGTTTATAAATTATAAAACTAGTTTTTACCGAGCAGTGGTGGAAATGTTCTTGCCTATGGGTCACTTGTAAACTCTACAACTTAGCCAAAACACAAGTAGTGCCTTAGAGGCTAGTGGGAGGCGATACATGGATCTAGAAGGTTCATTCTTGAACCTTGTGCGGTTCTTCCACCTTTTCATATAGTTGATATAGTAAGTGGATTTATTGCTTGAAGCAAGGACCGGGGTCTCGTCGAGAGATTCGTGTGTGTGTTGAGGCGGTTCCTTTGACTTGGTCATTTGGAACATGATATGAAGATAGTTTGAGTCCACATGGATAGCGATCCGTTTAAAAATTGGGGTGGTTGCGAGTATTGCATAAGATTCTTGTGTTTCAACTTGGTCTTGTGTGTACGAGTGATTGGTTTTAGGCCAAGTGGGAGATTGTTGGAATAGTGTCCTAAACCCAATCGGGTTGGACCGGATCCGACCGGGTCGGATCATTTCTACTATTTCTTTATGTTTATACATATATTAAATGGCTTTTACATTTGTCATATATATGTTCTTTTAAAGAACCGATTATGAATTGTTATATGATAACGTCCTTAGTATTAAAGCTGTGATAGAGAAACCATGATAGGCAATTATGGTTGATGAGATCTCTAATCACTTTAATAAGTTTGATACTTAAATGTCTACAGGCTAATGTACTATTAAACAGGCATTGATAGTATGAGCAGGCTAGCACGTATTAGATGTCTTACGTCTTTAGGCGAGGGGATAGATCTCGTCTATCGAAGTGTAGAGACACTTGGGTCATGCACGTGGGCGTGTATTAGAGAATCGCGACGTTAGATCCGACCCACTTACACGGATAAGTGTCACACTATGTGGCGGTTGTGTAATTATCCTTTGGACCGAGTCTTCGTGGCATCACGGTGTGGATTGTCATGCTTTGACACTATTGAGGTTCCCTCAGCCACGGGCGATCATGCGGTAGTGATTGGGTATGATATTGAAGCATTGGAGTATACATGATTGGTCGTCCGGGAATCACGTATCTATGATTGGGATCGAATATCCGAAATGGCCTTCTTATAAGGAATGTCTTACTCTCGTGAATCTTTGCAAAGTGGGAGTAAGCGAGTTACTTCGAGAGAGCATGATATCCAGATTATAAGATACGATCGTTGATGCTTTGACACTCGACTAACTTATTTGTATGGATATTATTACAATGATAGGATTGTAAGTTACACTGGTAATCAATTTCACATGAAAGGTAGTATTCATTGCATTTGACTCTTCCGATGATTGGGGGTCACGGTGTGTTGCTAGACGCTATCCCGTGATCGTTAGGCATGAAGGGCATTTTAAGTAATTTGCACTTTGTGTCTACAGCCAACATATTCGGAAGCCTATCCAATCACACACATATGAACATCTAGCCGGATTAAAATGTGGTTATAGATGATAACCAAATAAGGAAAGTTTATCTCGAGACTATAAAGGTTATAGTGGTAAATTAATATTGTGGTATTTATTTATTATGAATAAATTAAATACAAGATGTTAATAATATTATATTAATTAAAGAATATTCGGAAGCCAATTTGTTGGCTAAAGAGGCGCCACATTTAATATGTATAAGATACACTTGGATTGTGCAATTTAATTAATAGTATACCATATATTAATATTAGATATTAATATTCATATATTTGGGCTCCCAGCGTGTGATGCATAATTGATATGCATGTGCATGATTATTTCCAATGTATTTATATAGATTTATGTGTGTAATATATATGTGATATATACACATGTGTAAATTGATTTATGGTAATAAAATAAAGATAGTCAATATTAGATATTGACAATATCTTGGAAATATTCAATATAAGATATTGACAATATCCTAGGTTTATTTGATATAAGATATTATAATAAATGAGATAAATCAATCAATTATATTTTCCTTATTTTGTTGGGAAAAGGTTTTCTTCTCCTCCACAACTGTTTGGGGCGCCACTTCTACTATAAATAAGAGGTGGGTGTCAAGCTCTTTTGTACAACACAATTCCAAGAACTAATAGTTCTTGTGTAAGATAGAGAGCATCCTATAGAGAGTTGGAGAGAGGGGAAAAGGGCCGGTCTAGCAACCGGAGTTTTCCAATAGCAATCAATGATGGGATTCAGCGGGTCGTTTCGTGTGGACTAGCGGTAGAGGCCGAACACTGGGCGGCTCTACATGCAGAACTACTCTCCTTAGGCGGTCAAAGCGTCGATCTTTTAGATCAACCAAGGTAACCACCGTCTACTATCTATTTGTTTATTGCTTAAGCGAAGTCGATCTTGGGTCGATAGAAATAAATTTTGAATTCAGCTGCGTTCCCGCGCAGATTTCCTAACGAGCTTGCTTTGTCGGTTGCATGATTCTCATCGGTTGCTTTGGATAGTGGCGGGTGATTTCAATGAGATCTCCGGAAGTCCGAGCGAGAAGGCTGCGTCTCGGCCTATTTCTCGAGGATGGTTTGCCTTTCCGGGTGGCCTTGACGGATTGTGGCTCATCGACCTTGGTTATTTTGGAGCTCCTTTCACTTGGTGTAATAAGCGAGAGACCACGACCAACTTAGGTTCGTGCAGACATGGGTGTGAGCAACATTGGGTGGCGGACCATATCCGAACCATCGCGTGTACCACTTGTCCCATTCACGCTCGAGATCACGCGCCGATCTTGCTCTTTTGAGATTAATCCTTTTGTCGGGCAAAGTCAAGTTGTATTTTGTCCTCGCTATGACCCCTTCGGATTAGGGATGATGAGTTCGAGGAAAAAATGCGAGGGGTGGCAGCTTCGTGGTGTGGATCCCGATTCTTTATCTCGGCATATTTTGGACTGGGGCGAGACCGCAAGAGTTGGAGTCTCGAAGCATGGTAATATTTCTAAGAGTATTGCGGCTAAAGAGGAAGAGCTTCGTTTGTTTTTGTGAGGCACCGGACTACACTATATAGGTGAGAGAGACCCGGCAGGAGTTGGACCACCTATATCACGTTTGATGAAGACTATTGGAGGCAATGAGGCGCAGATGACTACCTGCGCTGGTATGGGCAGAAACAATAGATACTTTCATCATAAAGCGACCCTGAAACCGTAGAGCGAAACACTATTGATCTTCTATTTGATGAGGAAGGGTGGCGTTGTTGGCGAGCAAGACCTTGAAGGGTAGTTTTTCGATATTTCACGGATATTTTTCCTTGTCGCAGACCGCCAATGCAGACTTCACGGGATGGAATTTTCCACCATGGCGGATATTCGCATTCATCGTCTCAATGAACCCTTTACGGAGGCGGAGGTTCTTCGTGCACTTAGCAGCTCCCTGGTAGAAAGGCTCACGGCCCGAGATGGTATGCATGTATTTTTCTCCAAAAATATTGGCATGTGATTGGTTCCCGAGATATTGCGGTGATTTTAGCTATCCTCAGCGAGGGCAAGAATCCAGGCTCATTTGTGTCAGAGACTTACATTACATTGGTACCTAAGGTGGCATCTCCACGCGGGTAGCTGAGTTGAGGCCTATTGCACTATGTAATTCGACGATAAATTGCCAATTGGGCTTAAGCGAGTTATTAATAATGTTATCTTGGGTAACTGAGTGCTTTTATTTCGTGCAGATTGATCACAGATAATACCATCGTTGCTTTTGAGGCATTTCATTCCATGAAGGGGGCACTGGTTGTCATAATCATGCGGCTATCAAACTTGACATGGCCAAAGCTTTCGACCGGGTTGAATGGAATTATCTCCTGGGAAGTTATGCACTGATCACGTTTCAGGGGCTTTTGTTGATTT
>JAOBSW010000999.1:0-131347 GCA_026214975.1 Gentiana macrophylla
ATAGGATGTTTCGTGATAACACACCTAATTTGGACTACTATCATCAGCGATCGGGAGCTTTTAAACCTCGTAGTGATATGGGACGTTTCGTGATAACCCCCTCTTTGCACTCAAATCATTGGTAGCTACAACCGACATATAGTTTATCTTATTTTGACATTCTTTCTATCACATTCAAACCTTGAGATATTCATAGTACATGTTCGGAAGTTAGGTACTAAGTTACTACTATCTACAGGATAAACCACTAGAATCTTGAATGGATCTGATTTAAAATTTTCGCTTCAATATCAAAGGCTTACGTGAAGGAATTCATGTTACACAAATAAATTTGGGGTTAAAATGCACTTACGGTTCAAATTAGTTATACATATCAAATTGATCATTACATCTTCAAATCCATGAAATATATACCTTATACAGATTATTTTAATCAACTAAATAATGCTCGAAAAAGATCAACAACTAAGGGTTTAAACACTTACTGCCATTTCTAGACCATCCTCGACTCTACCCCCCACTTACGATTTTGCATTATCCTTAAACATATTGAGTGAGATAGAGAGGAGAACTTAGCTTATAAACTTGGCAGAAAGATGCTATCAAATCCCGTAACAGCCATGAGAAAGCACGTCCCGAATCCCTGTAACAAAACAAACAAAACAAAGCCAACACGGGACATGGTCCTCGTGCCAAAGTATGTAATAGGGATATGGGAATAATAAGAAAATGGCCCTGTTACGTCAGAAAACTCGATAGCATATCACATAATAGCTTTAGATGGAAAAATAACCTTAACGGGTAAAACACAGAACATCTAAGCATATACGTATTATAGAAAGTATCACAAGAGCATATATCACAGTCAAGTCAGCTATTCTTAGTTTCATTTTTTTTTATTACACACAGTTTTATTAAAGCGGGAATACTCACCACTCTACTACAACGACTAGAAATTTGAAACAGACTAGATCATAAAATGAAATGTGTGAAAGAGTATTGAGTCTTTTATACCCAGATCCTCAAGGATTCAATAACCTAAGTCCAAGAAATGATACATTTGAATTTTTATCTTTTTCTCCATCGGGATTTTCGGATAACCACCTAATCATTCCCTCTTAATGAAATTCAAACATTCAACCTGAGACTTGGTTGTGCTTTGTGTTCATCTTTCATACAGATTCTACATTTCATTAAGACTAGTCTTATCCAAATTATTTATTTAACGGGCTGCCTCCCGGTAGCGCTTTTGTTTAACGTCGTTCGCTCGACGGAGACTCAGAAACGATTTATTAAGGCTCGGGATCAGTCAAATGCACAATCTCAAGAGCCTCATCGAATGGTAACTTCTTATACTTTTTTTAAGCGAAGGCCGTTCGTGATGAGCGTTCCATGCTTCGGATGTGTTACCTCGATGGCTCCACGAGTCGAAAACTCGTAATACCGTATATGGTCACGACCACCTTGACTTAAGTTTTCCTTGAAATAAATGGAGGCGAGTATTATAGAAAAGGACCTCATCACCTACGCTGAAAATACGAGGTTTGATCAACTTATCATGAAGCAATTTGGTCTTTTCCTTATATTTGCGAACAATCGTAAGCTTGAAAGCGAAACTCATCTAACTCATTTAAGCTGGGCCATCCTTCTTTCACCGATTAATGCGTCATCCATATTTAGATTCTTAATCGCCCAATAGGCCTTATGCTCTAACTCTCTACGGGGAGATGGCGGGCTTTGCCAAAAACAAGCATGTAGGGTGACATACTATTGGTGTCTTGAAGCCTTGATTCGGTGTGCCCAAAGCGCATCATCTAGTTTCTTTGACCAATCCTTAAGGTTAGAATTTCTGTCTTCTCTAAAATTCTTTTGATTCCCCGATTGGACACCTCTACTTGGCCCTTTAGTCCGAGGATGGTAGGCGAGTACCTAACTTATGAGTGACCCCATACTTTATTAAAAGCTTATTGAAATCTCTATTAGCAAAGTGACTTCCATTATCAGCGATTATTGCTCAAAGGTATTCCATACCGGGATATAATATGTTTCTTAAGAAATTTTATGACTACATGTTTGTCGTTAGTGGGTGAAGCAATTGCCTCAACCCACTTTGAAAGCGTAATCACAGCGACAAGAATGTAACGATTCCCGAAAGAAGAGCGGATATGGTCCCATGAAGTCTAATCCCCATATATCAAATACTTCACACACTAATATCGGTTTCAGGGCATCTCATTTCTCTTGGAAATCCTTCTGGCGTTGCAGGCGTCACACATCTTAACATAAGCATATGCATCCTTGAAAATAGTAGGCCAATAGAACCCACTTTGTAACACCTTTAATCTTGTTCTCTCGCCCGAGAAGTGGCCACCGGCCTCTTTATCATGGCGTAAGCGAGAGAATACTCACTATCTCACTTTGTCATCAACACATCTTCTCGAGATTCCATGACACATAGCCTAAAAAGTAAGGGATCTTCCCACACATATCGGTTTACCTCACTAAAAACTTCTTTTCGGTTTTCATCAAACTCGGGATCTACAAATCCACACTCGTAATAATTAACAAAAGGTGCATACCAAGGGTTCCCATTCTTTCCTCTCTACAGGAAATTTCCTCGCTTAAGCCCTGGGAGCATCGTATCCACTACGAACAAGCTGCTCATCCGAAAATGATCATCAATTTCAACCCTAATAGAGTGTTTCTTGTCTCCTGTTCCATCCTCTTTGAGGTGGTCGGCTACTACATTCTCACACCCCTTTCGATTCTTAATTTCTACGTCGAACTCTTGAAGTAGTAAAATCCATCTTAACAAGCGTGGTTTTGCATCCTTCTTGGCAAATAGATATCTCAACGCAGCATGGTCAGTGTGAACTATGACTTTCGATCCAACCAAGTATGACCGGAACTTATCGAAAGCAAAAACAACAGCTAAAAGTTCCTTTTCAGTTGTGGCATACTTTTGTTGAGCCGAGTTCATGGTATGACTCGCATAGTAGATAGGGCGAAACAACTTGTCAATCTTCTGACCTAGGACAGCTCCTACAGCATAATCACTCGCATCACACATCACTTCGAACCCCTTAGACCAATCAGGTGCTACTAAGATAGGGCCAGAAGAAGTTTCTTTAGGGTTGAAAAGCATCTAGGCATGCCGCATCAAAAACACAGGGGCTCCCTTCATCAATTGAAGAGTAAGAGGTCTAGCAATGTGGGAAAAACTGGAATGAATCTACGATAAAAAAACTCGCATGTCCCAAGAATGAACGTAGAGTCTTCAGATTCGTAGGCATAGGAAGCTTAGAAATTACCTCTATTTTTGCTCTATCGACCTCTATTCCTTTCCCCGATACCTTATGTCCTAAAACAATTCCCTCAGTTACCATGAAATGACACTTTTCCCAATTTAAAACCAAGTTTGTCTCTTCACAACGTGCAAGCACCTTATCAATGTTCGACAAACACTCATCAAAAGTATCACCAAAAACACTAAAGTCATCCATAAAAACTTCCATGAAATGCTCTATCATATCAGCAAAGATGGCCATCATGCATCGTTGGAATGTCGCAGGTGCATTACACAACCCAAACGGCATTCTTCTAAATGCAAAGGTGCCATACGGACACGTGAAAGTAGTTTTATCCTGGTCATGTATATCGATGTGAATTTGATAATAGCCACTAAAACCATCCAAAAAGCAGTAAAATGCATGACCACTTAGACGCTCTAGCATTTGATCAATAAAGGGTAGGGGAAAATGATCTTTCCTAGTCTTATCATTTAGCATGCGAAAATCAATACAAACCCTGTGACCAGTAACTAAACGAGTAGGAATAGGCACACCTTTTTCATTAAGCTCAACTGTAATGCCTCCTTTCTTAGGCACGACTTGCGTGGGGCTCACCCATTCACTGTCGGAGATTGCGTAGATTATCCCTAACTCAAGCATCTTTACCACGTCTTTCCTCACCACCTCTTGCATATGTGGGTTTAGTCATCTCAAAAAGCGCTCGACCGGCTTGGCATCTTCTTCCAGAATGATCTTGTGCTTGCAGATATCAGCACTGATCCCTTTTATGTCAACCATCTTCCATCCGAAGGCCTTTTTGTGTTTTTTCAGAACGTGGATCAACTTAACTTCCTGCAAAACGGTTAGTGCAGATGAAACAATAAGAGGAAGTAATTCATCAGGTTCTAAAAACACATACTTTAAATGCTTAGGAAGTGGCTTCAACTCCAGATCAGTAGGTGGTTCCTTGATTGACGGCTTTGGCAACTTGCCAGTCAAACCGAGCTCTAGCTTCTTATTCCAGCTTGCGTCAACAAAAAGAGTTGCCTCCAAATGATATACCTGAACTCTCATTTGTGGATCATCATCCTCTGCGGTGCTTGACTTCATCAAGCATTCTTCCATTGGTTCTTGGTATCCCTACAGGTTAGTGTGCTCCACAATACAAGGATATATAGCATCAACAGAAAAACAATCACTCTTTTCATCATTAGGATGCTTCATCGCCTTATACACATTTATGGCTACACTCTCTTTCCCGACTCGTAGTATAATCTCTCCCCTCTTAACGTCTATCAAGGTCTCTCCTGTGTTCAAGAAAGGCCGACCTAACAAAAGTGGGGTTTTAGAATCCATATCCATATCTAAAACTACAAAGTCAACGGGGAAAACAAACTTGTCTACTGCACCAACACATCTTGACTACCCACAGAGGTTTCTAATGACCTATCCGCCATCTGTAAGGTCATTCTGTTGGCTCTAATGCTCCCAATCCCAATTTCTCATAAACTCCTCTAGGCATCAGGCTCACTGAAGCCCCTAGATCACATAGCACATTTTTAAACACAGTTTCTCCAATGGTAATTGGGATGGTAAAGCTACCTCTATCCTGTAACTTGGGAGGTATCTTATTCTCAAAGATTGCAGAACATTCCCCACTCAAATGCACCATCTGTTGCATCTTCTCCTTACTCGACAACATTCCTTTTAGAAACTTAAAGTATGGGGGAATGCTCGAAATTGCCTCTAATAGGGGAATATTCACCTCTACCTTCCTTAAAAGATTCAGAAATTTTGCCCGACCACAGGTCGAGGATGTCCTTTCTGGTTCCCTTAGGAGGATAGGGTAAAGTATTAACATCAAAATCAGGGGGAGGAGGAGGAATTCTATTTTTCTTACCTCTTTCTTTAGGCGGTGAGGCTTCTTCTTCTTTGATGTCCAAGACCACATAGTCTTTCTTGGTCTTTGCGCCCTTCCAATGCTTTCTTATTTGCCTCAGCCAAAGCCTTTTTCGTGGCTTCCAATTCTTTCCTCATTGCTTCCATTCTCTGTTTGATATTGCCAGTCTCTAAATCTTTGATCTCGACTTCACCATACATAGCTCCTTCACAGTCAACTGCTTTCTCTTTCTCAGCTCTCTCAGTTTCTGCCTCTTCACCCACAATTCTTTCTTTTTGTCACTCAGCCCGACATCTTTACCACTTTCGTGTGAACACAGCATTCACATCCTTTGGGTTCCTTTCGGTGTTACTCGGGAGTCCACCACTTAGATTTGTCTTGAGTGTCGGTTATTTGACCTACTTGGGTCTCCAAGTTTGAATGGCGAGAATGTGTGACCACTTTTTGCTCTATAGCATTCTTATTTAACTTTCGAAACATTTCTGTCTAATTTCTCCGGGAGTATCTCGGTGGCCATCTTTTGAACACGAATTGTTTGGTTCTTGATTGCTTTGATTATTAGTGCGAGATGAGCGTTTGGATGTTGATAAGTGCTCAATTATTACTTCTCAAAGATGGTGGCTCACTTGCCGATTCGATTGTTTTCTTGACCACGATTACGATTCCGGCCTTGATTTTGATTCCAATATGAACTCGATTTTTTTTCTTGTCCTTGTGGAGTGAGGCGTGGATTCGATTATTCGATAATAGCCTCGGTTTTGATTCGGTATGAACTGCAGTTCTGGGGATTACGATTCCAAGGTCGGTTGTATGAGCTTTGGTTTTGCCTAAAGTCTTGATTACGATTATTGTTTCTATTCCAATTACGATTACTTACGATTCCAACCTTGTCCAACATAATTCACATCATATTGTTGTGAACCATCATTCATACCATCATCCAATTGTGGCCCTTGATGATTATTAAAGTTTTGATTCCTTATTCTTTGGCCAAACTCTTGCGATTCATATCCATCCGTCCCATCGCATAAACATTCATTCATTTGTTGGTCATTCGATTGCGGTATTGTTGTTGTCTTGGAGTAGGTGTCAGCTGTTGTGGATAAGTGGATTTTTCAATGATGCACATTCTATGGCGAGAATGTCCACCTCCACTGAGTTGGCAGCGATGTGTCTTCTTTCTTTTCGACTCCATTCGGTCCATCTTTAGTACCATTTCTTGCATCTTGTCATGCATGGCGATTCTCGATCGAGTTCCTCTTTCAGTGACTTTACACTTTCCATTGGGGCTTTCTTCTTCTTTCCGCTCGATCCCCATTGTCCTTCTCCATCTCTTGCATTTTCTATCTGTCTCATTGCTTGTTACGGTGGTAGATTCATAATATCTCCGCCGCTGCAAAGACATTAAACTTGTTTTGGTCCATCGGCTCTAAGGCCCTCAATAATATAATAACTTGCTCCACCGTAGAAAAACCGTGTGTGGGGCATCTTTTAGCAACCCCACAAATCTTTCATAAGTCTCTTTTAGTGTCTCTCCTCGAGACCATCAAGCGAAGAGATTTCTTCTTTCGAGATCTAAAATCTTTCTTTGGAGGAAGTACTTTTCAAGAATACTCGTTAAATCCACCACGTATGTAACGAGTCATTTGGTAAAAAGTCGTACCAATCCTTAGCGCTCCTCTTAAAGCAAAGCGGAAAAACTATTAATTTTACCGCCTCATCACTCACCCCGTTATATTTCATTGTCCCACAGATCCGGAGAAAGTGATCCGAGAAAATTTATTCGGGTTCTCGGTCGATTTCCCATGGAACAAGGCATGTTCCCTAACATGTTCAAAATATTTTGCTTAATATCCATGTTATTTGCATTAATTGGGGTACCCTAATTGGGTTGTGTCCTATAACTTCTGTGGGGTAGTGACATAATCTCGACAAACCCTCGATCCCCCTGTGCTTGCTTTGAGCCATCGGTGGCGAGGAGGTGGATTATACGGGTATACGGGTTTTGGAACCCTGTTGATTTCCTTGCATCTCTAGCATCAAAGTACTCGATTTACCGTTTCTTGGTCTAATTCAGGTCTGAAGTCCTGTGTATCCTGAGCATCTTGTCCTACTCTGTATTGTCCAATCCCTGGCCTCTGATTAAACTGTGCAGATCCCAACTGACGTAGCCCTGTGTTGTCTTCTCTCAGTGGTTCATGACGAGGGGTCCTCGGTGGAGTTTGCAAAGGTACTGTTGCATTACCACCAGTAGTGGTTGAGGTTTGCCCCTGTAGAGTCTGTTCATCACTGGGGTCCTTCCCGTTTTTTCTAGTTATTATATCGTCCATTTCTGCAGAGGAATTAGAAAGTGATCTTTCTAATGTCTCTCTTTCTTCAAACAAAGGGTTCGGACTAGCGACTAGGATTTCTCCTCGGCGCCGATCATTTTTCTATGACGTCGCGTAAGCTTCGATTTCTTGGATGGGTTCGATGAGAGGTTCTTTAGAGCTTGAGTCATTCAGCGACGAACGAAACAACACGAAAACAAAATAAAAGCGACCTAAGCCAGGCTTTTGGTCAACTTACAAGATATCAAGCGTTAGATCCCGGCAACGGCGCCAAAAAATTCTTGATAGCAAAATAACTAATCGCTAACTTTAACCGGCGTGAGTATCGAATCAACGATGAGTATAGTGATAGCAAGGTCGAATCCACAGGAACAACGTTTAAGTACCAAAGTCGGCGTAGAACTTAGTTTAGGTCAAGATTGCGGTGGAGAGATATTACACTAGTGAAAGTAAAAATTAGCTAACGGTTGTAGTTCTAGTTATTAAAAGGTATAGCGAATTATGATCCAACGAGTTACTTTTACCCTAAGGAAGACTTGGCAGGGGCGTGTTTTAACCAACCTACCTTTCCACAGTAATTTTAACGACATCCACGGGTGCCAACTCCTAATTGCGGTGTTAAGATCTCGAACAACTCTCACTCAACACCCTATGTGAAGTTAATTAATTTTCCCTTTAGAAAACCGATTAACCTAACATGATTACGCTCTTAGAGTCGCTCGAACAACGATGACAAACCTCTGTATTGAAAGCGGTCCTAACAACTAAAGCCGAATCTACATAGCGATCCCAAAACCCCTTTTCCCACATCTCACCGCAAAATGCATTTATAAGTTCGGCGTGTGTGACGATGGACTAGATGATCGATCTAATTCAAAGACGGTTAAAATAAGTTTTAGGGCGTGGATTAATCATTAAAACATTATATTACGTGCTACACAACTCCCGTTTAATCCCCTTTAGGCGTTTTACTCGTTTTACATAATTCGACTATACGTCACGTTTAGCTATTCATTTTGGCGATAATAACGGAATGATTAACGGAAATTATATTAACGACGAAAAGTAAGCGAATTCATTTTTTTATAAGTACATATATATATTTATATATATAGATATATAGTTATATAGCTAATAATATATATAAGTGCATAAAAGTAAATATACTATATATATATATAAGTGCGTAAAAGTAAATACGTAAGTAAATGCGTAAAAGTATATATATATATATATATATATATATATATATATATATATATATATATATAAGTGCGTAAATAAAATGCGTAAAAGTAAATAAAAAAAATCAAAACAACGAACTATTGATAATTATACTATTACAACGGTATTTTAACATATATATATATATATATACGGCCCATATAAGATAAAAAGAAGAGGGAAGAAAACGGAAATAGATCTATATATATATAAAATTACCCGATTCATATTTGTTGATTAGAGATCGTAGTCTTCCGGATATTACAACGACTACAGCATCACCGAGCTACCGATAATTTCCCGAGCATTACAACGATACTACTACTGCTAAATTATTTCCGGCATAATGCCGTTACTAAAACTAAAAGAAAGAAATGAGGGGGATAGATATATATACGCAATGTATATATAAAATGGTGCATCTCATCTCGGCTCTGAATGCTTCCTTATATAGAAAATGTCAAGGGGCCGGACCAGTCCGGGTAAGGGCCGGACCAGTCCGGTGCAATGATTATGTCCACCAATTTGATCACTCAGCATGTGCATCGTATATATAATTATAATTATAATTATATATAACTTATAAAATTCATATCTCGAGTTCTGGATCTCCAAAAATCATGATTCAAGAGGCATCGGAAAACTCTCGGGAAAATCTACAACTTTCATGAAGGACACTTCTTCAGAAAATGTCGTTTTGATGGGCCATTCCCATTACGTGTCGTTTGCGACATTTTCCTTAATACAAATCAATTAGCCACTTGACCACCATTTGAGTTGTAGAAGCCCGATTGACTTGATTCAAAATCCATTGGAAAGCTTTCTTGAAGATATACAACTTTCATGAAGGATTCTTTTTCAGAAAACGCCGTTTTGATGAGCCATTCGTATGTCGTGTCGTTTTCGGGATTTTTACTATTACGAATCGATTAGCCACTTGGTCATAACTTGAGTTGTAGACCTCCAATTAACATGATTCAAAATGCGTTGGAAAGCTCTATCAAAGATCTACAACTTTCATTAAGGCCACCTCTTCAGAAAATGCCGTTTTAATGGGCCATTGGTTCGTCGAAGATATAAATCGTTAGTAATATTTCTGACATTTGATCACCGATCCACTCGACTTTTTGCTTGGCGCACACTCTTATATCCCCATAAACACCTCTTTTAAGCATCAAAGCGTGTCGTTACTCGGGATTTTGGTTAACCTATAATTACGCAATAAACCACCAAAATACCAAACGTAAATCCGACATTTACACACCGGTTAGTAAGCGGTACAAAAACTATAAAAACACGCTAAAAATACGATATTTTATATAATAACTACTACTAACATATTTAGATGAAACATAGGAATTAATGACTCGAACTGATATAAAAATACTCGAAATGATATCAGATACGGGTTGAAAAGTTATAAAAATAACGGTGAATTTTTCCGTTATCATCGGCCATGGACGCCCGTCCGCTTTCTTGGACTCAAACTTTAAAATTCATATCTTGAGTTGTAGACCTCCAAAAATTATGATCCGAATGTCATAAAAAGCTCTCGGAAAACTCTACAACTTTCATTAAGGACTCTTCTTGAGAAAACGCTCTTTTGATTAGCCCGTCGTATTACAGTCGCTTTGGGATTTTCCCAAGCTTTATTTCATCTTCATCCTCTTGTATCTCTTTCTTTCCACTTTAATCTTCAATCAAACATCATTTAGACCTCTTCCATTCCACATTTGTGCACCTAAAAGATGACAAAACCGAGCAAAAGCGTAAAACCATACAAAATAGATAATAAAACCACGATATTTACTCGATTTTGCATTTTAACTATTCAAAACGTCATTTGCTCAATTAATCGATTATAAGCTCGAATTCTACGAAAAACATCCATATATGGGAATATTGATATAAAATATATCCTTATAAAAACACTACAAATTGACCCTTAACAACTCCCCCACACTTATCTTTTGCTCGTCCCGAGCAAAACAAAAACAAAGTCAAGCTCGAGACAAATAAACATCCATACAAATATGAAGTATATTCAATAACTTAGAAGTTCACCCGTGTAGTGTGTGCATAGCCATAATAAACTTCCACTAAGTTCCACAATTTGAAAGTTATTCAAACCAAAACTAGCCCGGTTTCCCATCTAAGTTAGAAATATTCAAAAATTATAATGGTGCACTTTACAAAACATACATATCCCAAAAAGAAATAGTAGAGAATATCTAAAACATTTTCGATGGACTCAGAGGATAATCCCTACAACATATCCTTCTTCGGTTTATACTGGGTATAAGATTAACGATAACTAAGTCCTTACTTATTCATAATAATATTTTTCAATATTTTCACTTTTTCACACTTTTCTAACACACATCGAGAATAAGCTTTTGCCTCATAGTGAGAATAGGACATTTCAAGATAATCCCTACCTTACTCCAATCATAAGGCGACTATAAACCGGTCGTCGTGAGCTTTTGGTCATCATAGTGGAATAGGACATACGTGGTACACCTACCTCACCCAAATCATAAACCGACTTCCGACACACACAATTACAATTATGTTTACTTAGAGATTTACATCGGGCAAGTGGAAAAGATTATTTTCTAGTAGCACAGACCACTGAGCATAACACCTCAAGTAAACAATTTATTACTATTGCAAAGACTTAATCACGTTTCACTTATCACATTCAAACTTACAGATATTCACAGTATGTCATACTTTAATCCTAGAATACAAACTACTAAACTTTTCAAGAATTGTACATAAGCAAAGAAACATGCTATAATCATCAAAAATCTCCAACTAAAATGGGGTAGGCTTTCAACATTTAGCTCATCATTTACTATGGCATGTGAAAAGAGTGTCGGGTGAAACAACTAAAATTATTAAATATACAGAATATAGCAAAAATGATATAAACTCAAGCAAAGATATGCCTTTGTCTACTCGGGATATAACAAAAAATTTGAAAATTAAGCACTTTTCATAGAAATACTAAAAATATGAGCAAACGAAAGTAGACACATAAATCATCTATCCTTCCCCACACTTAGATTGCAACTTGTCCTCAAGTTATACAGAAATAATAAATTAGAGAACTTAATCGATTGGATGTGGCAGTGCGGAGGAACCAACAAGAACCAGGATTGCTTGCATAGCTCGATGAAGCGTGAGCATCACGGGACAGCCGAATACATCTTTAAAGTGCACAATAGCTATAGAAAGTATCCTGCAGACTTGATTAGTGCAAAAAGAGTCTTCGGGGAAAAGAAAAGATTACATATATAAAGCACATGAAGAAAAGGATCATAGAGATTTTTGACTTAAGCTCAACTAAAGATTGAATACTATACATGAAATACTACAAAGTCGTGAGGCTAGGTGCAACTATATGAAAATATACTACAATGCAGCCTACATGATATGCAATCCTAAAAATAAAATAAATAAAAATAAATTACGACAGGCTCAGTGAGCAAGTTGACCCGACAACTCTACGGTGACTACGGCCTATCTGAGAAACTAAAATAAAAACGAGGTAGTATTACGGAAACCGACAGTTAACTACGCTCAAGAAAAATAGAAAAACAATGCAACTAGATGACATGTAACTAAATGATATGCATCTGAATGATATGCAAAAATAAAAGTAAATGAAAGAAAGAAAACTAGCCCACTCATTTGCAACATGACATGTATATAATAAACGTCTACCAGATAATGACAGGTTACGATAACCGACAGTGCTGTCCATTACATGCAGTGTAGACGCGCCTTAAGACTCGTCAAAAGTGATAGCATTATGGAAACCAACAGTTAGCTATACTAAACAGATATAACTCATATGGCCTGGACGTAGCATACGGAAAACCGACAGTAGCTACCCATATGAGTTACAAAAATAACAAGGAAGCACCTAAGTCTCAAAGCTCACAAGATTCATCACAGCGGTATGTAGCATACGGAAACCGACATTAGCTACTAATTGACACGAATACCAGTTATAGCATACGAGAACCGACAGTAACTATAACTTGCATAGATGAATCATGTATATTATCCATTAGATTCAATTATTTAACATGGATCCGTAGATGGAAAGATGTAAACATGCAAGTTCAGATCATCTACGTAAAAACAATTAGCCACAGAAGCTCAAATTAAAGTATCCATATCAAATAAAGCATTAAAAATCAAGTTAAGAGGAATTCTGGAACCTGGACGTGCGTTCAACAAAGCGACGGGCGTTCACTGCAGATTATGAATCTGACGGGTGTTCACTTACACGAACGCCATTCAAACAAACGACTTTGCAAATAAACGCGCAAAAAAAACACAGCAAACCCTAATTTCTTAAAAGATCATACCTCAAATATCACAGAGCGACCACATCAAATTAAAGCTGAGAGGTTAGACTAGATACAAACAAACATATAGTTCACGCTTCACAAATCGAGTAAAAAACTTTTTGCACATTCTTAACCCAACGGTTATCGAAACACGGCAAAAATAAAAACTCTCGATTTATTTCACGCTACTTTTATTGAAAACGAAAAACGAAACGTAACGAAATCGAAAAATTAACGAAAGAAGATTCAACAAAACACCGATTCCCGCAACGGCGCCACTTTTGTTGGGAGGATTTTGCATCATAAAACATTATAAACCTATACTTAACATACAAACTAACTCCTAACCGACCAAATATCGGGTAGTTGATAGCATAGTAGGGTAAGGCACAGTGGTCGATCCACGAGGGGTGGGATGTTGAATCTAATTTCACTAATTCCTTTCAATTGTTACTTAGGAAAACGAATAAACGAAAGAACAAATAAAATAAGCGAAAGAGCAATTAAAATAAATCTAACCTACGAAATAAAATAACACAACCTAAACTAAACTAAAGATACATGGGATCAAGCGATTGCACAAACCAAGTGATTTCAATCCTAGTTCATCTCATGATTTTAATTCAAATTGTGGTTTCACTTTACACGAGATACAAATCCCTAATTCCTTAGTGAATTTAATCTCAAGCTATGGATTCCTAATTCCTTAGTGAGTCCAATTTATCAATCTCTCATCTTCCGAATGTTGAGATCGATTTACCAAACAAAACTCGGTGTAGATTCAGGTTAACTCTCGTATTTTAGAATCTAACAACCTAGATAATTAACCAATTAATTTGTCACATAATTAATGATTAAAGATCCTATCTTTCTATGGTGATCTAGTCTACGCAACTTCCGTATGTTGTAAACGTATCAATAGCAAACTGATCTCTCGATCTAATTCGCATCATAGCATCAAAATCATAGAACGATACAAAATAAATTAAAGATCATAAAAAACGAATAAGGACTGAATAAATTAAATAAATAAACTCACGTAGTTTGGTACATGATTGAATCCATGAATCGAAAACGGAAAAAAAAACCGACATCCTAATCTAACCCGGATCACCCGAGCACAAGGCTCGGGTGACCGGCCTTGAAACCTCAGAAAAAACGGCGGCTGCTCTCTATTTGGTGTATGAGAAATTATGATTCCCTTAGGGTTGGATATGCGGCTGCTTAAATAGAAAACTAAGTCGGCTGTGCCTCTGTCGGCCATGGACGCCCGTCCGCTTTCTTGGACTCAAACTTCTAAAATTCATATCTTGAGTTGTAGACCTCCAAAAATTATGATCCGAATGTCATAAAAAAGCTCTCGGAAAACTCTACAACTTTCATTAAGGACTCTTCTTTAAAACGCTTTTTGATTAGCCCGTCGTATTACAGTCGTTTCGGGATTTTCCCAAGCTTTATTTCATCTTCATCCTCTTGTATCTCTTTCTTTCCACTTTAATCTTCAATCAAACATCATTTAGACCTCTTCCATTCCACATTTGTGCACCTAAAAGATGACAAAACCGAGCAAAACGTAAAACCATACAAAATAGATAATAAAACCACGATATTTACTCGATTTTGCATTTTAACTATTCAAAACGTCATTTGCTCAATTAATCGATTATAAGCTCTAATTCTACGAAAAACATCCATATATGGGGAATATTGATATAAAATATATCCTTATAAAACACTACAAATTGACCCTTAACATTGATTGTTGAACTGACTGCTGTTGTGTTTGAGAAGTGAGGTTAGCAGTGACATTCTCTTGGGTATCTTCAGTTTTCAATTGTTGTTCCCCCTCAGTAGGTGCTATTTCACTTGAGATTTCAGGGTACAAGCATCTTACAACTGATCTTTCTTCTGTGGATACTGATTTTCGCTTGGTCTCTCTCGTGTTCGCTTTCTTCTTTGAGACCACGATTGACCGTTTTCCTTCATGTTGGAAAGTTGTATCTGTGATTTCCTTTGATGTCACAGTTTCCCTTGCTTCCTTTCCTTCCTTGATTCTTTCCAAATAAAACTGAATGATTCCACTAAGAGTTTTCTTCAGTCGAAATCTGCCATCAGTTACTTGTCCTTCAGCTTGAGCTTTTGCCATACTTTCTAATTCAGCAAAATATTGCTTTTTGAATTGATTGACTACATAACCTGCCCAATTGAATTCAATGTTCTCCCAGATTATGTTCATTAGCAAAATATTTTCTTCCGAAAGTATATTAATCCCTTTGGATTTTCCAATGACGTGTTTCTTTGAGCCATCTTTGAGATGTCCAAATTCCGGCTTGATTTTGTCGACATGAACTCCAGGTACGATTGGTTCTGTAGACGAAGTAATCATTGCGAGAAAAGCTTCTTTTTCCAATGGTAGGGTTGTTAACTCTGTTGAAGTTGCTGTTGTATTTGCAACCCAAAGAGTGATCTCATAAATCTTTCATTGATCACAATGCGATCTCCACGAACTATAGTAGTTAAGGAATCCCTGATTAATCGCATATTTTGCCAAAACTGCAAAATTCCTTCCACATCTCGTTTTTCTTTGAAGCGAACTTCGAGAATGTTGTTCAATCCTGGTTGCTTTTCGATTTTGTCTCGTATACAATTGGCTAACAGAGTGTTTTGACACATAGCTTCATACATTTCGAGTGTTAGTTCATCCAGTTCTGTGATTAAACGACTATCTTTCGAATCAATTGCGGTGGCCATATTTGAGTGTGAACACAGAGAAATTTGATTTTGAAGGGTAGGTTTGAAATGAGTCTATTTTTCTTAAAAAAATGTTACTGTGAAAAGAGATTGAATAAATAGGTGGGATATTCTGGCGGTTGAATGGTACAACTTTTCAAATTCCATGATGGTTTTGATAACCGATACATGTATCGCTTTTCGACAATCGTGGGGTGTACACACGAAGTTCGACAAAAGAAGCGTGGCAATTTAATGCGATATAACATTTGTTGATTCTATCTTATCAACTTTTTACCAAATTTTAAATAAAATGTAAACTGATGCTGAGGTCAGTTTTAAATATAATTCAGTTCTTGTCAAGTTCTTCAGTTTGTCAGTTTGAGATTGTTGATGTCAATGACTAGTCTGTTAAGTGAGCGCACCCAGCATAACAAAGATTAATCCCCTTGACGAATCTCTGGCTTAACTGACTTTGATTATTCCCAACTCAGTTCTTAGTTTTGCAAATCTCTCTTTGTCCAGTGACTTAGTGAAGATGTCTGCCAACTGATCTTCAGTAGGTACATAAAGAACTTGAAGAGAGTTTGAGAATGTGATAAACACAAGAGTAAACTTCAACTTAGTTTATTCATTGATATGAAAGGTGTATAAATAGATACAATTGAGGGAGACTAGCACTAGCTTGGGCGGCCACTTGAGTATGTAGATGTGGGCGGCAAGCATGCAAAAGTAAAAGTAAAAGTTATGTCTATGACATATTAATTGTGTCTATGACATAAAGTAAACTAGAGTTTGACATATTAATTGTTTATATGTATCACAATTAATATGTCTTTTATAATTAAATAAAGTGTACAAAATATCTCAGATGCAATTCACGAATTTCTTGAGCACCTGTTGAACTTCAATGAGACTCATCAATCTCTTTGAAGTAATCTTTGTCTTTGTAATATTTCCACACCCCCTCAAACCGGGTCAGTATATGTTGATGCGACCAAGTTTGCTACTAAGTCTCTTTGAACATAAGAGGGGAATAGCCTTGGTAAGAATATCGGCATTACGATCTGCCGAGGAACATATTGGAGTTGAATAATCTCGGCATCAATCTTTTCCTTGAAAGTGTCTCATCAATATCCACATGCTTGGTTTTATCATGATGGGCAGGATCTTGACCATGCATAAGGTGAATTATTATCACAAAGATAGTGTGATAGGTTCTTTGAGGAGGTTCTTTGAAGTTCGATCAAGTACCGCTTTTTAGCCATAGAGCTTCACAAATGCCAGTACAAGTGCCCTAAGTTCACCAAAGATCGCTTCTTGACACACGAGAGGTTGTTTCTTGCTTCTCCAAGTAACCAGGTTCCCCATACATAGGAACAATAGCACTGTGGTAGACCTTTATCTATATGGCATCCACCCAATCAAAGATCATCGATATAGACCTTGATGGATCTATCGCCAGACTTGGTGAAGTGTAACCCTTGGCCGAGTGGACTTCAAAAATACATGATATTCTATTCATTGCATCCCAATGTTGCTCAAGATAGGGCAATGCATGAATCAAGCTAACTGTGATCGACACCATATGCAATATCCGGTCTTGTATGGGATAGGTAGATGAGTTTCCTACAAGTCTTTGATATTGTTCCTTTCTTACAAACAATGTCACCATGTAGCGAGGGTATTTGGGGTCTACTGGGGATACTGGCAGAGTTTGCACCCCAAAGATGCGCTTTCTTTCAAGCAGAGTCCAAGACATATTTCCTTTGGGAGACTCGAGATTCCTTTGATGTTTCTAGCTACTTCCATGCCAAGGAAATACTTAAGTAAACCCAAGTCTTTAACTGAAATACCTTTGCCGGCAATTCTTTCAAGTGTTGGATCTCAAGAGGTCATCTCCAAGTAAGGATGATATCATCCACATAGACAATAAGAATAGACCTCTTACGGTTGGTTGTCTTGATGAACATAGTGTGATCGAATTGCATTGGTGATATCCAGCGACTTTGACCACGCTTGTTAATTTTCCAAACCATGCCCTTGGTGATTGCTTCAGGCCATATAGAGATTTCCTTAGTTTGCACACCTTGCCTTGAGTATGAGGATTGATAAAACCAGGAGGTATAGTCATATAAACCTCCTCAGTAAGGTCCCCATTTAGAAAAGCATTTTTGATGTCCAATTGATGAAGAGGCTAGTCAAGTTGGACAACTAGGGAAATTAGTACCGACAAAGTGTTGAGCTTTGCCACTGGTGCAAAAGTTTCTTTATAGTCAATGCCATAAGTTTGAGTGAATCCCTCGGCTACCATTCGGCTTTGTACTTGTCAATAGTACCATCGGCAGTGTATTTGATAGTGAATAACCATTTGCAAATTGATTTGTCTTCTTGCCTTTTGGAAGAGTTGTGAGATCCCAAGTATGATTATCCAGGAGTGCGATCATCTCTGTTTTAACAAACTGACCTTCCACTTATCATTTTGAAGGGCCTCTGAATATTTCTAGGGATAGAGTGAGAGTCCAGTCTGTGTAAACATGGCAAAGACAGGAGACAAGCGATCATAAGATAAATAAGAATGAATAGAATGATCGGTGCATGATCTTTTCCTTTCCTTAGAGCAATAGGTCTCATCATCCACTTCAAGCAGATCGGCCGAGAGTCAATAAGTGAGGTCCAGTGGACTCCGGTTCGATGAAGTCAGCGAGGTTCCAGTTGGCCAGGCTCGGGTCGATGACTCTTGTTCGAGGAGGTTCTTTGAAGTATTAGGGTCAGAGAGTCGTAGAGTCATGAAGTTCGATCCACGAGGATCGAGGAGGTTCTTGAGGGTTAAGAGTTTCTTTGAATGAAAGGGTTTAGGTCAATTTCTATCAGTTTCCATCATGATCGCCAAAGTGGACTTTTTGTAGTAGGAGTCCTTTCAAAAAATTTTACATCCATAGAATTGTAAAATCTTTTTTCGAAGGAGAGTAGCACTTGTAACCTTTCTCGCCCTTTGCATATCCTAGGAATATGCACTTGTGAGCTTTGGGATCAAGTTTGCTTACGTGTTGGGCATGGATATAGACAAACACAAGTACAACCAAAGATTTTTGGAGGTAAGCGGGAAATAAGATGGGGCGGGGAGTGTGTGTCCAGTAGGGTTTTGATAGGAGTTTTGAAGCCTAGTACCTGCTGGGAAGTCTGCATTGATTAAGTATGTGGAAGTCAATATGGCTTCACCCCACATATATTTTGGAACATTTGTGGTAAACATAATAGACCTAGCCATTTCAAGCGGATGCCTGTTTCTTTCTCTCAAGAACCCCATTTCTTTGAGGGGTTTCAACACAACTACTGATATGGACAATCCCTTTATCCATCAAGAAATTAATCGAGATGAGACTCATAATATTCAAGAGCATTGTCGGTCTTCAAGATTTTTATCTTAGTGTCAAACCGAGTGGAGACCATGTTGTAAAATTCTTGAAAGATGGGTCCAACTTCAGACTTATCCTTCATTAAAAATAACCAAGTGGTTCGGTGTGGTCATCTATGAAGGTAACAAACCACCTCTTTCTGTTATGCTTTTTACCCTTGAGGGTCCCCATAAATCACTTGTGAATTAAGGTGAATGGTGTGGATGGTAAGTAAGGTAATTTTGCATACACAGATTTGGTGAGTTTAGCAAACCGACAAATATCACATTGAAGATCATTCAAATTACAACCTTTAAACAATTCGGGATCTATAGACTTTAAATAACTAAAACCGGGATGTCCTAGTCTATAATGCCATAACATGATATTGTCTAGGTTTTGAGTGCAGTCGCGAGGCGATTCGGTCTTGATCTTACTGTCTTGGCGAGGTTGACCACAAAGCAGACTGAGCAAGGTTTAGCAGTCCCAATCAACGCCTTTGAGGAATGATCCTGGAATGTGCACCGATTCTCATTAAAAACAACACCATTCAAATCTTTAGTAAGTTTCTTGTGAGATATGAGATTGCAATCTAATTTTGGAACAAATAGGACATTCTCGCAGCATATCTTATTAGTAAGTTTGACCGACCAAAACCCTTGCACTAGAGATAGATCCACTGCCAGCCTTAATATTGTGAATTTGGGGACATGGCTTAAGTTGAGTAATGAGATTTTTATTACAGTCATATGGGAAGAGGCCCCAGAGTCAACAATCCAGGTTTCATTACTAATAGATGAGTAGAATTTACCTCAGACTGGCATGAGAGGCTATGTCAAGAGAGAGTGACTACCTCCCTTTTGTTGAGTTAGAAAGGCTTTGAAAGCGACCAAGTGAGCATTCAACCTGTTGTCATCTTCTTCCTCACTTATGTGTTCCGCCTCGACTTTCCTTGGTGTGTCCGGAGGACTTGGAGGAGTTAGGCTTGCCATGTAGCTTCCAAAGCAAGTGTCCTTGGTGTGATTAGTGCGTTTGCGGTGGTCGCGAAACGACTTCAGTTTTATCGGCCAGGCTTCTGTAAGCCTCATTAGCCTCAGCAGGTTCCTGACGATCAGCCAGGTGGCACTTTCGATGAGAGTTGTCAAGCAGGGGGTCGCAGCATCACTTTCCTCCTCGCTTTCCTCATGTTTGACCTCGGCAAACATGGATTTGAGATTTGGAAGAGGTTTAGTAGCAAGAATTCTACCTCGACATCATCAAGAGTAGGATTCATCCAAGAAGGAATTTGAATACTCTCTTCTTCTCGATGATGTCTTTAAAGAGCAAAGATCTTTAACATCATTCCAGGGTGAGTTTCCAACATATCTAGGTGTTGCCATGCCTTAGATAGTTGATTAAAGTATTGAGTTCTGAGACATATCCCCTTGTCTCGCAATTTTGAATCTGAGCTTGAGTTCATAGACTTGAGATGTATTGTCCTTTTTTGAGTAAAGGTCTCGGCATTGTCCTGCATTTCCTTAGCAGTGTCATACATCATGAAGTTCTCACCGATCTCTTTTGTCATGACCTCGTGAGGATGGTCATGACTTGGTTATTTTCTGTGTCCCATGCTTCAAACTTGGGGTCGGCCAAAGCAGGGCGGAGTTTGGAAACTGCATGATATCCCACCTTGCCCTCGACCCGAGATATACATTTTCATAGACCTTGACCATAGCAAGTAATTGTTACCATCAAGTTTATGATTTGTAAAGAAGAGTGTTCGATTATCGATCTCACGAGGCAATTGTGAGTCATCAAGAAGATGAAACATCGAGATAATGTTGACATTTTTCGAAAAAAAACCGAGTTTTTGCAAATGGATTTTTAGAACTCAAGAAGGCTCGCTACCATGAAGAGAGTTTGAGAATGTGATAAACACAAGAGTAAACTTCAACTTAGTTTATTCATTGATATGAAAGGTGTATAAATAGATACAATTGAGGGAGACTAGCACTAGCTTGGGCGGCCACTTGAGTATGTAGATGTGGGCGGCAAGCATGCAAAAGTAAAAGTAAAAGTTATGTCTATGACATATTAATTGTGTCTATGACATAAAGTAAACTAGAGTTTGACATATTAATTGTTTATATGTATCACAATTAATATGTCTTTTATAATTAAATAAAGTGTACAAAATATCTGCTGTCACAATTCTCGAGGTCTTTGAGCACCTCTTTGAACTTCATGAGACTCATCAATCTCTGGCCAAGTAATGTTTGTCTTGTAATATTTCCACAGAACTGTTATATCCTTCTTCTCTGCATGATCTCTTATAAAGTGGTGACGTACATCAATGTGCTTTGTTCTTGAATGTAAAACTGGATTATCAGTAATTGCAATTGCACTTGTGTTATCACACATTATAGGAATTGTTCCTTCTTCTATCCCATAGTCTCTTAATTGTTGTCTGATCCATAAAACTTGAGCACAACAACTTCCAGCTGCTATATATTCAGCTTCTGCTGTTGAAGTTGAGATTGAGTTTTGCTTCTTGCTAAACCATGACACAAGTCTATTTCCTAATAACTGACATGTGCCTGATGTGCTTTTTCTGTCCACTTTGCATCCAGCATAATCTGAATCTGAGTAAGAAATCAACTTGAATTCTCCTTCTTTTGAATACCAAATACCAACTCCATCTGTATCTTTTAGGTATTTCAAAGTTCTTTTTACAACTGTGAGATGGCTTTCCTTTGGTCTTGACTGAAATCTTGCACAAACACCGATAGTAAAAGATATGTCTGGCCTACTTGCTGTAAGATAGAGTAAGCTTCCAATCATTCTTCTGTAGAGTGTTTGATCAACATCTTTACCTTCTTTATCTTCATCTAATCTGATGTTCGTCCCCATTGGTGTAGAAATTCCAGTAGATTTCTCCATACCAAACTTTTTGATAAGTTCTCTTGTATATTTGGTTTGATGAATGAAGATTCCATCAGCTAGTTGTTTAACTTGCAATCCTAGGAAATAATTTAATTCCCCCATCATACTCATTTGAAATTTGCTTTTCATCAAACTTGCAAATTTCTCACATAGCTGTTCATTTTCTGATCCAAAGATGATATCATCAACATAAATTTAAACAAGTAGAGTATCTTCTCCATTCTTCATCCTGAACAATGTTTTGTCGATTGTTCCTTTGATAAATCCGTTATCTACCAAAAATTGAGATAGAGTTTCATACCAAGCTCTTGGTGCTTGTTTAAGTCCATAAAGAGCTTTTCTTAGTCTGAAAACTTTATCAGTTTGATCCTTAATTTCAAATCCCGGTGGTTGTTGAACATACACTTCTTCTTCAAGAATTCCATTTAGAAACGCACTTTTAACATCCATCTGATAAACTTTGAATTTCTTGTGAGCTGCAAAAGCAAGAAAAAGTCTGATTGCTTCTAGTCTTGCGACTGGTGCGTAAGTTTCATCAAAATCTATGCCTTCTGCTTGAGAGTAACCTTTGGCTACTAGTCTGGCTTTATTTCTAATGACATTCCCATCTTCATCAAGTTTATTTCTGATAACCCATTTGGTTCCAATGATATTTACATGAACTGGTTTATCTACCAGTTCCCATACTTGATTTCTCTCAAATTCATTTAGTTCTTCTTGCATAGCTAATATCCAATCTGGATCTTTTAAGGCTTCTTCAAGTTCTTTAGGTTCTGATTGAGATAGAAAGCATGCTATCATTGCATCTAGTTGATGTCTTGTTCGAACTCCAGCTTGAGTATCACCAATAACTTGTTCTTCAGGATGATCTTTCATCCATTGATGTGTGTGAGTTTGTATTTGCTTGATTTGTATTTTGTTCAATCGATTCTTCAAAATCGATTCTTGAATTTGTTCAAATCGAATCGATCGAGGTTGTTCAAATTGTTGAGTGGTTGGAAAGGCGAGGGTCGATCTTGATCTCGAACATTCGAAATTTGTAGTCTTCCAACATCAACTGAAACAGGTTCTGGTATGATTGGTAACTGAGACTGAGGAACTGGTTCTGGTCGGTCTTCAGTTGTTTCACCAGGAAAATTTGGTTCATCAAATACCACATATATTGATTCTTCATGCTTGAGTGTCCTTTTATTCAATACTCAATGCTTTTGTCGACACTTGAATATCCTAGAAAATTCCTTCATCGACTTTGGGTTGAAAAACATGAAGTTGATCTTTTCCATTATTGTGTATGAAACATTTGCTTCCAAATGCATGAAAGTATGAAACATTTGGTTTTCTTCCATTCCAAATTTCATAAGGAGTCTTTTCGTGTCTCTTGTTCATGAGAGCTACGTTTCGAGTATAGCAAGTCGTGTTTTTCGTGATTCGCCCAATATCTTTCGTAGTTTAGCTTCACAAATCATAGTCCTTCCAGCTTCTTTGAGTGTCCTGTTTCTTCTTTCAGCTACACCATTTTGTTGAGGTGTTCCTGTGGCAGCAAGTTGGTGTAAGACACCATTTTCTTCACAGTATTCAATAATCACACTGTTGAGGAATTCAGTTCCTTTATCAGATCTTATCTTCACAACTGAAACTCCTTTCTGATTCTGAAGTCTCTTAAGAAGTTCTGTGAGTTTTTTCTTGGTTTCACTTTTCTTGGTTAGAAAGATTACCCAAGTATATCTTGAAAAATCATCAACTACCACCAATGTATACTTCTTTCCACTGATACTAATTGGTGTAATAGGTCCAAATAAGTCCATATGTAGCAATTCTAGATGTCTGGTTGTTGAATGCTGAGACTTAGTCTTGAAACTTGCCTTTGTTTGTTTTCCCTGTTGACACGCATCACATAAGATGTCCTTCTTATATGATATCTCTGGTAGTCCAATGACTAGCTGTTTCTTAACAAGTGTATTGATGTCATCAAAGTTGAGATGACTCAGTTTCTTGTGCCATAGCCAACTGATTTCTGATTTGGTATGCACAAGCAAACAAGTTTTCAGCCGACGGTCGTTGTCCAATCTACCACATACATGTTTTCCTTCCTTCTTCCGGCTAGGACAACTTGATAAGCTGATTCGCTGATGACAACGCAGAATTCTTTATCAAAGGTAACTTTGTATCCCATATCACAAAATTGACTTGTGCTGAGTAGGTTGTAGTGTAGTCCCTCTACATAGGATACATTCTTGATTGTAAGCCCATTTATGATTAAGGTACCAAAGCCTCTGGTGTAACCTGGTTTATCTTTGCTTCCAAAATTAACTTTTGGTCCATTCTTTTCAACAAAATTACTGAGACAATCTTTGCTCTTTGTCATGTGTCTAGAGCAACCACTGTCAAAGTACCATATATCCTGCAGTGAAAATTAGAAATTTTTAGGTACCCAACTCAGTTTGGGTCCATGAGGGTCAGTTGTTAGTACAACTCTGGGAATATATCCTTTTGGGATTCTTTGGATATTGTTGCACTTGTTTTCATATATGTAAGCCACACTCCCATAGTATCTATGTTTGGACTGTGTCTTATTTATATGATTTCTCGAATCTTCTCGATCGTAATTTGTTTCCATGTTGATTTTTGTTATTAAAACCGGTGTGATAACCATCATTCCATGCATCGAGGTCCAGTATTGACCTTTGTATCGTGACTTATGCCGAGAAGCGTGATTAGTCCTTCTTGAGTTTTGACTGAAACTTGTGATAAGTTTTCGGTCCGGAATGATTGTTATTATCGCTTTATTAACAAATTCGATAAAATTCCAATCATCATCGAGGGATATAACCTTTCTTTCCCTAAATGTGTGAATCTTTGAAGGATTGACATTCTTGGATTTGTTTAGATTGTAATTTTTTCGGTTCCCGACTTCATTGGTTTTGTGGATCTCGACAGTTAATTTGCCGTGTTGGTTTCACCGAATACAATTTGATCTACCATTTGATTTAGTTTTGTGGGTAGATACGCTTGTCTTCTTAGAAAAGCGATTTATCCTGTGTGATACTGGCTTTTATTGGTTCGTAAATTTTTCACTGTGGAACTTGCTCAACTACAAACTTGATACCAGTTTTGGTATTCAACTCAGCGGTTTTGCTAGTTCCATTCTTCGAAGATTGTTGTGTATCAAATCCTAACCCAGTTATGTCTCCATATGGTTTTCCAGATTTGAATCTAGTAATTGAACTTGATTGAGCAAACGATTCGATTCTTGTCAGCGTCGATGCAGATGGTCGATGCCGAATCTTTCCTTTATCGATTTTAGTCGGGTTTCAACATTTTTAGTTCAGACTTCAATCTTTCAACTTCAAGAATTAGACTTTCTTTTCACTTTGATTGATTCATAACCACTTGTATGGTTACTAGCCGATTCATCAATTCATCAAGAGTTTCTTCTAATTCTAGATTTTTGGATTGGAGTCGAAATGAAGAACATGCATTCATCATGGAAATCTGAGCTGAGGAGTATTTAGAGTTTGATTCACATACCTCATTTGGATCTTCCATGTGTGCCATCAAAGCCGTGTCATCCGACAATCTTTCAAGCACCACTCACCATAATCGATTCATCTCCAAGAAGAAGTGCTCTTCTACCAACTCTTCTTGGTGGTGTCTTCTTGATCAGTCCGACATTCGGCTTTATAGTGTCCTGGTTTCTTGCGGTTGAAACAGAGGTATTCATCATATTTTCTCTTCTCAGGAGTCCTTTTGATGAACTTTTGAGTGACTGGGTGTCCACTCTTCATTCTTCGAATTCGGTTCATCATTAAAGCCATTTGTTCTTCCATTTCATCCAATTCATGAATATTGTTGGATGAGTTTTCTTGAATCTCATTTGATGTCTTTGCAAGTGTCTTTGGGTCTTTGGTTCTTCCAGAGCCTTGATTATTGCAAATTGTGGTTGTGAAATCTTCACCGAATTCATAAGCTTTCAGATCCGAAAAGATCTTGAATGAATCTTCTACATCAAGTCTCTGGATTCTTCCATGGCGTTGACCTTCATTTTTCAAAGACATTGGCAATGCCTTCAATATTTCGGTGTTGATGACTTTCTTTGAGTATTCAATCTTGAGTAGATCTAGTTCATCCATAATAGCATCGAATCTTGTTTCCATTTGATCAATGGTTTCTCCAGATTTCATCTTGAAATTCTCAAACTTTTGCTTTGCAAATGTAAATTTTATTTTCCTTGATTGAATCTGTTCCTTCACAAACTAACTGAAGTTTGTCCCACATTTCTTTGGCGGTTGTGCATTCTTTCACCTTCAAGTACATGTTGTCTTTGTCGAGGGTTTTGAGGATAAAGTCCATGGCGACATTGTTGAGATTGTTTCGCTTGCGATCATCACTAGTCCATTCGATTTGGGTTTTGGAACTCGAACTTGTCTGTCACCTTCGGTTTGCATGTAGGTGATCCGGATTGGTCCATCGGTGAGTACATCCATCATTTCATCATGAGTAGCTGCTAGAAATGCCTGCATACGACGTTTGTATTCATCAAATCTGTCCATGTTGCACATAAGCAATTGTCTTGCATATTGATTGTTATCTATTGTGAGTGAGTGAAGACTGACAGATGATTAAATTAAAACTTAGCTTTCAAATAAGAACAACTAGAGGATAACGAGCAAATGATATCTGGTTAAAGAAACACTGCTCCGATACCAATTGTTGGTCCCTTGGAAACGCTAACACAAGTTTAGAGGGGGGGGGGTGAATAAACTTGTCACCAAAAACTGAGTTTAAAACAAATTAAGGTTCAGGTAAAACTTGTGTGGAGTTGAGCTGACTAAGTTGAGATTAAATCAAACTGACTTAAGCTGAAACTGAGTCAACCGGCAGTGGATATAATTTTAGCCTTTAAAATGATCTTGTTATTCTGTTATGAAAACTGAGTGTTGTGAATTCTGGTGAATGTCAGTTGTGACTGTGAAATGTATAACAATCAATTATCACAATGCTGTAAGTAAATGCTAAATAAATAAGTAAATGCGTAAAGTAAATGAGGCGGATGTTATAGAGGTTCCAGGTGGTGTAATCCTGTACGTCCTCTCTTCCCCTGTGGTGCGGAGGAAAATTCCACTAGAACTTCTTGAGGTGAACTGTTACAAAAAGTCCTAAACAATAGTCCTTGGCTAATCCCTAGCTTCACTATCTAAACAATTGTAGAACAGGTAGAATTCTCGCTCTCCAAATGCTTGAACCACTGGTCCTTAGAGGGTAGGATTGCCTCTTCACCACTATCACCACAAACACAGTCTATCCGATCGCTGTCACAATCGTCCTTGACAAAACCTTCCCGGTTTGCTTCACAGTCTAAACCTTTGAAATAGAATCAAAGTTGGGCTGAGAATCAACAAGTTGATTCTTGTTTGTGGTTCTTCAAAGTGTTGAATCCTTGATAAATTCTTTGTAGCTTTGAACACTTGAAGAAATACTAGATATGATCTTGTTGTAGTTCAGTGATGATAACAATTCAAATAGAGTGCACAAATTGCTTGTTAATTCTTGTATATGCTCTTGTTCTCTATATATTGTTGTTGGTACAAAGTCTTCTATTTATAGTGTGAAGTCCAACGTTCATCTGGCTTTGATTTGAATTGTATATCTTGCAACGGTTATATTCTCTGACCGTTCCTGCTGTGTCAGTGACTCATCCAATGAAATTTCTTTCTTTACAACGTTCGATTGTACTTTCAGTTTGTTGGATGGCTGACTTATAAAACTGAGTTTCCTTGTCAGTTTTTCATCTGTTAGTTTCCTAACTGACTTGAGGCATTAACTGAGATTTTACTCTTCTTCAAATATCAGTACTCCAGTTTTTATCTGATTACAATTGACTTAATCAGAGTACACCATGATACATTTATCATCTAAGAATTCATTGTCCTTATGATTCTTAGGTCTTCATACAAGATCCATAAAGTCGGGCTTCAGTCACCACAATCTTGCTCAAGTCCAACTTACAGCCTCGACTTTTAATCTTCATAATCGAGTTTGAACCCTCGGTTCTTCATTCTTCAATAATCGAGTCTGTGTCCTCGCTTCTTCCATCTTCTAGATAAGCCAATCGAGTCTGTAACTCTCAATGAACTTACCTTCATCAAGTAGGTGTATCCGAGTCGCTTTGTTTGTCTTGATGAATTCCAGTTTTATAATTGATTCCCAGTTTTCAGTTTTACGACACACTATTAATTACAGTGCTTGTCTGATGTAACTTATACAAAAATCAGATTCTAATAAAACATATACATTCAGTTCTAGACATCTTTTAGCTTTCCACTATAACAGCTGGCTTCAGCACTTCATCAAATAGGGTTAAGATAACATTATAATAAATAAGATGAATTATCATCAAAACATAAATTTTATTTCCAACACTAACGTCCTAACGTAGATAGATCTTGAGAACACCGGCTAGCAGTATCTTCTATTGCGATCTATACTAAAATCTTTTAGCATCACATCTATATAGGTAAACTCTAAGCTAATAGCAGTTAAATCTATCACATAGACTCTTATTTCCAAAAATAAGAACTGCTAATCCAAGTGCTTTCGTAAAGACCTTAAACTACCAAACATTAATTGACTGTGACATGGGGTGATAATTCCCGAGAGAGATATCTAATACCTTACTCAAAAATCATAACACACTCCCACTATCCATATTGCACATTGGGCATATCCCTTCTTTTGACTAGATCAAACTCCTTTGATTATCAAACAAAGAAATCGTCTAGATAAACTTATTTGAGTCCATAAATGGATCTCGTGGGCTCACATATCATGTTATCGTCTATGAACATAGGGCTGTTAGCCCAATGTCAACACTATTATATAGCCATGATATGGAGTTATAACAAGCATAGTCTGAATAGAACTGGGTTCAGCTGGCAGTATAAAGATAATTACAAGGTTTACACCCCGTACCCTTCAGCCGTCACTATAGCTTTATGTAATCATATTACTATCCATGTCAGCCATTCAGGGACATTCCCTCTAGGTAAGACAGACTAGGTTCACAACCTGGTTGTCACTGATGAAATATAATTCAGATATTATGGCTCTTGGCCATTTCTCTCAATCTTGCCTTTCAAACATTCCTTCATAAGTCGTGAGATATTCAATTTTCAAGATGAACATACCAGCAACCTTTTCAAGCTTGAGGTTATCCACAAACTTATAGAACATTTGTATTCACCGAGCAGTGTTCTACACCTCCTCACTATGTGGCGTCTGCTCACGTTCCTATGGTTGAATCTCTCTTTGTGGCTCTCAAACTCTTTGGAGATCTCACTTACTCCCACTATCTCGTTTGGATGAAATACCTCCTTTAGAAGATAGAATGTTTGGAGACAAACATTTTCTTCCACGGGAAAGTAGACAATATCTAGCGTGCTTGCAAATACATTCCACAAAGTTGCATATGTCATACTAGGCTCCAAGCCTTTCTGACTTTGCCTATGACAACTTCAAATCATCAGTTAAGATAGATTCGACATTATCCCCTTCCACATCTAATATGGAATTTATTCAACCTTATTCTTTGGAACTATGTTAAGTTTGTGTTTTGATTAATGGCACTATCCCAAAACGGGTAAGGTATTCTTCACATGGCTTACGTCACACCTTTATCATATAAAGTGTTGTTTCCATTTTAGGAACACAATCTAATTGCATATCCCAAAGATGGTATCCTTCAAATAAGAATCTGATTTTTTAAGACGACTTCTGAAACACCCTCCAGTTATTAATTGCTTCAATCCAATTGAAGAATAATTCGTAAGTTCCATTTATCTCATATTCGTACAAACTCGAACTTTTCAGGCTTTCAGAATTTTCGTACTTCAATAAGTACATTCAACTATTTCTAAAAACAGTCCAAGAGAAAGATAAATAGGATATTTTAAGAAGTGAACATCTTTCTTATTGGTCGGGTCAGGGGCAAGAATAGGAAAGACTATTTCGGTATATTTCTGGCCGGGGACGGGTCCTACCACAAGAATATTTTTTTTATTAGGGCGATAGCTCTGAAAAGACAAATTGCCTATCTTTCTTCTCTTTTTATTTTATCTTTTTAGGAACAGAATAACAATTTATTCCTACTTTCCTACTCTATCTATATACATAAAATATAGAAATATAGGATTGAATTAAGTCCTGATCTAATTAGACGTTAAAAAAAAATATTAGTACCGATGTGGGATTAATAGGAATTAGACCTAAGACAATTCCAAATAAAAAAACTTCAATCATTTCAATTAGTTTGAAAAAAAAAAGAGGGAATAGCTATACTAACAATTATTTATGGTATAATTTGTCATAAGCCAACAAACATCAATATGTTTAGGCTCTAGTCAATTTTCTAGAATTCATAACATATTCTTAAAAGGGTATTTTAGTCCTATTTGGATAAGATACATATAACCCACATGATTCATAATCATATGGTTCAGCATCATCAGAATGAAGTTTGATTACACGCTTCCCTTCTATAGAGACTGTGTCTAGAACAACCACAAAATCAAGGATAACAGCCATATAAATGTTTAGTTGAGATTTCATCACAAACTATATGGTGACAATAATCTAGCATGTTAGATTCAGTGACTATTCAACCTTATCGGAATAACATTTATTCCTTACAATTGGATTTGTCCATTAAATCCTAACGTATAACTGAAAATTTGTTCTTCATAAGAACCTGAACATAATAACATTTATTTAGTTCCCTTATCAGTTTACTAGATTCAGAATATGGTAAGTGTTACAACGTTTGCTTCACTTTCCAAATCGGTATTTAATCTTTCTAATCTAATCACACTCGTAGGATATCATATATCCAAGAGTTGACTTGAGTTTAGATAGATTTATCTCAATGTGCTTGCCTGAAATAGAGACCTCAATAAGTTCTCTTATTTAAGCCCATGCCCTAACTTCCATTTTAATCCTTCAAGATCTTGTAAATATTTCTTAATTCAGTCTTCATAAGACTTAAGAAAAATCACAAGAATTGTGTCTTCAATTTTCTTTCATAAAGAAAATCCTATGTTTGTTAAATAGTCTATTTAACCTTTTGAATCATATTCAAAACATGAACTATTTAATTTACCTTTATGCAATGATTAAAGAATTAAGTCGATACTTAAATCTTACAATTTTGAAAACAACATTTCCAAATTCGATGCGGTCATTCTTATCCAATGTTTGAATTGATTGTCATCGTATGACAGAATGATCATATTGAATCGTATCCAATATATGGCTAATTTGTTGACACTTATTTCAAGTGATTTAATCATTTCACGAGCTTCCGTTCTTTCATTAATAATTAAAGTCTTGGAGCACACCATCAATTATGTAGTCTCCTGTCTCTAACTACTATAATGGGGTTGCTCGTGTCATTGCTTTATTTTTAAAGGATTAAAATTACTCAACCAACTTGAGAACGTTTCTCAAAAGGTAACAATCATTTATTTTCGGTTTTTAACTGTCGAGAATACAAAAGATAAATAAAATTTGCTAAAACTACAACATAACATAATGATAAAAGAGTGTTGTTGTTTATAAATGCAAAATCAAAGATGGTCTTTGGGATTACGATTTTGCTCCCACTAGTCAACTATTTGCAATTGACTTTCAAGAATTTTCCAAAATTCTTTAGTGACTGGAATCCTATCTAGTTGGCTCGATCCCCGACGTGGGCCGATCGACCGGGTCAATTTTGACGGGTAGGTACTTCTTACCAATCACGTCCAACACGACTTCCAGCGATTTGACTAGTCAACTCTTTGACAATTCACATCGTCTATATGATAGTCAACCTCATGTCTCTAAAATCAGACGGTCCTGACCCGGGCCAATCGCCGTAAGATTCTTAGTCGAGTCGTAACCCAAGTATTCATGAGATCTCATAACGATCATATCTCGATAATGACGATATACCCGAGGTAGGTCAACTCCTGACGTGGACCAATCAGTTGGATCCGAACAAGGGCTCTTCTCCGTCACTATAGTATTGGGAGACATATTATAACTCGAATTTTTTTGTTGTGGGAGTAATTTTAATTTAATTCAAATAATTAATTTCGAATTAATTCTCTTAATTAATTTAATCATGGTCTCATCATGTATATCTATCTCTATAAACATACATCATACATATTCATCTAGATCATATCTAGTTATGCATCTACCGTATCATATAAAATAAATACAAGCACAAAATAAATAAATGCGTAGAGTAACCGGTATGATCATGGACTATTCCTTGGTGCGGTTTCGAATATAAACTGACGAAACCGTGGGTCACAATCTAAAGGTAGCTGCAACCGCCAATAAGATCTTTAATGCTCCATTCTCCAATGAGAACGTTATTTTCGTCTTTCTTTGGTCTCTGTCTTCCGCTCCATCCTTGTTACATAAATTTTATCTAATAAAATAAATACACCCACCGAAAACGGGGTGGAGGGGTGGCTAACGGGAATAGGATAATGCAGAAAATAAACTATGTCACGTTCTTCATAACGGCCCAGGACAATTTTTAAACCAACAGAAAATTAAATCATACACATCTATCCGGCCTGTTGGTCGAGTCCATGATCAATCGGGATCCATAAAATCATATTATATCTACACATCTAATTCATACAGTAATATCTTATGAAAATGATAAATACTAAAATTTAACTACTTGCGTCTTAATTAATCGATTAATGTTTAATCAATCAAATAATTTTATCCAATCAATTAACTAATTAACATTTAATTAATTAAACGATTCTAATCGAAATAAAATTAACGGTTAATTTTAAACGATTTCAATTTTAATTTTAATCAATTAGAACTATGGATATTTGTTTATCAAGACTAGTTTGAGTACTTAATAGGTATTTAGGACACTAAGGAATCTTATTTGTTTATAAGGACAAAAAATGAGTAACTAGACAAAAATATCCTTTTTTATTTCTTTTTCTTGGAGCTATTTTTTTCTGGGCGTGATTTTTTTTTGAACGCTAAAGAGACATCGTGGTGTCTCTGCATCGCGGTGTCTCTACATCGCGGTGTCTCTACATCACGGTGTCTCTGCATCGGGGGTGGTCACTGCATCGCGGTGTCTCTACATCGCGGTGTCTCTGCATCGTGGTGTCACTTCATTAGGGTGTCTTTACATTGCGGTGTCTCTACATCGTCAATTGTTATAACATCGTGATATCTCTGCATCGGGGGTGATCTCTGCATCACGTTGTCTCTACATCGGGGTGGCCACTGTATCGCGGTGGTCAATAAATTGAGGGTGGTCAATGCATCACGGTGGTCACTGCATTGGAGGTGTCCCTGCATCGAGGTGTCTATGCATTGCGGCGTCTCTGCATCGTGGCTTCTCTGTATTTGAGGTGGTCACTGCATCGTGTTGTCTATGCATCGAGGGTGGTCATTGCATCGCGATGTCTCTTCATCGGGGTGGTCACTGCATCGAGGTGTGTCTCTACATCGGGGGTGGTCACTGCATCGTGGTGTCTCTGCATCGGCGTGGTCACTGCATCGGGGGTGGTCACTGCATCACGGTGTCTCTGCATCGGGGGTGGTCACTGCATCCCGATGTATCTGGATCGGGGGTGGTCACTGCATCGATGTGTCTCTGCATCGGGGTGGCCAATGTATCGCAGTGGTCAATAGATTAAGGATGGTCAATGCATCGCGGTGGTTAATGCAACGCGATGGTCACTACATTTGAGGTGTTTCTGCATCACGGCATCTCTGTATCGGGGGTGGTCTCTGCATCGTGGTGTCTCTGCATCGGGGGTGGTAATTGCATCGCGGTGGTCAATCCATGACCACTGTACCGCATTGGTCAATGCATCACGGTGTCACTGCATCGCGGTTGTTAAAGCATCACTGTGTCACTTCATCGCGGTGTCTCTGCATCGCGGTTGTTAGTGCATCACGGTGGTCACTGCATCGTGGTGTCACTTCATCACGGTGGTCAATGCATCGGGGTGGTCAATACATCACAGTGGTCAATGCATCGGGGTGGTCAATGCATCATGGTGGTTAATGGAAAAAAAGAAAATTCACCGTCCAGAAAAAAAAAAAACAAAAAACACCACACTTTCATGTTACAACCTCCAGAAAAAAAAAATAAATAAATAAATAAAACACAACAACAGCGTGTGCTTCAAAAAAAAACCATTCAGCGTCTTACTTGCTAAAAAAAACCGTCTCTTCCCTTTTTTATATTTTTTTCTTTATTAAGGGTATTTGAGTCTATCCATCTAATTTGTGACCGTATAACCAAATAAGATTCCTTAGTGTCCTATTTGCCTAATTAAGTCTATTTTATGTCATTTTGGACCCTTGCCCCTTAGAACTATCCAAATAATAAATCAAAATTAAAATTAAGTCTCTTTTGTTTTGATTCCAAATCAAAAGGGATACCTTTCGTTTCATAAACCAAAAGGCACCAGCCTTTACCCTTTCCAAATCAAAATTTTGAAATGGGTCTAGGCCTATTCCAAACAAAATTTGGAATGACCGAGATTATTTAAAGGCAAATCATATTTACCAAATAATGCCATGTGACATCCCAATAATCCAAACTATTTGAATAATTAGTTAGCCACATGACATCACTTAACAAAGAGATATCAATCACAACTATGAACCACATTGAAAACACAAAATACACAAAACAATAATTTGGAGATCAACCACCTTTGACGAGTCAACCGCCGCCGGCAGCAGGTTGCCCTGCCGCCGCCGCCGCCAGTCGGCCGAGCACCACCCGACCCTTTTTTTCTTTTCATGTATCGTTTTGCGAATAAAAAATCTTTCACCATTTAATTACGTGATTTAAACGATAAAATTAACTTCGCAAATTAACATGCTTATTGCTTAAGCTCGAAACTCGCTCCGATACCACTGTTAGGAAATCTACGCGGGAAGGCAGCGGAATTCCAAATTTATTTCCTAATTAACCAGGATCGACTTCGTTTAAACAACAAGCATAAAAGAAGTAGACGGTGGTTACCTTGCCTGATCTGAAAGATCGACGCTTTGACCATCTGAAAAGAGTCGTGGTGCACGGAGCCGCCCAAGTGTTCGGCCTCTACCGCTGATCTACACGAACAGCCCGCTGGAATCCCATCATTGATTGCTACCAGAAAAACTTGGTTGTTAGACCGACCTTTTCTCTCTCTCAAATCTCTCTCTAGGAAATTCTCTATTTTTCACAAGAAACTATTAGTCTCTTGGAATTGTGATGTACAAAGAGTTAGCCAACCCCTTTCTTATATAGGTGTTGGGGAGCCCCTCATGTCTCTCAATCTGATTGAGATTAGCTTCCTAGTAGATTGAGGAGAAAGAAAACATTTTTCCTAATAAAATAATGAAAATATATTTGATTGATTTATCTCATTAATATTCAATATCTTATATTAAATATTTTTCCACGATATATATTGACAATATCTTATATTGAATATATGTTTATCTTATTACCATAATTCTATTTTCCCCAAAATCAATTAATATCCAATATTAAAATTATGGTAATCTTATTAATTAAATTGCACAATCCAAATGTATCTCATACACATTGAAAGTGGCTCCCCATATACCAATATTTTGGCATCCGGAATATTCTTTAATTAATATAATACTATGATTAATTAATTTGCAAAATACATGTATATCATATATACATATATATGTATATTTCGAAATTATGTGTATCATAATACACATATTTAAATAATCAACATAATTAATAACTTCTATTATATTTATTCATAATAAATAAATACCACCATATTAATTTATCACTATAACACTTTATAGTCGAGATAAAACTTTTCTTATTTGGTTATCGCTATAACCTTATTTTAATCCGGCTAGATGTTCTTATGTGTGTAATCCAATAGGCTTCCGAATATGTTGGCCGTAGACACAAAGTACAATTATGAAAATGCCCTTCATACCTGACGATCACGGAATGACGTCTAGCAACACACTCTGACCCCTAATCATCGGAAGAGTCAAATGAAATGACTACTACCTTTCATGTGAAACAGTTACCGTGTAAATAGAATCCCATCGCTGTAATAATATCCATACGGTCGTACGTCGAGTGTCAAACATCAACGACCGTATCTTATAATTTGGATATCATGCTCTCTCGGAATAACACATTTACTCCCACTTTGCAAAGATTCTCGAGAGCTAGACATTCCTTATAAGAAGCCCTTTTTGGGTATTCACCCCTACTAATAGGGTACGCGATTCCCGGACGACCAAACATATGCATGCTTCAGTATCACACCCAAGCACTACCGCATGATCGCCCCATGGCTAGGGGAAACCTCAATAGTGTCAAATCATGACAATCCATACCGTGATGCCCTGTAGACTCCGGTTCTAAGGATAATTACACAACCGTCACATAGTGCGACACTTAACAGTGTAAGTGGTTCAGTCTAACGTACGCATTCTCTAATACACGTCCACATACAATCCAAGTGTCTCTACACTTCAATAGACGAGATCTATCCCCACCCTTAAAGACAGAAGACATCTAATACGTCCTAGCCTGTTTGTACTATCAATGACCTGTTTAATAGTACATAAGCCTAGACACATTTAAGTATCAAACTTATTAAAGTGATTAAAGATCTCATCAACCATAATCGCCTATCATGGTTTCTCTATCACAGTTTAATACTAAGCACGTTATCATATAATAATTCATAATTGGTTCTTTAAAAGAACAAATATATAACAACAAAAAATCCATTTATATATATGTATAATCATAAAGAAATAGTAGAAATGATCCGACCTGGTCGGATCCGGTCCAACCCGATTGGGTTTAGGACACTATTTCGACATTTTATGCATGTTTCCATGTACTTCAAAGTGGTTATCTTTATGTTTCAAGTATTTTTTAAACCGTTTGTGAAATGGATAGAGTAGATTTTTGTCATGTCTCTAGACATTTGACAAACATGAGTCCCATTTTTGATCCTCTTTCTCCTTACTAAGTTTATACATGAGCTTACCCAAATTATTTGGAATTAGAAGATCTCCAGTTTGTTGATGAGACTGATGAAGAGCTTAAAGAGCAAGCTAAGGATCTAGGTTGAGAGTTTTATGCTTTAGTATTTATTTCAAAAGACATTGTTTCCGGAAGTTATAGTCGTTCTTTCTTTCGGGACTTGTTGGATGTTTGAGATTCTAGCCTTTATTTTGGTTAATTGTGATTTATTTTGACAACAATTGTATTCTATTGAGTAGTTGTTTTGGAAGACACCGAAGGTCTGTTTCTCGAGTCTTTCATTTGTTTGTTGGTTGTTTGGGATTCTAGCATTTATTTCGGTTATTTATCATTTATTTTGACAACAGTAATATTTTGTTGAGTAGTTGTTTTGGAAGACACCGATGGTCTGTTTCCCAAGTCTTTTGTTTGTTTGTTCTTCCAGGTTTATCATGAATTACTCTGATATGACGTTGTCTTTTGTTTGTTTGTTCTTTCACGTTTTTCCAGAATTACTCTGATATGGCGTAAGAGTTACATGAGGTTTGGAGTTTTCTTTTAATGTCATGTGCCGAACGTTCAATTTTCCAGATAAGAACTCGGTATCCGGAACGAGACGTTACGATAACCTGATAAGGACTCACATTCAGGAGGGGACGTTACAATAACATTTGGTTAGCTTTCCTACGATGAACATATTATAAAAATTGTCTTTATAATTGTTGGTCCCATAGAAGGGTGAGAATATAGTCAGAGTGGGGGGAATGATTATACTGGAGTTTCAAAAAATTTTCTGATCTTTAAAAGATATTGGGCAGCGGATAAGTCTCTTCTTAAAAGTTGTTCAAAGTAGATTATACACACACGGAGTATAAGTAAGATGCAGTAAATAAATGTTGTATAGTAAAGTGTTGTAAGTAAATGAACACAAAGGTTTATAGTGGTTCATGGTGGTGTAATCCCTTAATCCACTCTTCTCTTGCGATGATTGGATGAATTCACTATTGACTTTCACCAATACAATATTGTGATTGTCCCTGGCTACACAAGCATCACAATCTCCAAGACTATCACTCCCTGGCTACAAAAGCTTCGGTGACTCATTATTCAACACTGCTCCTTGGGAACAAATCCTTCAGCAGCTATCACAAGAGCACAACTCATCTCAGACTTCTCTGATTCAGTTGCTTGAGATGAATGTGAATTTGGGAAATTCACCAAACTTGATTTGGTTCAGACTTGAATGATTCTAATTGAGTCCTTGATAATTCTGAACTTGATTCTCTGGATTGAGCAATGAAAGTTCAAATGAAGGCTAGAGAATTTTGCAGAGTTTCAGTACTTCTTGTCTTTAATTCAAATCGTATGCCTTCTATTTAAAGCTGTGATCTCCTTGATTTGAAAATTCCTCCATTGTCTATTTAATGTAGAGAATAATCCTTGATTTAATTCTTGATTCCTCTTTGATTATATTCTCCTTGATTTCAGTGATCCGGATTTTATTCAAACGTTCTTCATAAAATCCGTCCTTGATTGATTCTGCATTAATTGCTTCATTTGCTTATTTTCCACGTTCTGAATAGAATGCAGACAACATGCTTGACTTTGTTGTTTAAGATGTTGCTTGACCGGCTTAGTGAATCTTTTTTACTTTGCTGTTGAGATATTCTTCACTGTTTTTCTTTAATCAGCCGATAGAGCTTTTACTTCGCCGTTTTGCTGTTTCTTTTCCTTTTTTGATTTTCCAAGTATGCTTGCACTTCACTGTCTTTATTTATACGATATCAGTGTACACCATATTAAAACAATAGTTTTCATCACTTGAAACGTATCTTAGACTTCTCCAAGGTCATCACAGACTTCCCTGGTTATAAGTCAGTCCATATGTCTTCACTTGGCTTTGCAGGTACTTGGCTACCTTTATTCTGCTGATCTTCTATCTTTCACTTAGCCATCCTACCAGTCTAATACAGTACTAGTCTGACTGAACTTATACAACATGTCAGACTCTAAGTAAATACTTATACAAAACTTTCTAACTTATTTCAGGCTTACAATAACAGCTAGTATGACCATCATCAAAACAAATAAAATGTTCCTAACAATTTCCCCAATTTTTTTATGCTGCCAAAACCCTTATAAGCCTGAACATAAGTAAGCATGTTTTCATATGATAAAAAGATAAAACTCAAAATTTTATTCATCCATTAAGTTCATAAACTTATTTAAAGGCAAATAGAGAAAATTATTACAATCTACTTATTCTCTTGAAACCTGTTGCCTTTACTTGTGCTTTCCTTGCCCTTGCCTTTGGAGATTCCAGGCTTAAACTACATTCCCCCTTTTTGGTAGCATCAAAATTTTCTTCAAGAATTTGATTGGTGACTTCAGACACTTGTATGAGTGTGTCAAGCTGCTTGATTGAATCGTCCAAGATGCTTTCAATATTCTAAATTTGAATAGTGAGATCATTCAGAGTGTCAACCATGAGGTTGAGCTTGTCATCAACCGCCCCTGTTAGAAACTCTAGATTTGTGTGGACATGATGAGGGATAAGAGAATTCAATTGGCATATCAAGTCTCTTTGCCTTTCCATCACAACTTATTGAACATTAATATGACCAATTAGAGCCTCAATCTTGTGATCCATGGAGGCATATCGGTTTCTCAATGCTGTTTTGAGATTTTCTCTACTCGATTTTGCCTCTCCATATCCACAATTAGTGGATCAATGTCCAAATGAAAAGCCACATCTCAGATTCTCCTTTCTTTGGTGCGGATGTATGGTTTGGTTCTTCTTCTTTTTCTTCTTCAATCTCCTGATCAGATAGAGATTGTTGGGGGGCTTTCATCTTTAAGTCCTGGTTGGGACTATCTTTCTGCTTCATTAGTTGCAGTTGCAACTTACTCAGCTGTCATTGCCCATTGATCAATGTTGGGGGGTCCTTGTCAAGTCAGCTAGTGTAATTTCCTCAGTTGAGCCACTCAGCTGCTTTTCTCCATAAGCTTTACTCCTTTGAATGACATCCTGAAGTGTCAGATTATCATCAGAATCCTCATTTTTGTCTTGATCATCACCGTGATGATCACCTTCTCTCTCTTCTGCTTCACCTTTTGTAAGATGAAATTCTTCATCATTCTCTTCCTCTTCTTCATCTTCATCAGGGGTTAGATAGTAAGCTTCCTCATCCTCATCCTCTTCTTCAGGATGAACTTCTTCTTTTGGATCTTCTTCATCCTCAATATCCACACAAGGGTTGTTTTCGTTGCTTGGTAGACTCCTTTGTTGGGCTTTTGTGGTCTGAGATCTGGTTCGTCTACTAATCCAGAACAACCGCCTTCTAGTTGCTTTCTTTTCGTTCCTGATGTTGTCTACAGTTTTTGTGAAGCCTTAACATAAGTGAACATCACTTTTGCCTCATGTAATTTGTATAACTGAATAGGTTTCACTTTCATTTGATCAAAGAAAAATCGGAGAGGAATCCCAAAGGATTTCTTCTCTCAGAAGATGTCTTTCTTCTGCTATCCCTTCTTGCCACTAACTTACCAAGATCAATTTCTCGTTGAATTTGTTCTTTCAGTCTGTTGAAAAATAGGACTGACCAGTTGAAATCAAGGCCCTGATAAATGATGGCCATTAGTCTGGTCCTAACTTTTGTCATCCCATGCATGGATCCATTCTTCCCTTCAATATTTTTGTGATCAGGTGGGCAGATTCTGCAAGCGACTGTTTGAGTGCCGATCTTAGATAGTTGAGTTTCTTTGCTGTAAGACTTGGATTCTTGGTAATCTCTGTCCGAAAGGTATTGATGTTGATTTCCACATTTTTTATCTCCAAGGATCCGGTGTTGGAGAGTTTGAGACACCTATTGAGGAGACCTGGTGTGATAATCAGTTCCTGTCCAAACACATTGTTGTTGATGGTGTCCAGTGATCCTTTAAAGCAACATGGACAGAGGTTGTTAAAGCAAACTCAGAAGAGGAGTTGAATCAGCGACTGAAAGAGTGTAAGAAGACTTTTAGTGAAGACGCAATGAGTTATGTTTCTTCTACATAGTTGAACGCACACAAGGAGGCATTCATCTCGGCATGGACGAACTCGGTGTTTCATCTAGGAAACACATCAACCTCGAGAGTCGAGGGAATGCATTCAGTGTTTAAACATTGGATAAAAACCTTCCTTGGGGACTTGGTTGCGGAGTGGGAAGCCGGTCTTTGCTTGATTGATCAAGAGATCAAAAACTTCAAAAATCATTTGAGACGTCTCTTTTCATGGAGCGAAGAAATTCAAAGATAATCCGTTGTTTAAAGAGCTTAAACATCAAGTATATATATATACACATTGGGGTTGTTGTATGATGAGTTGGAAAAAACCAATGATAGCGATGCGTTGGACAAGGAGTGTGGATGTACTATTCGAAAGAAACACGGATTTCCATGTAGACATGACATGACAAGGTTTAAGAAGAAGAAACCAGGATGCATCCCTCTGTCATCCATCGATGTTCATTGGAAGACCCTAGATGTCAAAGGGCCACCTCCAAAAGAAACGGATTTAGACTACGTGCCAGTTATCCATGCCTTAGAAGAAAAACTGAAGATGGCAGACGTGTGGGAGAGACAAAGGTTGATAATGAAGATAAGGGAAATTTTTCAACCGATTAATACGGTGTTGCAAGAGCCGAAAACGAAAAAGACGGGTTGTGGCCGGCCTAAGGGATCCGGAAACAAAAGGAAGTTGTTGGAGGACAACTCAACTAAGAGGGAGATGAGTATGTTTGAACGGGTTGAGCAAGAAATATCGAGTGTTACCCCAACTCCACCTTCATCTCAAGGTGTTTCTTCTTCCAAAAAGAAAAAACCTCCATGTACTCGGGTACCATCCAAATGTGCAAAGGTTTCAATGTCTATATCCTCTACCGTTGGATACTTTCAAAGGTATCTTAAATATTTTCCGCCAAATGTTCATAAGCACATTTCGTCAATGATCAATGTAGCTCCGGATGGAAATTGTGGCTTTAGAGTAATAGCACACGGAATAGGTCTTGGAGAGAGTGCATGGCCACAGGTGAGAAAAGCGGTGCAACAAGAATTGATGGCAAACAAGGATCATTATATAGCCATATTTGATGGACAACAATATGTCAACGACAAATGCATGTCCTCAGTTGATCATGAAGAGGGAGGGTGCACAGTGGACATGTATTATGACAATTTCCTTGGTTGGGCTGTGTGCAACCTATATGGTGTGTCCCTAAGCATATTGTCTACATCGCACGGAAACCAAACTTTCCTTCCCAGGAAGAAAAAACCTTCGGCTTGGACACCTAACCATATATGGATGGGTTTTTGCAATGGTAACCATTTTGTTCGTTTATTTATGAAAGACACTTGTCCAATACCTAGGGTGAACGTGATTTGGCATAAAGTTCAGACGTTGGAAGCAAATGAATGGTATGATAAATTACGGGATAGGATCATTTTACAGCTAGTATGGCCATGATCAAAAACAAATAAAATGTTCCTAACAATAATTTACATAACCCAAGAGTTACGTGGGATTTGGAGTTATTTCTATTAATGTCATGAGCTGAACGTTCAATTTTCCAGATAAGGACTCGATATCCGGAACATGATGTTACAATATCCTGATAAAGACTCGGTATCCGGGACGGTACGTTAAAATAACATTAAGTTAGCTTTCCTACGATGAATGTATTATAAAAATTGTCTTTATAATTTATTTTTTTCACTGAAATGAATTTACTTAATTCAGAAGCTAAATGTCATTTGCTGAACGTTCAATTTCAAGATAAGGACTTGGTATCTGGAACGGGGCATTACCATAACCTGATAAGGAATCGGTATCCGAGACGGGACGTTACAATAACATTTGGTTCCTACGGTGAACGTATTATAAAAATTTTCTTTTTGATTTACATAAACCAAGAGTTACGTGAGATTTGGAGTCTTCTCCAAATGACATGTGCCGAACGTTCAATTTTTCAAATGATGACTCGGTATCCGGAACGGAGCATTACAATAACCTGACAAAAACTCGGTATCCGGGACAGGGTGTTACAATAACATTTGGTTAGCTTTCCAACAATGAATGTATTATAAAAAAAGGGGTTCTAAAGGCACTCCCCAATTTACTTCCGGCACCCCTTACTTCCGGCAACCCAAAATTATACTTTTGGAACCACGGGTCATATATTTATTATTTTATTACTTCATACACCCCCAAAACTACTACTTACACCACGATTTATAGAAAATGCATACCAATCCTCCCAAAAATTAATCAAAACACTATTATCCTTTAATTAAACTAATCTACTAATCTAATCTATACTAAAAATACATAAAACTATTTTATCTACTAACTTAATAATACAAATACAAATCATAAACACCCCATCTACTTCCACCACCACCTCATATTATCACACCCCCCATTTCATCTTCTTCACCTTCACCTCTCTTGTTTTGAAAAAAAAACCCATGGAAGCTTCATCTTCATCAAACACACACATTCCAATGAATCAACACACACATTACAATGAAGAATATGTAGAATCTCCCTTGAAGACATCCCCTTTTCTAGCCAAGTGGAGAAGAAGACCATAGCATCAAACATGGTAATTTTTTTGTCTAAAAATCTTATTTTGATGTTCATTGTGTGATCTAAGTGAATGGGTAAACCTCCAACATGCATATTACCATGTTATACATTGAATGATGGAGAAAATTGTGGTTATTTTGCATTTTCCGGTCATCATAGCGGTCTTGGCGGCGTTTTTTTACGTTCTCGGCGCCCATGGCGCATATTGTGGAACGCCACTATGGGGCGCTTTGTAAGGGGTTAGGAACGTCGTATATACTGACGTCCTGAGTCACATAAGAATCTATGGGTGTATAGTCAAGACAACTACACCACTAACGTTGTAAACATCAATTACATGTTCCTCATGCTGACGTTTAAGGAATGCTTGTGTGGCTGACGTTGGTATGGTATAACCAACGCTGTCCCAGATGTCATTTGCTTAGATGAGTAACTACTATCCAGTCACCTTCAAACATCAGTGTAGGTGGCGGTCCATGACAAATACCAACGTCGGCCCCACCGATGTTCTGTATCAATTTTCTCATTTTCCCATTCAAGTGCATTGAACTACCATTAACTTGTTCTTGTTAATTTTTAATCCACAGAAACAATGTGATGAACCAATTAATTCCAAGACCAATGATGCGGGGGTAGTAAAAGACGACGACGAGGAGTATTGGAAGGTAAACAACCATTAAGTGAATATGTTATTATGTTATGTTCATCGCAATTGACTATGACTTTATCGAATAAGAATGTACATTTTTTTTGTAGCATTTGGCTGATGAAATGATTGATGAAGATCAACAAAATCTTAAAAATCTTCAAGATACCACTCTTGCCTTGAGGGATGAAGCACATGAAGAGTTATCAGTCGATATGACGTCACTTTTTACAACCGATGAAGTATGTACTTAAAACTTATACTATTTCTATGTTTGTGCACTTTAAACTTTTGTTTTCTTATTTATTACATTTGTATATTGTTCCCAGGAATCTAATTCAAGAGAAGCCATCACCAAACACCTCAAGGAATTGGCAAGAGCGTATGGTGTCGTCATTGTGATAATGAGATCTGAATCTAACGGAAAGCGGGCACCGTTCATTAAATTCCAATGTGAGAGGGGTGGATTCCCAAGGGATCATTGCAAAGGAGGAAAGTACGAGAAAAAAGTTGGCACAACCGGAAAGAATAAGCCAAGAGAATCGTTCACAAGGAAATGATGTCCGTTTGTATTGAAAGCCAAGAAGGATACATTTAGGGACGTGTGGACCGTGAAAGTCTTGAATGGGGTGCATAATCACAAAACTGTCAAGTATGATGAGGGCCATGCACACCTTGGTCGGATTGATAAAGAACAAGTTGAAGTTGTTGCAACAATGACTCGAAACGGAATTTGCCTAATAATATACAACGGATGTTGAGAAATAAGGATGGGAAAAATTGTACATCACAAAAGACGATTTATAACATCCGTGCTAAGATAAGGAAGAACGCACGAGAGGTCGTACAGTGATGCAAGAGATTTACAATTTGGTGGACAAGAACACATCCTTCATTGAGTGTAGGTGTGATGAAGGAAACGTAGTGAAGGATGTATTTTGGGCCTTTAATGAAAACTTGTCCCTTTCTAGGTGCTTTTCTTCTGTCATGCTTATGGATTGTACATACAAGACAAACAGGTACAAGATGCCCCTTTTGCAGATTGTTGGCGTTACGTGGACGGACATGTCATTTTCGGTTGGATTTGCACTTCTATGTTTGGAGAGGGAAGACAACTACACATGGGCTTTGACTTCTCGTCAACGGGTTTTCGCCGAGAACACGTCATATCTCGTTGAATCAGTCCCTCTCTTATCAGGACAGGATATTCCAATCTTACCACGTGGCTACGAACCACGGTGTCGGGGGTTCGAATCCCTCCTCGCCCACAACCGGCCCAGAAGGGAAGCACCTTTCCCTCTGGGGGTAGAATGACTTCGCCAAGCAATCGGTGACCAAAGCGAGCGAATAGGTTGTGTTGTGACAGATAGAAAAGAAGCATTAATGAACACAGTACATGTTGTATTTCCAAAAGCAAGGAACTTGTGCCGGTGGCACATCGAGAAAGGACTTGTGTCGATTTGAAGACGAAGACTACGAGCGAAGGTTGGGAGGATTTAATGACAACATGGACAGAGGTTGTTAAAGCAAACTCAGAAGAGGAGTTGAATCAGCGACTGAAAGAGTGTAAGAAGACTTTTAGTGAAGACGCAATGAGTTATGTTTCTTCTACATAGTTGAACGCACACAATGAGGCATTCATCTCGGCATGGACGAACTCGGTGTTTCATCTAGGAAACACATCAACCTCGAGAGTCGAGGGAATGCATTCAGTGTTTAAACATTGGATAAAAACCTTCCTTGGGGACTTGGTTGCGGAGTGGGAAGCCGGTCTTTGCTTGATTGATCAAGAGATCAAAAAACTTCAAAAAATCATTTGAGACGTCTCTTTTCATGGAGCCGAAGAAATTCAAAGATAATCCGTTGTTTAAAGAGCTTAAACATCAAGTAACTATATATACACATTGGGGTTGTTGTATGATGAGTAGGAAAAAACCAATGATAGCGATGCGTTGGACAAGGAGTGTGGATGTACTATTCGAAAGAAACACGGATTGCCGTGTAGACATGACATGACAAGGTTTAAGAAGAAGAAACCCGGATGCATCCCTCTGTCATCCATCGATGTTCATTGGAAGACCCTAGATATCAAAGGGCCACCTCCAAAAGAAACGGATTTAGACTACGTGCCAGTTATCCATGCCTTAGAAGAAAAACTGAAGATGGTAGACGTGTGGGAGAGACAAAGGTTGATAATGAAGATAAGGGAAATTTTTCAACCGATTAATACGGTGTTGCAAGAGCCGAAAACGAAAAAGACGGGTCGTGGCCGGCCTAAGGGATCCGGAAACAAAAGGAAGTTGTTGGAGGACAACTCAACTAAGAGGGAGATGAGTATGTTTGAACGGGTTGAGCAAGAAATATTGAGTGTTACCCCAACTCCACCTTCATCTCAATGTGTTTCTTCTTCCAAAAAGAAAAAACCTCTAAGTACTCGGGCACCATCCAAATGTGCAAAGGTTTCAATGTCTATTTCCTCTACCGTTGGATAAATATTTTCCGCCAAATGTTCATGAGCACATTTCGTCAATGGTCAATGTAGCTCCGGATGGAAATTGTGGCTTTAGAGTAATAGCACACGGAATAGGTCTTGGAGAGAGTGCATGGCCACAGGTGAGAAAAGCGGTGCAACAAGAATTGATGGCAAACAAGGATCATTATATGGCCATATTTGATGGACAACAATATGTCAATGACAAATGCATGTCCTCAGTTGATCATGAAGAGGAAGGGTGCACAGTGGACAAGTATTATGACAATTTCCTTGGTTGGGCTGTGTGCAACCTATATGGTGTGTCCTTAAGCATATTGTCTACATCGCACGGAAACCAAACTTTCCTTCCCAGTAAGAAAAAACCTTCAGCTTGGCCACCTAACCATATATGGATGGGTTTTTGCAATGGTAACCATTTTGTTCGTTTATTTATGAAAGACACTTGTCCAATACCTAGGGTGAACGTGATTTGGCATAAAGTTCAGAAGTTGGAAGGAAATGAATGGTATGATAAATTACGGGATAGGATCATTTTATGGCATGATGTGGTCAAGGATCCAAACATGTTTTTTCTGTCAATTTTACATCCAGCATAGTCTGAATCTGAATAAGATATGAATTTGAATCCACCATCTTTTGGATACCAAATCCCTACATTGATTGTGTGCTTCAGGTATTTGATGATTCTCTTAGCTGCTAGCAAGTGAGATTCCGTAGGTTGAGATTGAAATCTTGCACATACTCCTACTACAAATGCAATGTCAGGTCTGCTTGCAGTTAAATAAAGTAAAGAGCCAATAATTCCTCCGTATAGCTTCTGAACAACATCTTTTCCATTTTCATCTTTTCCAAGAACAATCCTTGCACACATTGGTGTGTCTGATGTGCCACTTGTGTCCATTCCATATTTGTGTATCAAGTCTTTTGTCTACTGGCTTGATTGATAAAAATTCCATCTTTCATTTGTCTCACTTGTAAGACAATGAAGTAGTTTAGCTCTCCCATCATAATCATTTGGAATTTGCTTTTCATCAGATTTGCAAAATTTTCACATAGCTTTTCATCTTTTGATCCAAAAAAGATATCATCTACAAAGATCGGAACCAGCAATGTGCTTGTTCCATCTTTTAGTTTGAAAAGAGTCTTGTAAATGGTTCTTTTACTGAATCCTTTGTTGATCAGGAATTTTGATAGTGTCTCATACCAGGCTCTAGGTGCCTGTTTGAATCCATATAGTGCCTTTTTGAGCTTGTATTCTTTGTCTTCTTTTCCTTTGAGTTGGAAACCAGGGGGTTGCTCCACATATACTTCCTCTTCCAGGAGTCCATTCAGAAATGCACTCTTGACATCCATTTGATATACTTTGAAGTCCTTCTGAGCTGCAAAAGCTAGAAATAGTCTAATTGCTTCCAATCTTGCAACTGGTGCAAAGGTTTCATCATAATCTATGCCTTCTGCTTGTGAATATCCTTTTGCAACTAGTCTTGCCTTGTTTCTGACAAGAGTTCCTTGTTCATCCATCTTGTTTTGAATACCTATTTTGTTCCAGTGATGTTGGCCATGTCTGGTCTGTCAACAAGTTCCCAAACCTCATTCCTCTCAAATTCATCAAGTTCTTCTTGTATGGATGTAATCCAATCAGCATCTTGGATTGCATCATCTATTGTCAATGAAGGAGCCTCCACTCCCAACGGTGTCTCAACTGACCCAGTGGTGGCCCCTACAGTAAAATCTACAACCGTCTCAACTGTCACAGAAGGAGCCTCCACTCCCAAATGTGTCTCAACTGACCCAGTGGTGGCCCCTACAGTAGAATCTACAATGGTCTCAACTGTAAGTGAAGCAGCCTCCACTCTCATTTGTGTCTCAACAGACTCAGTGGTCTCAACTACCTCATGTGTCTATCCTAAATCAGCCTCAGTTGGCTCATTCGCATGTCCTATCTCTGCTTGCACATTCTTTTGTCGTTTACTCCTTCTTTTATATGGCACATTTGTATGTTGAGAAACAATACTAGTCTTAACATGAGCTTCGGGGGGTGCTTCCCCACCACGTTCATCCACTGCGGTACCTTCATCGTAATCTGCAAAGCGTACAGTCTTACCAGACCTCGTCTTAGCCATAATTTCCTACACATGATACAAGAAATAAATTGTTAGTCAAATGAAGAAATCAACTAACAAAGATAGTAGACATATATAAACAAAGCTCAAGGATAAGACATAAACCTCATACAATGTAACATTAACTATTTGTTAAACAAACTCATCAAAGAGACTAACAGTAAACAAGTTAGAAAAGAGACTAATCATAAACAATTTTGAAGCTATAAAACTCATTCGTATGTAGATAACTAATTCATCAAAGAGACTAACCATAAACAAGTTTAAAATCATTCGAAGCTACCTAAACTCATATACAGGTGTTACTTAGGTATATAACAAACACATCAAGTGGACTAAAGGGGTAATAAAGTATTCTGTGTAGGAACGTCAGCCACGATGACGTTCCTAATGCTAGGTCAACTTCACTACGAATGACGTTGTACATAAGAAGCCCTAATGAGAACTAGTTGTTTAGGCGTCCCCCAAGCTGACGTCTTTAATACTAAACCAACGCCAACCGTACTGACGTTTCCATGAACGTCAGTCACGGTGAAGTTACAAAATAAGAACAGCGTCACCAGTACTAACATTTTACAGAGGCAACCTTAATTGGTTTTACTTATCCGGCGTCACCCGTACCAACGTTTAAAGCTGATAAGGAATGCCACCCACACTGATGTTTACAATTAAACCCTAATTTTCTAAGAAGATTACGGACGCCAGCCTCTCTGGCGTTGCACACGCCAAACGAGCGACATCAGCACCGACGTTCCCATACAAAGTCATCTTCTCCGATTACACTACCGAGAAACGGCCGGAAAATCAAAAAAACAGAAATAAAACCACCATAAAATCATGTCCAACCCGATTTCAAACACCCCATGGTTACCCATTGCATTGAAACAAATTTAAACATACCTTTAATGATATGAAACCCGATTTTAGCTTCTTCTTCTCTTCTTCTACCCTTATTCTTCTCTTAATCTCCTTCTTTCTTCTCTTGTCCAACCCGACTTTGCTTTTTTTATTTTTATTTTTTTATTATCCAAATATGTATTAAGGGAGGGGAGAAATGTGGGAGGAAAAGGTTTGAAAATAAAGGGGTGGGAAGGAAGGTATTAATTTGTATGACATTATTTTGTGTGTGTATTGTAAGTAGTTGTTTTGGACTTTTAATAAATCTAGGGACTAAACTGTAGTTTTATTTATTTATTTAATAATGTGGTGCCTGAAAGTAAAAAACAATATTCATAAAAGGGGTGCCGGAAGTAAATTGGGGGGTGCCTTTAGAACCCCCCTATAAAAATTGTCTTTATGGTTTATTTTTTTCACCGAAATGAAATTACACATCGTATTTTTAAAAACTAACTTAAAATTTTATTTGTTTCACCGAAATGAAAACTCGAACCCAAGACCTCTTGGTCATGGGTCTCAACGTACCCATTGAGGTCAGCCTAATTGACGTCCTATAAATTTACTTACAAAAACACTATTATTGATATGAGTCATTAATCATGATGATACATATCATACTAATTTCTATCAGCGACGGACCTTGAATGTTTTTTCAGTGAGGGTCGAATTCTCACTTAAATATGGTAGCGAAATTTTTTCTTGAAAAAATTACAAATGTTAATAAGAAAAGGGAAAAACATAAATATCAAACAGTAGGAAAAAAAAAACATAAATTACAAACTGTAGAAAGGATAAAATAAAAAAACAAACAAAAAAGGATAAAACATTTGTAGCAGCAAGGATTTGAACACTTGAATGCAAAGTTAATAATTAGGATGCATACCAATTGAGCTACTGAGAGAGTTTTACTAAAAATGTTCGAAACTATATACATACACATATGTTTAATATTATTGGAGGGGTATACTAATAATTTCGCATCGAAATTTGAGTGGGGCCATCCCCTCTCCATGCTGGATCCGTCCCTCGTTTCTATTAAATAATTTCTTGAATATATCATTACTATGTAAAAAAATAAATGTAAAGTGTAAAACCCCGTAACTCTTATAAGGGTATTTTCGTCACTCTAAGAAATTCTATTTCGGAGTCTTTTATTTATTTTTAGTAATTTCTCCATTGAAAATAAAGGATAAATAAAAGGAAAAAGAAGGATTAATATATTTTTCCTTAAATCCTTTTTTTAAAAGGAAAATTAATATAAAAGAAAAAAAGGAAAAGAAAAATAATTGGTTAAAGTATTAGCTATATAGAGGATGGATCATCTGCTGTACATACACATTACAACACTGATGTGATAAGGGGATAGGTTAAAGGGTAATTTTGTTATATGGAGTTAAAAAAAACATGAAACATCACTTTTACATACACACATCAGTCAGCACAGCATCCGGGTACATCAGACTATCCGGAGTGTAGCTATATATACACGGACTACAAGGCAATTGCATTGTCAGAAGAAAGAAAAAACTGCGGCTATTACTTTTCACCTGTTCCCGTCGACATAAGCTTTATTCTGTAAATATATTTAAATTGTTCCGCTGATCCGTTTTGCAGATACAAACAGTCAAAACGATCACAACAATGATATTGCTGTTCGGTTCAGCCCTAACTTAAAAATTAGGGTTCGTTATCATATCATCATAAAATTGTAGTTTTTTAAATAGAATTTATGATAGATTTATTTGTTGTGTATGGGGTGTATTCAGTAAATGTTGGGAATACCTCGAAGTCTAAGGTAAGGATTTCTTCTGATCAAAATGTTCCATTTTTAGTTCAAAGATTATGCATATAAGTTGTTTTGATTATTGTTTTATGTTAAACTGCACGAAACTAGACATAATTATGTGCTGCCGGGTATTTGCCATACTGTGTTTTCAGAATGTTATTCTATTTTCTAGTTACTTTCTTGTAAACCATTTTATGCGTTATGCTTTTCATGTTAATAATGAAAATAGGTTGGGAGTATGGTGTTGCTATGGTCTTTGAATGATCTAGTAGGTTATTTATGGATTTTAACTTGGAGTTTATGTGCTTTATGTGCTCCTAAGTGTCTCACTCGTTAAGTAAATAACCGCAATGTGTTACAAGAGAACTGCGATCGACTCACGGGTCGTATTTAGATGTATAGTTGGTTATTACCCTCTGTCGTTCCCAAGACGATGTATTACAAGAGTACCGTGACCCTATGTGCCACTTGGGGATGTTCTAGTCGTATTACCCAAAGTTTCAACATGAACAAGACATGAATATGAAAGACAAGACAAAAACATGATCATACTAAGTCAGTAGGAGACATGAACATGATAGGCAGGACACGAACATGCTATGGTTAGTTGACAAGTAAAGTATGGGATAATAGATAGCTTACATAAGTTTGATCAGCTGGCTAAATGTAGTAAGTAATTAATGAAACGAACAAGTATGTGCAAGATAAACCGATTTAGTAACTAGGCATGTTTCCTATGCATTGTTAAGTAACCGTTTTAGAAATTGCTTCCTTTTATGCTTCAAGTTATGTTGTTAAAAGTAGTTTTCTCGTGTTTCAAGTAATAACTTTCAAAATGTTTGTGAGTTGGGATGAAGTAGATTCATGTCATGGCTCCCGGCTTCCGACATACATGAATCTCCCTTTTGATCTTCTTTCTCCTTACTAAGCTTCATGCATGAGATTACTCTTTAATTTGGAATAAAAAGGCTGCAGGTACATGATGAGTTTGATGATGAGCTTGAGTGCTAGCTTAGGATGGAGCATTGGAGCCTTTTTTATGCTTTAGTTTCCTTTTATAGCTGTTCTTTTTAATAAGGCATTGTTGCCAGTAGTGAAGTTGTTCTTTTTTTTCCAGACATGTCAGTTGTGATGGATGATAGTATTTCCTTTCAGTTGTTTGTGATTTAGTTTGACATCAGTTATTCCTGGTTGGGTTGTTGTGTAAAGACCCTGAGGGTCTATTCACCGAGTTTTCAACTTATTTTTTCTTCCGCATAAATCGTTAATTACTCTGATGTGACATGAGGCTTGCATGGGATTTAGGGTTTACTCAAATGTCACGTGTCGAACTTTCTATTTCCCGATAAGGACACGGTATTCAAGACATGGGCGTTACAGTTGGTATCAAAGACTAAGTCATGGAAACTTGGGCATAAACACTGTTGTCTATGATTCTAATATTTAGGTTCAACCTTAGCTAGAGGCTCTAACATTTTTCTTCTTTTGCAGGGATGGCAGGCGATAGACGTGTTACCCGTTCTACAGCAAACCGTTTTGATCAGGATCCTCCAGCATCATCAGAACCAGTCCCTTCGCCCCCACCGAGGACTCAGGGGCAGCAGCGTAGGAAAACTCAGGCCCAGTCTCAAAGCCAGCCTCAAAGCCTTTCCCAAGGGCCTTAGCATCATGCATCAGATGTCCCTTCCAGGAGTACTTAGGAGAGGCTACCACCCTCTTCTCATCAGGCTACCCCTCCTCCACCACAACATGATTCTCACACCCATCAGCTGGCAGGTCAATTAGCAGGGTTTCCACATGGTATCTCAGAACAATATCAACAGGTTCCTTTTACAGGCTTGTCCGGGACATTGTTCACTCCATGTCCCATGGTCTTTCATACAGGTTCAGGTGTAGCAAGTGGTTCTGGAGTTCAGGATGATTCAATGATACATATGTTCATGGCTTATATGAGAAATAGGGATGAAAGGGAGGAAATGATTACCAATGAGCTTCAGGCAGAAAGGTCAACGGAACGAGCACCCAAGGCAGACAGTTGGTTCACAAATTTGTAGAAAAATAATGCTCCAGTGTTCAATGGTACATGTGGTTCTGAGACAGCAGAGTATTGGATTAAGGAAATGGAAAGGCTCCTAAATATTTTGGAAGTACATAAGAATAAGTAGGCTAGCTTGGGTGCATCATTTCTGAAAGAAGGTGCATAGAAATGGAGTAAGGTACTCGTAGAAATGAGGGACCGTGCCCAGATTGGAAAACATTTAAAGAGTTGTTTTATGGAAAGTACTTCCTATTTTCAGTGTGTTTGCAAACAGATGCAGAGTTATTCAGGTTAAAGCAAGACCATATGACAGTTCTTGAGTATTCCCGCAAGTTCGATGAGTTAAGTCAGTATGTGCCAGGAATATTGACTAATGAAAATGTGCAACGGATAAGTTCGAGGAAGGGTTAAGTCAGTAGATTCAGGACAGGTTGCCAGGTGTCCCTTCTCGAGATATGGCTGATTTGTTGGATCGTGCCACCAGGGTTGAACGTATCTACAAGTCCAATACAGCGCGTGTTGGAGATAAGAGGCCACATGAGGAACAGGAAAAAGGGCTCCAGCTATTAGTAAGGACCAAGATCATATGAATTTTTCCCATCCTTTGTGTCATAAGTGTTCTAAGCATCATCCCGGTGAGTGCCGTCTAGGTACGCCAGTGTATTTTCAGTGTGGTCAGCCATGTCATATAATCAGGGATTGTCCCAAGAAGCGTGTTCAAACATACATGTTAGAAATAAAATTTGAGTTTTGATGATGATTCATCTTTATTTATTTAATTGTTTGTTTATACCCCATTGATGAAGTGTTGAAACTAATTGTCATAGTGAAATGCTAAAAGATGTCTAGAAATGAATGTATAAGATTTATTAGAGTCTGATCTTTGTATAGGTTGAATCAGACAAGCACTATAATAGATAGGGAGTCGTAGAACTGAAAACTGGAAATCATACAGAAAACTGGAAATCATATAAAAACTGACATTACATCAAACTGAAAGTGTTACTTAGAGCCAAAAACTGAAATATACTCAGAATTGAAGAAGATAAGTTCACTGAGGGACACGGACTCAGTTGGCTTATCTAGAAGGTGAAGACTGAGGGGATAAACTCAGTTAAGAAGGGTGAGGACATGCACTTCGATTATTGAAGATCAAGGCGAGGGTTCAAACTCAGTTTATGAAGACTTAAAGCCGATACTGTAAAGTTAGAATTCAGGTAAGTCTGTAATGGTCTGAACTGACTTTATGGATCATATATGAAGACTAAGATATATAAGGACAATGATATCTTAGATAACTTAAATGTTATGGTGTACTCTGATTAAGTCAAATGTTATAAGGACAATGATTAACTTGGAGTTTATGTGCTTTATGTGCTCCTAAGTGTCTCACTCATTAAGTAAATAACCGCAATGTGTTACAAGAGCACTGCGATCGACTCACGGGTCGTATTTGGATGTATGGTTGGTTATTACCCCTTGTCGTTCCCAAGTCGATGTATTACAAGAGTACCGTGACCCTATGTGTCACGTGGGGATGTGCAAGTCGTATTACCCAAGGTTGCAACATGAACATGACATGAATATGAAAAACAAGACAAGAACATGATTATGCTAAGTCAGTAGGAGACATGAACATAATAGGCAGGACACGAACATGCTATGGTTAGTTGACATGTAAAGTATAGGTTAATAGATAGCTTACGTAAGTTTGATCAGCAGGCTAAATATAGTATGTAATTAATGAAACGAACGAGTATGTGCAAGATAAACTGATTTAGTCACTAGACATGTTTCCTATGCATTGTTAAGAAACCGTTTTAGAAATGGCTTCCTTTTATGCTTCAAGTTATGTTGTTAAAAGTAGTTTTCTCATGTTTCAAGTAATGAATTTCAAGATGTTTGTGAGTTGGGATGAAGTAGATTCATGTCGTGTCTCCCGGCTTCCGACATACATGAATCAGCCTTTTGATCTTCTTTCTCCTTACTAAGCTTCATGCATGAGCTTACTCTTTAATTTGGAATAAGAAGGCTGCAGGTACATGATGAGTTTGATGACGAGCTTGAAGTGCTAGCTTAGGATGGAGGATTGGAGTCTTTTTATGTTTTTTTTTGCCCCTAACGGGGTTCGAACACTGGTCTCCATGCCAAGTAATAATCTTTTTATGCTTTAGTTTCCTTTTATAGCTGTTCTTTTTAATAAGGCATTGTTGCCAGTAATGAAGTTATTCTTTCTTTTCAAACATATCAGTTGTGATGGATGATAGTATTTCCTTTCAGTTGTTTGTGATTTAGGGCCTGTTTGGTAAACAAATTAAGTACTTATTCAAAATATATTAAGCGGTGGTTACATTTAGTGGTGTTTGTTAATATTTTCAATACATCTTAATTAAATATGTATCACTTAATTTTACATTGAAAAAAATAAAACGTTTTCAGCATCCTTTGACATGCTTATCGCTGAATACAAAGAAATGCAGCCTCATTACCCACGTATTCACGTTCCTCTTTCAATCAAGCTTTTTATTTTTTGTTTTTTTTAATCCTTTTTTATCTTTTAAATAAAATCTTTTTATATTCTGCTCCCCTTTTATGCTATTCATAAAAGCAATTACTTTGATTAAAAATTATTTATATTTAGTATTTCTTATGAATTTATATATTGTAAAAAAATAATCACTACTACAAAAAAGCATAAAGATCACGGGTTTTAAGTGTGATATATTCACATTAGTCACGGCATCCATAGTGTGGCATATTGAGGTGTGACATAAAAGATTTTAATCCAATCACGATTAAATCGTGACTCTATTATAATAGTTATCACACTTAAAGCGTGATCTATTATAGTTAGTATCACACTTAAAAACCGTAATCTATTATAACTTCATCACATTTAAGAACTGTGATCTATTATAGTTTTTATCATACTTAAAAACCGTGATCTATTATAGTTGTTACCACACTTAAAAATCGAGATCTATTACAATTAAAATACATTTAAAATCTGTGATCTATTTTAGTTGTTATCACACTTAAAAACCGTGATCTATTATAATTTAAATCACACCAATAAAAGTTTTTTTTTTCTAAAACAATATATATGCGCACATATATTTTTGTCTTTGTCGGGACTCGAACCCGGATACTCAGAATTAACATGCCACACTATTTACCATTAGGCTGATTCTTTCTTTCTTCTAATTTTCGACCACACTTAACTAAGATCTCATTATAAAATACCATATTATTTTAATCACAACCAAAAGCGTGATTGATTGATTGATATTTTGTCTCATTTTTCTAGAAACCGTGATAATAAAAATTATGATATATTTTAGTTGTTATCACACTTAAAAACCGAGATCTACTATAATTTCAACACATTTAAAAAGGGGGGTTCTATTTGGACCCCCCTTTTTACTACTTGCACCACATTATTGATTATTTTTCTTTTACTTTTGCACACCACGTAATTACTACTTACACAACATTAAAATAAATAAAACTTAAAAACTACACTTTAGTCCCTAAAATTATACAAAACACTAAAATAAATACAAATTAAATAAAACTACTAAATACATACACCTTTTCTTCTCCCACCACTTTAATTCAAACACTTCTTCCCCAAAAAACCTCCCAATCGGTGGTTACCAAAATTAAAAAAAAAAATAAAATAAAAAAAAAAATAAAAAAAAAAACTGTAAATTGAAAGAGAAGAGAAGAGAAGAGGAAGAAGAAGGGAGAGTTCACTTCGAATTGTAGAAGAAAAGAAGGAGAGAAGAATAATCAAGGTATGTGAATCTTTGAAAATGTGTTTGAATGTTTGTGGATTTGTGTTTAAATGGAAGTGAATTTGTGTTTGATGTAATGGGTTTAAATTCTATGTAATGGGTTAGTATTTGGATGTAATGGGTTATGTTTATTGGGTTGTATTTTGGTTTTTCCGGCCATTTTTCCGGTTGGAAGGCCGGAGAAGATGATGAAACAGGGGACGTCAGTGAGACCGACGCCCGTTGTAGGTTTCAACGTCATCCAGGGCGAGCGTCCGGCTTTGTGTGTGGGAAAATTAGTTTAGCCCTAGAAGAACGCTAGTATACATGGCGTTGTAGTTGTTCCTACAACGCCGGTTGGGGTGACGTTTTAGAACATTGGCTTGGCAATATGTTAGCCATAAACGCCGGTGGTTTTGACGTTGTATTGACCTATGAAACGTTGTTACCAGTGACGTTCCAGAGCGTTGTCATGCCAATGTCTTGCACTATAAACGTCACTGGTGATGACGTTGTAGAGGCTTTTTCAACGTCAGTGGTGTTGACGTTTGATGACAGTTTAGAGGTTTTGTTACTTTCGAGATTACATTGGTTATAACTTGTTTATGGTTAGTCTGTTTTATGAATTTTTTTATCAAATTATTGTTAATGTTACATTGTATGAGGTTTATGTCTTATCCTTGAGCTTTGTTTATGAATGTCAACTTTCTTGGTTAGTTGATTTCTTCATTTGACTGACAATTTATTTCTTGTATCATGTGTAGGAAATTATGACTAAGACGAGGTATGGTAAGGATCAGATGCGCTGCAGATAGCGATGAAGGTACGCAATGGATGAAGGGTGCTGCCAAGCACCCTCGAAGCTCAAGTTCAGCCTAGTATTGTTTCTGAACATACAAGTGTGCCATATAAAAGAAGGAGTAAACGACTAAAGAATGTGCAAGCAGAGATAGGAAATGCGAATGAGCCAACTGAGGCTGGTTTAGGAGAGACAGATGAGGTAGTTGAGACCAATGAGTCGATTTGCGATTGATCCGATTGATCCGGTTGCAAATCGATCCGCTTGATCTTGTTGATCCGGTTGCAACCGATCCAGCTTGATCCGATTCGATGTCTCAGGGCGATTGATCCGATTTGCAGATTCCAAGATTATTGGGGCCACCACCGAGTCGGTGGATATGGAGACACAATCGAGTGCAACATCCTTCTCGTACAGCTTGATCCGATTCTGATTCTAGTCTTGTTGGTGCCATTCTAACGCAGAGCCAATCGATCGGGGCCACTATAGGTGAGGCATCAGGTAATGTTGGTGCAAGTATAGGACAGACATCCGGAAGTGCCGGGGCACCGACAGAGGCAGAAGCAGCTGAGTGTTTACAATATGACAGTGATGATGGTGTGGTGGTAGACACTGATGTTCTATTGGGGAAGGATTGGAAGGAGCATGTTGGTTACGCGTTGTTGAATAAAAATGTATGTTTTTAGGTTTTATAATCTTATTACATATTTGGTGAACTTATATTTTTTTCACATATCTAACTTTATATATAAACTCATTTGAACAGGACCGAGGTATAATTGGATGTAAAAAGACACATCTTCCTTGAAGATATGGAAGATTGATGAAGAATGTGACGAATTCAAGGCAAGGTCGAGAGCTAACCCGTTGTACAACAACTGGTACAATCTTCATATAGCCAAGCGAATCGTGTGGTAGTTTGTGCTTTAGTTGAGAGGTGGAATCCGGTAACAAACACTTTCCATTTGCCATTCGGTGAGATGACGATCACATTAGACGATGTCCGATATATCACAGGATTACCGGTTGATGGAATGGTCGTGAACTATGAATTTGCAAAAGAGGACAACCCAGTTACATTTGTTCACGAGCTGTTAGGGATTCCAATAGCAGACGTGACAAAGGAGTTCGAACATGTTGGTGGCCTAAGAGTGTCCAAAAGTTGGCTAAAGAAACGATCTTTACGGGTAAATGCGGTGTAAGAAGCAATCGGGGTGAGGCATCGAGTTCGGTCGATCGCGCCGATAGTTCTTGTGGATCAAGTCGTGCGCGGATATACATTGTATCTTCTAGCATGTACTTTGATGCAAGACCGTAGTGGGGATAAGATAAACATTAACTACCTTCATTTTCTACGGGATCTGGATAAGGTTGGTGATTGGGCTTGGTGTCTTTGCCACACTTTGGCAAATCTTTACCGGACACTATCGAAGGCCACTAGAACAAAGATCGTTGGAATTTCTGGATACCTAACATTGTTGGAGGTAACACTTGTTTTATAAATTTTTTTTTTGTTTTTTGTCTTTATGTTTGAATGTTTAAAGAAATATTTTGTAATATGTGTTATGCAGGCATGGGTGTACGAACATTTTCCTTCATTGCGACCTCCACCAAACACGAAATTCATTGAAGGGGAGATGGTACGGACATTAAAGTGGAAAAATGTTACGGGAATTAATGACACTGTGGCATTGTCATCGTTAAGGCATACAAGAGAGGACTTGGACTTGATGGAGGCCCGAGAAGTAAGTTAACTAAATTTATAATAGGACAATGTAACTTGTCTGGTTCTGTTGAACTTACATTATCTATTTTGTAGGTTGTTTGGGATGCTTATCGGCAATTTAGAACGGTGCCTGAGAATGACGTCTGTTGGTTCTATGGGTGCATAAGGACATTGGACATTGAAGAGGTGTATCACCCAAACCGTGTCGTTCATCAATTTGGCCATATTCAAGGTATCCCTCAGTCACCAATTCCTCCAAAGGCATCGAATCGAAGCGGGAAGGCGAAACAGTACAATGTCACTCATGAATCACGCGACGATGACTTTATCCATTTTGCAAATCATCTAGTCAATAAGGAACAAAGGATGGGAAAAGCTAGGTTTGATTGGGAATGCACATCTGAGTATATGACTTGGTATCGAGGTGTTGCCGTGCGTCGTTTGACCGGTGTCAGCAAAAGAAAGCAACGAGATTCAAGAGAGGTATTTGAATATACAATCTATTTTGTTGTTTCCTTTTTCAATTTAATGAACGTTTTTATGTTTAACATGTAGGAGAATGAATGCAAGGGTAGAGTGATTGATGCGGTACGAGATGCGATTGGAAATGCTTCTAAAAAAACCAAAAAGGATTTAGTGAAAGCGCTTCAAATGGCAGAAGAGTTCCTGACTACAGGTGCATGTACACAAGATGTTGAAGATGATGGTGTCGAAGCACAAGAATCTAGTCAGATACAAGCTGAAAGACCAAAGAAGCGTTCGAGGGCCGCGAAAAAGACTTAGTTGTCTTATAACATTGACACATTTATAACTTTGACACGTTTATTACTTTCATAAGTTTAATGTTTGGGTTGTTTAAAATCGTGTTTATATTTAGTATTTGGATTTTGTATTTTTATTCCCCGTTGATTTCCTATTTGTTCGTATGCCATTTGGGTTATTTGGCCTTTGATGTTTGAAATGGTGTCACTTGAATTGGTGTGGGAAAGAAAGAGAAAAATGTTGATTCTGGGACAGAACGTCATCCATAGTGACGTTTTAATTGATGTATAAACGTCAGCAGTGATGACGTTTGAAGCCCCAAATCATCAATTCTCTGTACCTAAAAATCTTGAAAACGTCAGTCATACTGACGTTCCCCAAGCCATATTAACGTCATTATGGATGACGTTTTAAGGATTTTTATGGACAGAGAGTTTGATGATATTGGAGCTTCAAACGTCATCAATATCGACGTTTATATCTCAATCCAAACGTCACTCTGACTGACGTTATTTGACCCAGAATCAACATTGTTCCTTTTCTTAACAAACAATCATACATCAAAATTAAACCAATTGTGCATCATGCCAATTTCACTACTTCATTGGAAATACAACATTGGAATTTAACTACTTCATTGTGCATCATGCCAAAATAATTGGAATTTACAACATTGGAATTTAACTACTTCATTGTGCATCATGCCAAAATAATTAAACTAGTTCATCATATTGCATATGAATTTACAAAACCGTGTTCCACCTTTACACCCCGCTCAATCGGGTAGATTGTCCAAATCAATATGATCCCCATCCAATGATCCTGACCACATCATGCCATAAATCGATCCTATGTTGATATTTCTCATACCATTCATTTGCTTCCAACATCCGAGCCTTATGCCAATTTACGCTCACTCTAGGAAGTGGACAAGTATCTTTCAAAAACAAGCGAACAAAATGGATACCCTTGCACAACCCCATCCATATATGGCGAGCGGGCCAAACCGAAGTTTTTTCTTACTAGGAAAGAATGTTTGGTTTCCATGCGAGATGGAGATAATATGCTTGCGGACACACCATATGCATTGCACACAACCCAACCAAGGTGACTGTCAAAATACTTTTCCACTCCGCATGGTCCTTTTTCATGACAAACACAAGTCATGCATTTTTCGTAGATCCATTCTTGTCCGCCAAATAATACAATATAATGATCCCTGTCCGTCATCAATTCATAATGCAGTGCTTTTCTCACCAATGGCCAGTCGTTTTCTGTAAGACCTATTGCATGTGCTATTACTCTAAACCCGCAATTTCCATCGCCCTCTACATCAACCATAGACGTAATGTGCTCATGCACATTTGGTGGAAACTCTTTAAGATACCATTTCCGACGGTAGAAGATACTTTACACTCAACCTTTGGAACCTTTGGCATTCTACCTTTGGATGCCGCTCGAGTCATGGGGGTTTTTTCTTTTTGTGATAGAAGCACCTTGGATGCATGTGGAGTTGGGGCGGAAGAAACACCTTCAGACGCTTATCGCGGCATTCACACTCGACAATTCTTTCTCAACGTGCTCAAACTTGCTCATCTCTCTCTTAGTTGAAGAGTCCTCAACAAACTTCCTCTTGTTTCCGGACCCTTAGTAGGCGGCCACGACCCTTGGTTTTAGTTTTTGGCTCTTGCAAAACCGTATTAACGGTTGACAAATGTCACGTATCTTCATGATCAACCGTTGTCTCTCCCAAACATCTGCCATCTTCAACTTTTCTTCTAAGGCATTCAGAACCGGCACATAGTCTAACTCGGATTCATTTGGAGGTGGCCCTTTGATATCTAGGGTCTTCCAATGATATCGAGAATGATAAAGGGATGCATCCTGGCTTCTTCTTAAATCTAGCCATCTCATGTCTACAGGGCAATCCATGTGTCTTTCGAATAGTACATCGGCACTCCTTATTCAACGCATCACTATCATTGGTTTTTTTCAACTCAGCATACAACAAGCCCAATGCGTATATGGATACACGATGTTTAAGCTCTTTAAACAACACAACATCTTTATATTTTTTTGGCTCCATGAAAAGAGACGTCTCGAATGACTTTTTGATGTTTTTGATCTCTTGATCGATCAAGCAAAGACCGGCTTCCCACTCTGCAACCAAGTCCCCAAGCCCAGTTTTTAGCCAGTTTTTAAATACTGAATGCATTCCCTCGACTCTCGAGGTTGATGTGTTTCCCAGATGAAAAACAGAGTTGGTCCATGCAGAGACGAATGCCTCCTTATGTGCGTTCAACCATGTACAAGAGACATAACTCATGGCGTCTTCACTAAAAATCTTCTTACACTCTTCCAATCTCTCATTCAACTCATCTTCTGATTCTGATTTAACAACCTCTGTCCAAGCAGTCATCAAATCTTGCCAAACTTCGCTCAAGTCTTCGTCTTGATTCGCCACAAGACCTTTCTCTATATGCCACATGCATATCAAGTTCTTTGCTTTTGGATAAACCACCCGTAAAGCGTTCATTAATGCTTCTTTCTCTCTATCATCACGATACAACATGTTTGATCACTTTTCACACCAATTGCTTTCCGAAGCATAGTCAAAGCCCACGTGTAGTTCTCTTCCCTCTCCAAACAAAGTAGAGCAAATCCTATCGAAAATGTCATATCCGTACACGTAACGCCAACAATTTGCAAGAGGGGCATCTTGTACTTGTTCGTCTTGTACGTACAATCCATAAGCATCACGGTAGAAAAGCACCTTGCAAGGGACAAGCTTTCATTAAAGGCCCAAAAAACATCCTTCACTACATTTCCTTCGTCATGCCTACATTCCACGAATGATGTGTTCTTATCTGCCAATTTGAAAACCTCTTGCATCACTGTACGGCCCTCTCGTGCCTTCTTCTTTATCTTAGCACGAACATTGTAGATCGCCTTTGATGACGTACAGTTCTTCTTATCATCCTTTCTCAACATACGTAGTATATGTTTAGGCAAAATACCGTTGCGAGTCATTGTTGCAACAAAATCAACTTGTTCTCTATCAATCCGGCCGAGGTATGCATGACCCTCCTCGTACTTGAATAACTTGTGATTATGTACACCATTCAATACTCTAACAGTCCACACCTCCCTAAAGTTATCCTTCAAGGTTTTCAATAGAAACGGACAACCGCATTTCTTTGTAGACGATTCTCTTGGCTTATTTTTTCCGGTACCGCCAACCTTTTTCTCGTATTCTCTTGGAAATCCACTCCTCTCACATTGGTATAAAATGAAATGTGTCCGCTTTCCGGTCATGTTGGATCTCTTTTTCACAATGACAACGCCTTTCTCTCTTGCCAATGCCTTGAGGTGTTTGGTGACGGCTTCATGTGAATCAAATACCTATGAATAATATATGAATGTAATGAATACCAAGTCAAGTTTAAAAATCACATACATTTAGATAGTATAAGTTTTAGAGACTTACTTGATCGGGTTGTAAAATTGAAGTCAAATCGATCGATAACTCTTCATGTGGGTCATCCATCATTGCGAGTGTGGTATCTCGAGCTTTCTGAAGATTTTCTTGATCTTCTTCAATCATTTCATCAGCCAAAAACTGCAAGGAAACGTATAATTGTCATAGCCAATTGGATGAGAATAAGAAAATAACATATCCATTTAATAGTTTCTCACCTTCAAATACTCCTCGTCGTCGTCTAGTACTGGCCCCTCATCATTGCTTTTGTCATGATTTGCGTCATTACATTGTTTCTATGGATTCAATAGTAATAAAACCAAGTAAAACAAATCATCGTCAAAATGAAAAATTACAGATCCGTAACGAGCGTGAAGGCGGCGTTGGGTTGGCCAAATCAACGTCCCCTTCTTTGACGTTGTAAAGGAAGCCTTTTCCAGGCAAGAGTCAAGAAAAACGTTGGCTATATTGACGTTGAAAGGTAAACATAAACGTCAGTTAGGCTGACGTTAACAACAAATATGTTTAAAGTTGGTTGGAAACACAAACGTCATTGGACCGACGTTTTAGTGGTCGAGGAGGCGTCATCAAAGGTAACGTTTGGGACATGCATATTCATCTTCTTTCTTTGGTGTAAACGTCAACCATGGTGACGTTACTAATGCATTACGAGGCGACGGTGTGGGTGACGTCCGAAGCTTGCCATCGACGTTGTGAAACGCGAAAAGAACGACGGGGAAGACCTGGGGTGATCGGACATGGCGAATAAATAACACTATTTTCTTCCATTTATGACCTCTAAACATGATAATATGTATGTAGGAAGATTACCCATTAACTTAAATCACACATTGAACATAAACAACTAAATTTTCAAACAAGAAATTACCATATTTGAGGAATCCATCTTCTTCTCAATTTGGCTTGAAAATGGTATATCTTCAAGTGAGATTGCTACATCTTCTATATCACAATGCATTTGTTGTTCATTGTTATGAATTGATTCAAAATGTTGACTTTCAAAATTTGAATTGGGAGATGATGAAGGTTCCATGGATGTAGAGAGGAGGAAGATGAAGAAGTGAAGAAGTAAAGAAGTGAAGAAGTGATGTAGATGATGAAATGTTTTATATTTAAGTGATGAAGTGATGAAATGTTTTATATGATGATGAAGAAGTGTGTTTTATGTTTTAAGGTGTTAATTGAATAGAATGATCAAATTGTTTATTTAGGTTTTAGGAGGACTAGTTTATAATTTCATAAATATGTGGTGTAGGTAGTAATTATTTTATTAATTGTGTAGTGTGAGAAGTATACAAATAATCAAAATAATCTTGTGGTGCCAAAAGTAAAATTTTGTGGTACAAGTAGTAAGTGGGTGCAAGTAGTAAAAAGGGGAGTCCAAATATGAACCCCCCTATAAAACTGTGATCTATTTTAGTTGTTATCACACTTAAAACCGTGATCTATTATAGTTGTTATCACTCTTAAAAACCGAGATCTATTATAATTTCAACACATTTAAAAACTGTGATCTATTTTAGTAGTTGTTATCACACTTAAAAACCGAGATATATTATAATTTCAATCACACGTAAAAAAGTGTGATCTATTATAATTTCAACACATTTAAAAACTGTAATATATTTTAGTAGTTGTTATCACACTTAAAAACCGAGATATATTATAATTTCAATCACACCTAAAAAAGTGTGATCATTCTTTTTTTTCGAAAACAAAATAAACACACACATATTTTTTGTTGCCACTGGGACTCGAACATGGATACTCTGGATTGAGGAACCACACTAATTACCGCTGGGCCGATGCCTACTTTATTATCATTTTCGACCACACTAATCTAAAATATCATTATAAAATATCATATTATTTTAATCACAGTTAAAAACCGTGATTGATGTTCTTGTCTCAGTTTTTTTAGAAACCGTGATAATAAAAACTGTGATCTATTTTAGTGTTATCACACTTAAAAACCGAGATCTATTATCATTCAACACATTTAAAAACTGTGATTTATTTTAGTTGTTATCACACTTAAAAATCGTGATCTATTATAGTTGTTATCACACTTAAAAACCGAGGTCGATTATAATTTCAACACATTTAAAAACTGTGATCTATTTTAGTAGTTGTTATCACACTTAAAAGCCGAGATCTATTATTATTTCAGTCACACCTAAAAGAATGTGATCATTTTTTTTCACACCTAATAACTGTGATAAAAAAAATTAAGTGTGATAAATATACATTTTACTTGTCTCGGTTTTTTAAAAGTGTGATCCTTATCTTTAGATAAGTGTGATCTATATCTCTTTTCTTATTAGTGGATATAATTTGTCTCATTTTTTCTATAGTTGTGACAAAAATATCATTAATTCAGTCACAGTTTAAAAATAAGATTAATTAATATAATTTATCTCACTTTTTCAATAACCGTGACAAAAATATCAGACCAATTTAGTCACAGATTAAAAGTGTGATTGATCGGTATAATTTATCTCGTTTTTTGAATAACTGTGACAAAAATATCATATCAATTATGTCACTGTTTGTGAGATTGATTGATATAATTTATCTCGCTTTTTAGAAAATGTGACAGAAATATCATATCAATTCAATCACAGTTTAAAAATGAGATTGATTGAAATAATTTATCTCGGTTTTCCAATAACTGTGACAGAAAAATCATATCAATTAAGTCACACTTTAAAAATGAGATTGATTAATATAACTTATCTCAGTTTTTCAATAAGTGTGATAGAAAGTTGTAAGTGTGATATATATTTTTTCGTTGTCTCGGTTTTATTGAAATTGTTATTGTTATCTTATCTTAAGTGTGACCTATATCCTATTTTGTAGTAGTGATGTAAATGGATAATACTTTTAAGTTATGAAGTATTATTTGAAATAGGCATAAATAACTAAACTTATACGTGATATCTTGCATATAAACCATAGCATTAATATATATATATATATATATATATATATATATATATATATATATATATATATATATATATATATATATATGTGTGTGTGTGTGTGTGTGTGTGTGTGTGTGTGTGTGTGTGTGTGGGTGGGGAAGAGAGTTTGTATGTGTATATATTTATACATGTATATATTTGTACAAATGTAACATATTTTGATTGAAAATTTAAAGTGTTACTAAATGATCTAATTGATTTCAGCATTTAAATCATTTAGTTACTTAATGTATTCAAATTTCATATTTCAGACTTCAGATTTCAGATTTTAGATTTAACAAATAGCCGTTAGTTTGACAGTAGTTAATTTTTTTCTTGTTGGGTTGTTGTGTAAAGACCATGATGGTCTATTCCCCGAGTCTTCGGCTTATTTTTTCTTCCGTGTAAATCTTTAATTACTCGGATGTGACATAAGGCTTACGTGAGATTTAGGCTCTGTTTGGTTTGAAAGAAACAAAAGAAAAAGAAATGAAATGAAATGGAGGGATTTATGTCTAGTGTTTGGTATTCTGTGTTGAAAAGAAGAGAAAGAAAAATGTGGAAATCAATGGAAATGACATAATGTAATTAATTAAAAAAATAAACCGACTTTGATATTTTCTTTCTTTTCCTCCGTTCAATCCAAACACTACAAGGGACATTGAAATCACTCGTTCCCCCTCTTTTCTCGTCGGTCACAATCCTCTTTTTTCTTTCCTTTTGTATCATTTAAACCAAACAGAGCCTAAGGGTTTACTCTAAATGGTACGTGCTGAACGTCCCATTTTCGGATAAGGACTCGGTATTCGAGAAATAGCGTTACATAAAGCCACAAAACAGTATTCCATCGGTTCCGAAATAACTGAGGCAGTTGCCAAATTGATTTGTTTCAAAATAACTGGGGCATCACATTTCCAATTCATAATTTATTATGTTTTTCCAACATGTACATTTATTTATTAAGTAGTGAAAGAATAAATACAACATTGTATTTATTATAGACTAATGATTGTTTTTAGTTATTTTGACATTCATATTAAATCATTAACTCACATCTTTTGTAACGCCCCGTTCCCGGATACCGAGCCCTTATCCGGAAATACGACGTTCGGCACATATATGAATAAAATTTAATTCATTTATATATGTAAGCCTACAATCAATACAATCAAAGTGCGCGGAATTTAATGCTCGGGTAATAAATATCCATAAAGATACTAGAATACGAAAAGATACTAAAAGCTGAACGAGTATCAAAACATACAACGGAAGTCCCTCGAAAGTCCAAACGAAACGCTATGAAATAAGAAATAATGATGAACACACGTCATCCCAAAGTACTATGAACAAAGTATATAAAACAGTGCAACATCGCCAATGTAAACAAAAGTGCAAGAATGAAATATCAAGCTCAGAGATCCTCCTCAGGGACATACTCCTCGAAATACTCAGACTGTTCGCTTTCTCACCCCCAAGCACATACAACAGAAATGCACAAGGGGTAAGTATATAATACTCAGTAAGGAAGAGAAGTACGTTTAAGCTTAGAATATAAGGTTTATTATTATTAGAGTTCTATCAAAAGGCAAGACAGACTCGATTCTACGCATAAAGGTTACATCTCCCAATATGCCTAAACTGTAGCTACTTAGCTTATCTTTGTTACAACATGCTATCAAGGCGGAACGTGACATATTGAAATCTTCAGGATACAATAACCACGGAACGTATTGAAATCTTCAGGATACAATAACCGGTTCCGATAGTGTGAACGTACGGCGATGCCTATAGGCCTGCAGGCCGATAGGACACTCACTTTGACTGTCTGTTCACACATCACGCTATAGATCTTCAGGATCTACCCAAGACCACATGGTGTTTAATCTTTTATCTAGCAAGTTGTGTAGTATTAGGTGATTAACTAGCCCTCCTAGTTCATTTAGATAACACTCCCTTACCGACACCACTCATCATGATCAAGAGACCAATTCTAGCCTAAGTAAAGTTTAAAGGTATTATAATAAAATAATAATACGTTTACAAAGAGTTAAGGTTGATTAAACAACCCTAAACGATAGTCGAAAGCCAATTTAAACAAGCTGGGAGACCAGCTCCAGGTGGACGCCCGTCTGAAGACCAGGACGCCTGTCTCGAAGGCTCGGACGCTCGTCCAAAAAGTGGACGCCCGTCCAGACATCCCCTTTCAATCCTGTATCAAAAACCGCACCTCAGACGCCCGTCCGAGGATTCCAGACGCTCGTCCAAGGTTGGACGCCCGTCTAGAAAACCGGACGCCCGTCCGACCCGGGAATTTCGGAAAATCAAACGCGATCCTTCATCGCTTTCATTCGGTTTTCAATCCAAAACCCAATCTTTCTTAACCAAACTCCATCTAAATAATCTACCAACCATACCAAACATCAACCACATCATAGACATCAATTTAACGCAATTTAAAAACCTCAAAACAACAAGAAATCAACACAAATACCACATATTTCAAAACTGAAACGTAAGGGTTTCTCCTTACCTTTCTCTGCCTAAAACTCAGAAATGGCTGCTGTGCCTAGTACCGATGCAAAGCTCTCGTCACGAGGATTCTAACGGTATGCTACGATCTGAAAACGGAATAGAAACGAGGAGATATCAAGGGTCGAAATTGACGGATTACAAGGCAAAACGAATTTTGCTTCAAACTCGTCCGAAACACGTAAACCATAACTCCAAAACGACTAACCTTCACAGGGCGAAATTGGTATCCACACGATCCTTGTGTTCCGTAGAATGTTTTTCCCTTGAGAAGTCTGCACAACCGAGCAATGGTTTAGCCACAAAGATCAAAAGTTCTTCACCTCTTTCTCTCACAAAACTTGCGCCGCTTCTTCGATGAACCGTTTCTTCTCCTTTTTTTTTTTTGAAACTCGATTTTGATGAGGATAATGGGGATTAACTCCCAAATAACTCCCCTTAAAGACAAATACCATTAATTCCCTTTTATTTTCTTTTAAATCCATTAATTCCTCTTATTTTCTTTTTCTTAAATTCCAAAAATAAAAATATAATATTCCGATTTTTATTAAAAGACAAGGATGCCCTTTATCGAAAACCGGGATATCACATTCCTCCCTTAAGAGGAGTTTCGTCCTCGAAACTTGAACGCACTGTAAATCCAAAACTCCGGAAATTCGCTGATCATATCACCTTCAACTTCCCAAGTTGCTTTTCGGGCGTATGGTTGCTCCAATCGAACAAGAACCAATCGAACCATCTTCCTCTTAATCATCTTTTCCTTCCTGCTCGTAATCTTAATCGGCTTTTCGTCATAAGCGAGGTTGTCTCCAAGTATTTCTCGGATCCATCAGAGACTCAACCTCTGTCTTCGCCAAACACTTCTTCAACATTGAAACATGGAAGACGTTGTGAACTCGGACATAGACTCGCAAATCAAGTCTATAGGCTAAAGGTCCAATCCTCTCCGCAATTCAAAAGGTCCAACATACCTCGGGTTCAACTTTCCTTTCGACAAAACGCTTTACTCCTCTCATTGGTGATGCCTTCAAGTAAACACGGTCACCAACCTCAAACTCAAGCGGTCTCCGTCTAACATCCGCCCAACTTTTTCGCCTATCTTGAGCTATATCTGCAGATTCTTCTTCACTAATCGAACCCTCTCTTTGGCTTGCTCAACTAACTCTCGCCCAGTGAGTGTTTCTCCCCAACATCATCCCAAAACAAAGCGCGCCCTGCATCTTCTACCATACAAAGCTTCAAACGGTGGCATGCCTATACTCGCGTGATAATCGTTGTTGTAAGCAAAACTCTGCAATCGGTAGATAATCTACCCAAGATCCTCCTACCTCCAAGACACATGCTCTAAGCATATCCTCAAGTGTCTGGATAGTCCTCTCAGATCGACCATCCGTGCGAGGATGAAATGTTGTACTCAAATCCAACCGGGTACCAAATGCCTCCTGTAAGCTCTCGCCAAAACCGACCGACGAACCTCGAATCCCGATCGAAACAATGGAGACTGAACTCCATGAAGCTTCACTATATTGTCCATATATAGTTCCGTCATCTTTGCCAAGGGCATATTCATCTTGAAAGGCAAGAAATGAGCCGACTTGGTTAATCTATCAACGATTACCCAAATAGAATCGTGTCCACCCTTCGACTTAGGCAACCCCGAAATAAAGTCCATAGTGATCTTTTCCCATTTCCACTCTGGAATATCCAATGACTTAAGCATCCCGCCTGGCTTCCTATGCTCAGCTTTCACTCTCTGACAGACGTCACACTCAGAAACAAACTTAGCTATCTCCAGCTTCATTGAGGGCCACCAAAATCTTTCTTTCAAATCCCGGTACATCTTGGTAGAACCCGGATGCACTGCAAAAGCAATCTTGTGTGCCTCTTCCATAACTCTTTGTCTCAAATCTCCAACATTAGGCACACATAGACGATCCCCGATACCACTGATTTCCACTCGATCCAACACATAGCCAATCAGAGGCTTTCTCTTGCAACCCTCTTCAAATCAACCAAAATCGCATCTTCATCTTGCTTTGCTCTGATCTCATCCATCAACTCTGATCTAGCCAACAACGGTGTTGCAAACTGACGGTCCTCAATCTGATCAAATCTGCTAAACTGCAAATCATCAACCCCTGCTGTGATAGCCTCAATACTGGGCTCTAAAGCCACTGGTTTCCTGCTCAAGGCATCTGCTACTACATTTGCTTTTCCCGGGTGGTACTGAATGTCCAAGTCATAGTCCTTCATTTAACTCTAGCCATCTCCATTTGCGCTCATATTCAAATTCTCCTGAGTGAAGAAATACCTTAAACTTTTGTGATCGGTGAAGATTCTAGCCTTGACCCCATCTGAGATAGTGCCTCCAAGTCTTTAATGCGAAAACCACTGGCCGCCAACTCTAAGTCGTGTGTGGGATAGTTCTTCTCATGTACTTTCAATTGTCCTGGATGCATAGGCAATGACCTTTCCTCCCTCGCATCAACACACAACCTAGACCCCGCCTCAAGCGTCGGGTGTAGACATCATAGTCATCGAACACCTCGGTATGCGCCAATACCGGTCTTTGTAGTCAACCCGTCCTTTAACAACTCAAATGCTAACTCACACTCGGGTGTCCAATCAAACTTGGTGTTCTTCGTGTAAGTCTAGTGAGTGGAGTGGCTATCCTTGCGAAATTCTTCACAAACTTTTTCAGAGTAACCACCAAACCCGTAAAGCTCTCGACCTCAAATCAGTAGTCGGTGTAGGCCAACTCTTAATCGCCTCAATCTTGGCCGGATCAACTCGAATGCCATCACCTGAAATGACATGACCCAAAAAGCTCACTTGGTCCAAACCGAAGTCACACTTGGAAAATTTTGCATACAATCGCTCCTTCTTCAACGCGTTTCCAAAACAATCCGCAGATGTTCCTCATGCTCCGCCTCGCCCCTGAGTATACCGAATATCATCAATGAAGACAATCACAAACTTATCTAGGTAAGGCATGAAGACCACGCATCAAATCCATAAATGCGAGATGGGGCATTAGTGAGTCCAAAAGGCATAACAAGGAACTCATAATGTCCATATCTAGTCTTTGAATCTTTGTCTTCGGAATATCCGCCACTTTAACTTTTAATCGATGGTAGCGACCGCAAATCAATCTTTGAAAACACTTTCCGACCTCGTGAATCTGGTTGAATGCAGATCATCTATCCTCGGTAGTGGGTACTTATTCTTGATAGTCGATTGTTCAAAGCCCCGTAGTCAATACACATCCGCATGCCGCCATCCTTCTTCTTCACAAACAAAATCGGTGCTCCCCAAGGTGAGGTATCGGGTCGAATAATGTTCCTTTCTAACATCTCCTTGAGTTGAGCCTTCAACTCCTTCAATTCAGCCGGTGCCATCTCGTATGGTGCCTTGGCAACTGGTGCCGCCACGGGACTAGCTGTATCTCAAACTCAATGGCCCTGCCTGCATGTTTCCCGGCAACTCATCGGAAAAACCTCTCGGATAATCTCGACCACTCTAGTATCTTCCAACTTAGGCTTTGCTTGTTCCACATCCACTGCGACAACAAGTAGCCCTCACATCCTTTCGACATGCCCCGATGGCCTTGACGCTGAAATGATAGGATGTCTCTTCTTGCTTGGCCTGTAAACGTTCTCGATAAGTCTTATCTCGATTTCCCGGGACTCGAAAATGACTCTCTTGGCTCTGCAATCCAAGTGAACATAATTCTTGGATAGCCGCCTATCCCAAGAATCACGTCGAAGTCTCGAGAAATCCATGACCGTGAAGTCACTCTTACACCGATAAGGTCCTACCGAACATCCACTTGTGGTATCATCTTAACCACCTTATTTACCTTGCCTGGGTGTAACAATCTCCATAGTATCTCTCAAAGGCTCCATAGGTAAATCTAGTTTCTTAGCAATCCTAGAGGACACAAAGGTGATTGAAGCTCATGTATCAAATAAGGCCCTGACTACTAGATTGCCTACTCTTATCATACCTATCATGCATTTGTCCAGTTAACTAAAATTACAACATGTTCCAAGCATGCTATAAATAACTCAAAAGAACAAAACAAACATAAACGGTACTGTGATCACATCATCCTCTGGCTCAACCTCTCGGCATCAACAAAGAAACATCCGCACTTGCTTACTTGGACTCGCTCGCTAGGGTCGACTGCTGAGCACCGCTACCCTGCGTGGACAATTCCTCGGAGTAATGACCCGCCGCCACAAAAGAAACAACTGAGGTAGCCGGTGGCCTAGCCGCCGTGGAGCGCCAATCGGTGGTCTAGCCGCCGTGGCCTGATCGGCGATGGGGCACCAACCGGTGGTCTAATCGCTGGCTGCGTGTGGAAAAACCTCTGAATCGCCGCTGCGGAGCCCCTCGCCATCGCTTCGATCGTCCCCAAATCTGCGTTTCGACCCATCTGTAACTTTCTTTCTAAAGGTCTCGACCTCTAAAGCTTTATTCAAATAGCTTCGCCATGTTCCTTGTCAGAAGCCTAGCATGCCTGCTCAATCTCACGCGCCAAACCGCCCTTGTAACGGGCCATTTTTCGTTCTTCCACTTGCATCAACTCCGGATAAAATCTCCCCCAACTCATTGAACCGATTTGTATCTTTGGGACACCGCTATTTGATCACCTTGTCGAAGTTTTTAAATCGGCTAGCCTTTTCCGCTTGTACCGTGTTGGAAAGTATTCATTGTAGAACATGGCTTTAAAAGCCGCCCAATCTGCTACCTTACCGCCGCTACTCTGAACCGCATCTATCCAAGCCTCGCCGAGCCCAAAAGAAAACCGACCGCTAATCGGGCCATCTCGTCTCAGAACGCCTATATATTCTCGCAAGATTTCTCAAAACTTCGATCCATTCTCACCTTGGTATGTTCCACATTCCCATAAAAATCTTGCATACGGTTTCTTCTCACCTAGTGTGCCAATCATCGATGGTGCCTTGACTCAACAACCGCCTAGCGGGTGGGTAAACCGGAGGGAACCATAAGGTATCTGGCTGTTGTTCTTCTTTGAACCGGTGGCCTGAAAGGTGATAGACGAGGGGATAACCAAGGGGTACTGCGGCTGCGCCGATAGTAAGACGGAGCTCGATGCTCACTGATAAGGAGGATACACTGGTATCTGCGGAGGATACGGCGGAGGGTACTGTGGGTCGAAAACCATCTCGAGGATAGCCTTCTTTGTAGTGCATGTGTCACCGGTGGTGGATAAACAACCGCCCTCTCTTTGAAACCGCCTCCACCTGGGTTGATACGAAGAGGGCCAAAGTGACGCTGCATGGTTAACCACAGTGGAGGAGGTGGTGGTGAGTCTCGATGTTGATCCCGCCCGGCTCGGTGAAGGGTAGTAGGCATGCGAGGTGGCGGTGACAAATCTGCGGCGACCCCCAGAGGTTTCACCCTCTCGGATGTCCGATTACAAGAGCCAAAGTCCTCGATCTTGTGTTTCTACTCATCCCGACAACCAAGAGAACCAGAGTGTTACTAAAGATCTAAAGATAGGATTGAGTTAAACTCAAAGAATAGAAGCCTAAGGAACACGATCTCTCGATACCAATCGTAACGCCCGTTCCCGGATACCGAGCCCTTATCCGAAATACGACGCTCGCACATATATGAATAAAATTTAATTCATTTATATATGTAAGCCTACAATCAATACAATCAAAGTGCGCGAATTTAATGCTCGGGTAATAAATATCCATAAAGATACTAGAATACTTAAAAGATACTAAAAGTGAACGAGTATCAAAACATACAACGGAAGTCCTCAAAGTCCAAACGAAACGCTATGAAATAAGAAATAATGATGAACACACGTCATCCCAAAGTACTATGAACAAAGTATATAAATAAAGGCAACATCGCCAATGTAAACAAAAGTGCAAGAATGAAATATCAAGCTCGAGAGATCCTCCTCGGGACATACTCCTCGAAATACTCAGACTGTTCGCTTTCTCACCCCCAAGCACATACAATGAAATGCACAAGGGGTAAGTATATAATACTCAAGAAGGAAGAGAAAGACGCTTAAGCTTAGAATATAAGGTTTATTATTATTAGAGTTCTATCAAAAGGCAAGACAGACTCGATTCTACGATAAAGGTTACATCTCCCAATATGCCTAAGCTGTAGCTACTTAGCTTATCTTTGTTACAACATGCTATCAAGGCGAACGTGACATATTGAAATCTTCAGATACAATAACCACGGAACGTATTGAAATCTTCGTGATACAATAACCGGTTCCGATAGTGTGAACGCACGGCGATGCCTATAGGCTCGCAGCCGATAGACACTCACTTTGACTGTCTGCTCACACATCACGCTATAGATCTTCGTGGATCTACCCAAGACCACATGGTGTTTAATCTTTTATCTAGCAAGTTGTGTAGTATTAGGTGATTAACTAGCCTCCTAGTTCATTTAGATAACACTCCTTACCGACACCACTCATCATGATCAAGAGACCAATTCTAGCCTAAGTAAAGTTTAAAGGTATTATAATAAAATAATAATACGCTTACAAAGAGTTAAGGTTGATTAAACAACCCTAAACGATAGTCGAAAGCCAATTTAAACAAGCTGGGAGACCCGCCTCCAGGTGGACGCCCCGTCGAAGGACCAGACGCCCGTCTGAAGGCTCTGGACGCTCGTCCAAAAGTGGACGCCCGCCCGGACATCCCCTTTCAATCTCAGATCAAAAACCGCACTCGACGCCCGTCCGAGGATTCCAGACGCCTTCGTCAAGGTTGGACGCCCGTCCGACTCGGGAATTTCGGAAAAATCAAACGCGATCCTTCATCGTTTTCATTCGGTTTTCAATCCAAAACCCAATCTTTCTTAACCAAACTCCATCTAAATAATCTACCAACCATACCAAACATCAACCACATCATAGACATCAATTTAACGCAATTTAAAAACCTCAAAACAACAAGAAATCAACACAAATACCACATATTTCAAAATCGAACGTAAGGGTTTCTCCTTACCTTTCTCGCCTAAAACTCAAAAATGGTCTGCTGTGCCTAGTACCGATGCAAAGCTCTCGCCACGAGGATTCTAACGGTATGCTACGATCCGAAAACGGAATAAACGAGGAGATATCAAGGGTCGAAATTGACGGATTACAAGGCAAAACAAATTTTGCTTCAAACTCGTCTCAAACACGTAAACCATAACTCCAAAACGACTAACCTTCACTGGAGGTAAATTGGTATCCACACGATCCTTGTGTTCCGTAGAATGTTTTTCCTCGGTAAGTCTCTGCACAACCGAAAGCAATGGTTTAGCCACAAAGATCAAAAGTTCTTCACCTCTTTTTGTCACAAAACTTGCGCTGCTTGCTGATGAACCGTTTCTCCTCTTTTTTTTTTTTTGAAACTGATTTTGATGAGGATAATGGGGATTAACTCCCAAATAACTCCCCTTAAAGACAAATACCATTAATTCCCTTTTATTTTCTTTTAAATCCATTAATTCCTTTTATTTTCTTTTTCTTAAATTCCAAAAATAAAAATATAATATTCCGATTTTTATTAAAAGACAAGAATGCCCTTTATCGAAAACCGGGATATCACATCTTTAATATACTTGTTTTTAATCACCGTCTCAATTATTTGAGGAACCATTTTTTTTTAAAGCAAAACACTAAAATTGACGTGGGGTGGGGTAAGTACGGGGAAATACTTGTGTATACTCCCGTAAGTACGATGTTGTATACTTTGAAGTACGAAATCAATTGACAAAGCAAACCGACATTATCTCATAGAAACAAATACAGCACGTGTTTAAAATCGGAGGAAGGAAAAAAAATAAAAAATACCAGAAGCGAGCCAGTCCTTTCTCAACAATAAAATACAGTACTCTAAAAAAAGGAAAGTTATTGTATGGTGAGGGAATTTGTAGTGAAGTGATGGGTGAAACGATCAGAACCACACAATTTTAATACAAAATGAAGGTGTGTGGTGTGTGGTGTCTTGCTTGCGGTGTTTCTTTACGTGTGTGCATGGAGACACCACACAATAATCTCCTTTAAAAAAATGCGTTGAAAAAGAATATTCAACCACTGATGATAAAATGCAACCGGTCCCCACCCCAACCAGCACGTCTTAACCCCATGATTTCCTCGTGTTCTATTCTTTTTCTCTTTGCCCAAATATAAATAAAAAGCTTAACCATTTCCTCATTATCTCCCATCTTCTAACATATCTCTTGATCAGTGAGTGTAGTTGAGATATTGGTTTTTTTGGGTTGCCGGAGATCATGGGTTCTTCCAATATTGTTGACTCCGGGAGGTCTGCCGGTCATAAATCCAATTTTAATCAGACTTGTAGTTTGCTCAGCCAGTACTTTAAGGAAAATGGTAGTTTGGGAGATCTTAATATTGAGTTTAACAACATGGAATTAAAAGGTATTGTTACTTTCTTTCCTTTCAGATCCAGATAATTTTTGTTTATTTTTAGTAAATTAATAATCTTGTTGTTAATTTATTGATTTTCCATTTCTGAGGTAGTTGCTTTTAGTTTAAAATTGTTTAATTTTCCCGTTTTTTTTTTTTTTTTTTTCTGAATAGGGGCTACATCAAACACTAAGACGATGAATCTGCTCCCTATGATTGAAAAAGCCGGTCAGATGCCGGAGTTTCAGGGTGTTGCGAACCCACAGCCTGAGAATTCACAGCTGACAATTTTCTATGCCGGAAAAGTCTTGGTGTTCAATGATTTTCCGGCAGATAAAGTGGAGGAAATCATGCACTTGGCTCCCAAAGGAATCCCGCCGAATGCTAAGACTTTTACTTGTGATTATGTCCATAATCCACCAGAGGAACCTGTCACCCCTGTTGTCCCCAGTTTTGATATCAATATGGTCCAAGCAAATCTTTCTCAAACGGCTCTTTCTACCAAGATTAGTGGTATGCTTGCTTCACATTCTTTGATTTTTATGCTGTTGTTTTCGATAACCGAGACGTTTTAGATAGTATATAGTTTATGCTGATAGTGGTTGTTTTGTTCATGGAATGCAGATTTACCAATTGCAAGGAAGAATTCACTGACCAGGTTCTTGGAGAAAAGAAAAGACAGGTAGGCAGCTGAAAATTTAGATCTTTGTTTTCATTGCAATAGTTTAATTTCTTGATTTATGTTTATAAAAATAAAAATTTAAAAAAAAAGGTTAAATCCTAACCTTGAGGATCCCTGCTCCCCCGTTCCACGGGATGAGGGAGAGGTTAATCAGTGAATCTAGCCTACTGAAATACGAGCATTATTATACCAAACAGACTGAAAGAAGTCGTCCATTTACACGATTCGAACCCTCAGAGTCGTAGGCCATTATTATACCAATCAAACTGAAAGAAGTCGTCCCTTTACGGGATTCGAACCTCCACACTCCAGCCTTCTGAGCATGGTCCTAAGACCTGGTCTTGAGGTCTTTCCCAAGACTTTGAAATTTTCTGCCCCAAAATTTATGAATGGCTATGTTGATAGATGCATTTGTTCTTCAATAATGGGCTTGATTTCAACAGAGAAAACCAGTAGATCTTATTTTGAATATGCTGGATGTTTACATGTAACTGATAGTGTTGAATGTTATCGTCACAGGGTTACAGCAAGAGCGCCATACAACACAGACAACAAAGGGGTAGCAATTTCTAAGCCAGCTGCTGAAAACAAGCCATGGCTAGGTATGGCGGCAGAGGCGGCTGGTGGTGGTGGTGCTCAATTTCCTCTGCAAATTAATCGACATAGATAGTGTTGTTTTGGATTTGCATCGACATACAAAGTGTTGTTTCGGGCTGTTGTTGTATTAGTCTGCTTTGTTGCTTTAATTAACATTGTAAGCAGGCTTAGATCTAACTATATTAAGATTCGTATACTTAGTTTTTTGTGTAATTATTGTTTAAATTGTCTTTCTTGAATGAATGACAGTATCTTATATGTTGTGTGATATGATTCTAAATTTTGTTCCGGCAAAAATTACAATGATCATTGAGTTTCTTTCTTCCATTTTAGTTCTTTCTTCTGGGTTATGGAATTTATTTTACCTGTTTCATGTATATTAAATGTACGAACAAAAGAATTTACACAGATTATTCCAAACTGGTTCTTTCCCTGTATGGCATTAGTCTTAAGGCAGTTATGTCTAGCTTCCCACAACATGTTGCGTCTTTTGAGGACATGGATGGTCTAGATTTTGTGCCAAAATCGATATGTTATAGTGATTGCTTGTTGAACCCTATGAATTGCGTTCTAGCATCTTGAATAATATCATATGCAGATTGAACGTGGAACTCCTCATTCGGCGCTATTTCCAGTTCCAAGCCTGTGTATCATATGCAGAATTCTTCCATGCAACCCTTTTTTGAAGTTATACCATTTCATGTAAGATGTCATGTTGGGAAGGTGTTATAGAAGTTATGTTGTCAAACAGTTCTCCATATTCGGCCTTCCGCATTCACACCTAATTAAGAGCTATCAGGTTTAGTAAGAATTCTTCAGGCAAGCTTGGTTAACAAGGCAGAGTCGGCATCTTTGAGATTTTCCAGCTCAAGGCTTCAACTTCCTTCTATTGGTAGATAGATTTCCAACTGATAGCGTGGAAGCTTATTCATTTGTTACGCAAGATGCACCGGATTATATCTACCGGAAGCATATATATCACTGAAGGCAAGAGTTACAAGCTAGTGTGGATTCCCTCCTCGTACTGCATCTACCACCCCGTCATATTGGAATTTAATCAAAAGGAGAGCTCTTTCGAGTCAACTGTATTAGACCCTTATGTTCTATATGAGTTCTTCCAACGGCTGTGTATTTTTAGTTGTCTGCGAGGATGATATTGTTATTACAGGGAGTGACCAAGCAAGTATCACCAAGTTAAATCGGTTTGTTGGGGAGAAGTTTCAAACCAAAGATTTGGGAAAACTCCGGTATTTTGTTGATATAGAAGTTGCTCGGTCACGACTCACGATAATGCACCTTCTTGAGTCAGAGAAAATATCTTCTTGATTTGTTCTAGGAGACTAAGTTGCTTGGGGTACGTCCTGTTGATACCCTAACAGACCCAAACATGAAATTGTTGAAAGATGAAAGAGCATTGTTTGAAGACCTAGGGAAGTATAGACGTCTTGTGGGTAAACATAACTATTTGACCATCTCAAGGCCAGATATATCGTACGCAGTGAGTAACGTTAGTTTTTTTTTACCGAGAGTACTACATAGTGAGGCAGTAGTTTGATTTCTGAGGTTCTTTAAGAAAGCCTTGGGGTGAGGGGTAATGCTCAGGCCGAATGGTCATTAGAAGATTGAAGGGTACACAAATACAGATTAGGCTAGCTCGCCTTCAGAACTACGGGGTAATGTACCTTCCTCAGAGAAAATTTGGTAAGTTGAAAGAGTAAGAAGCAAAATGTGGTGGCTAAGTCAAGCGCGGAAGCTGAGTATCGGGCAATGGCCCACACTTGCAGTGAGTTAAAGTGGATATAGTATTTCTTGGAAGAATCGGGTTCAAAGTTAACATGCCTATTCCGCTTCACTGTGACAATCAAGCGGAGTTATACATTGTGCCGTGTCCGGTGATTCATGAAAGAACCAAACACATTGAAGTGGGTTGTCACTTCTTTCGACAAAAAATAGTTCAGGAATAAATTTGCACACCTTCCGTCCGCTCAAACGAACATCTTGTCGACGTCTTCACCAAGGCATTGTTTGGGAGTCGTTTGAGTTCTATCTGTAACAAGTTAAGCGTGCATGATTTATATGCACCAACTTGAATGGGAGTGTTAAAGTGTATTATTATTATTATTATTATTATTATTATTATTATTATTATTATTATTATTATTAAGAGTATTTGTGGTATTCTGTTACATAATAAGTTGGTTGTAGTGAGTAGGGTAGCACCCGAACTGTTTGGTTCTTGGAGTAAGGGCTAAGTAAGCCATTAGGGTTAAAGTTGTGTAATTATTTACTATATACAAGTGTTGAATAATGGGTAAGAGATCATAAATTCTGATTTCAGTTTGTTTCTACAATACCGTGTTAACTTCTAACAATTCATAATCATTGTTTTCAACCCATTGTATTCACCCTTCATATTACTTATCCCATCATAGCTTTGACAATGTATTTTCATCAAATTCAAATTAGCAAATAAACAATCAGTGGGAAATTTTAAGGACAAAGCAGAAGTCTCCTTTACATGGATAAAACGAATAAACATTCCTTTCACATTTCCATAAAAGTCAACATATCGTAAAACCGCATCCATTCGTTCTTTGCATGATCCATCACTAGACTCATCCACCTTTAACGGAAAAAAAATCGTTTTTAAACTATTCAAGTATATATTGCATTTCCGTAAAAAAAAAAAAAAAGAATATATTGCACAATCTCCTATGCAAAACAACGAACAATATCCTTTTGAATACCAATAGCAACCATTTGATAATTTTTCGCAGCATTTTTAAGAACGACGTCACGAATAGAATCACTTTCATTAGCAATAAGTTTAAGCAATTCAAGAAAATTCCCTCTATTCAAAAAAACTTCAGACTCATCATGATCACAGAAAGGCAACTCTTTATGCAACAAACATCTACAAGAATCAATAGAAGCACATAATCGCAACTGATGTTCGTGTTTCGCAATATCTATATGTTTATAGAAGGAAATCCAAATGGATTGATCTTATATCAATTGATTCTCACACTTAATTACTGAAAAAAATATGAGTAATATTAACCGTACCAATATGGCCATGCAACCTAATTTTTTTATTCTACGCAGACAAACCTTTAGTTATAAATGCCTCTTTACCACATTAATTGTTGATTTGATCTTTAAACAAAATGCAACACTAGAAATATGCTTTATCTTCTTTCATGCTATACTCTAACCAATTAGCGTATTCATCAAACCAAACCAAAATTAAATCGACGCGATGTACTTCAAATTTTTTACGTGGGGAAGTTATGTTCACGGGGTTGACAATGTCACTTCAACAAATAATCTCTTCTAATTTAATCAACTTGATTTGGGTGATTTTTAGATATCTTTTCCTTTCTGGTCTGAAGGGAGGCTACTCTAATCAGCAAACTCATTCTTAACTAGCTCAAGTAAAGGAAACAGTATGTTGAGTACTAACAGGTACCAAGAGCACCCTCCCCTAAATCAGTTTCAATTTCTGACGATACCAGGATTTGACCCGACCTACGTGGCACCTCCTTAGTGGCTCGACATTAAAGGCAGAGAGAGATGGTGCTAGGAACCTTAGTGACCAGACCGAAGTGGTCCGGCTGTTCGCCCTGTCCTTTCTAGGTTGATCAGTGTTTAGCTGAGACCTTCATTGGTCCTGAAGAGTTTCCAGTCCCGGGCCCGACCTCCTAAGGTCGGACATCGTTTACATCCTGGTCGGCCCTTGGCCAACGTTATCAGTCATCTTAAGTCCCTTCAAACTTGCCACTCTACAGACATAAGAGTCCGAGCTGTACCAGCTCGGCTGTTCGCTCGAGTGGCTCGGTTCTGGCCGTTCAGGTCGGCCAGAGTCAATTTCTAATCATATCTCCCACGTGTGTAATGAGTAGATAGCTATGGAAAGAATCATGAGCCATAAATGCTCCAATCTTTGTCACTTAATACAATATTCAAATACCATAATTATCTCCTAAAATCAAGAAGATCAACTAGTCATAATCTTTTCTTTAGGGAACACGTTAATCAGTGTCCATCATAGACACACCACATGCTAACTCTAGAGCACAAGCCCCTCTATATAAACTATCTCTAATGAACTACGAAGACTTGATTACAATTCAATTATTGGATACGTAGGCAGCTTGATCATCATCAAGTGCAGCCTAAAATATTACAAATCACCCCCCTCGTTTTACTGTTCTTCATTTTAGGAGTTTCTTTAGGCTATCACGAGGAGAAAGAGCCTTAAGGTTGAAGGGAACGATTTTTGGATCGTCAATTTCCTCTAATAGTTTTCTCTTAAAAATTCTTTTGATACTCATCCTAGAATTTTACCAAGTTACACTGTTTAAAAAAATCAGAAAAGGAATCCAATAAAGGTATGGCCAAACAAATAATATATCCATCACCACACTCATTGCATACAAATTATTATCTTGCAGAAAGTGCATGCATAAACTACTAATCTTCTCCTTACAAAAAGGAAAACTAATTAATCTTTCTGCAAAAAATTCACGTTAGAGTTATGGTGTCACTGTAGTAAATGCATGTAGAGAAATAATACAATCATAACGAAAATACACAATCAGTTGACATATTAATGATCTATACCATGCATTTTTATGGCATCCATATTGATCGATCTAGATCCCATAATAATGAATGATATAGATCATTGTTGTATCAATTGATTGTCTATTTTCGTTATGCCTAATATCATTTATCATGTATTAACCAAAAAAAATTGAACACATCAGAAGAAGTAATGTAAAGCGATGGTGGCCCGTGATTTTCCGCTCCTCATACCTCTCTTTAATTCCTAACTTATACTTCTTGTCCCTTCACAAAACAAAACAAAAAAAAAAGGGGGGGGCTTATACTTCTTGTAAAAAAAAAAAAAAAAAAAAAATATATATATATATATATATATATATATATATATATATATATAAAAAAAAAAATCACTTTTACCGAGAGTGTTATGAGGAATCTAATACTTGTTAGAATTGATAATTCCCCAGCATCCAGCGTGGACCTCGATCCTCTGCTGTGTATTCATCACAGCAGAAATGTCACATGACACAAAGCGGTGTCGTTTTGTGCCGAATCGACGCCGATTTTGTTCGACGCAAAAAAAAAAAAAAAAAAAAAAAAACGTGATCGAAAGCTTGGCGTCATTTGTGTGTCAAACGACGCCTGCTTTCGACATCACAGCACGGCACGGCAGAGAGCAGCACGGCAGAGGATCCCAACTCCATCCAGCGTAGAGTTAATTGAAGATAAGGACGAAAACAAAAAGAGATAAAGCTTTGAATTTCTAAATCACAAATAATTAGATTAATATTCAGTTATTATTTAAGTTTTGAGAACCATTATTTTTAGGGGAAGGCGGCAGACGAAAAAAATTAATAAATGAGTGCGGAAGGATAAAAGTAACATTTTCACGATTATAAAGCGACAAAATCACAATTGTTATTTTAAAATTATTTCACGCGTGTTATCGTTCTTTGTGTTTACAATCGTTATTTCATATTTCTTTCTATTCCACATTTGTTACTTCATATTTGTTATTTCATAATTATTCTTTTATCTTTATTATATTACAATTTCCTTCTATCCCGATTTTTTGATAATTTTGTCCTTCTAGACAAAAATCTATATTTTTTTTTAATCTATTATGGTAGTATAAATAAATGTACTATGTAACAGATTAAGCATTGAATGAGAAGTTGACTCTATTTTTCTCAGAATTATATTTTCCATTTAATTCTTTCATTGTATCAAAGCCTTCTGCTCACGCCAAAAATGTCAAAAATGTCTACTGCAATTACAACTTCATCTTCCCCAACTGATCTTGTTATTTCTAATATTAATCAACTCATCACATCAAAACTTGATGAAACCAATTATCTCATGTGGTTATCTCAAATGGTTCATATTCTTAAGAGCCATGACTTGATGGGTTTCGTGGATGGTTCTCAACCGCATCCATCCAAATTTTAACTCGATAAAGAAGGAAATCAAACCGCAAATGCTAATCCAGAATACCAGACATGACAACGCAAGGATCATCTGGTCCTCGGCTGGATCAACGCCACGGTATCCGAGAAGACTGTACCCACGGTTTACGGTATCTCAACTGCACAATGCATATGTATCTTGCATTAGCTCGTAAGTTTGTCTCCCCATCTCGATCCAGAATTAATCATCTCAAAAGGCAACTCCAAACAATGAATCAAGGAGCAATGAAGTGTGTCGCATTTTTGGACCAAGCAAAACAATTGGCTTCTCAACTCCGAGTTGTCGGCAAACCGGTTGAGGATGCCGACTTGATCACCTATGTGGTAAGCGGCTTAAACCCCACCTATCATTCTTTTGTCACTTTCCTATCCCTGGCTACACGATATATAACACTTACCTTTGAAGATTTTCAAGTTGAACTTTTAAGTTGTGAATTACATTTAGATAATCAACTACACACACCGAAATCGAAACCCAATCCTATTTCCCTTACATCCAAACAAACTAACCCCCACACCCCCAAAATAATCCCAGTCAGCCCTCCCATCCATCAAATTCCATCCATTTTCAACCTTATCAATCCCGTCCTAGATCCTCCCGAAATCCATTTCCTTTCCGTACTATTCCTCACCCAATCTGTATGGCCCCATCCCTATTATCCTCCCTCCACCAAATCCATACGGCCCCCTGCCCTATATCCGAATAGAAAAACCTCCACAAAGGCCATCCCCAGGTCCCAGATCATCCCCGTATCCTAGCCCCAGAACTCAGCCTAATAATCCCACACCTCCATTTCCCTCAAACCACCATTTCTCCTACAACAAAGTTCCCTGTCAAATTTGTGGACGCACAAATCATCAAGCCTTAGACTGTTTTCACATGATGGATTACATTTACCAAGAGAGACTTCCTCTGGCCCAACTTGCAGCCATTGTGGCACATACACATTATCCTCTATCTGGTGAGGACCCCTTGTTGCTTGATAGCGGAGCAAATCAACACATTAATTCTCATTTGGACAAGCTTCATCTGGTAGAGCCCTACACTGATCAGGTTACAATTGTTGTTGGCAATGGCCAAGGTTTATAAATTCAAAACACACTTCATCATGTTTTACATAGTCCTATTGCATCTTCCAACCTCGTAACCATTTATAAATTTTGCAATGATAATGATTGTTATTTTATTCTTACTAACACCCACTTTTTATTAAGGACAAAGCAACAAACTGGACACTGCTGGTGGGAAGGAGTGATGGATGTCTTTATCCCACGTATCCTCACAAAGTGTTAGACCTCAAGCCTTTATTTCTGTTCTTGGAGTCAAGGCTCATTTTCCTATTTGGCATTCTAGACTAGGCCACCCCTCTCATTCTACTGTTTCTTTAAATTTAAATAAACATTTTTTGCCTTTTATTGCTGGAAATAAAGACACTGTTTGTGAGCCATGTCAATTAGGAAAAAGCAAACAACTTCCCTTTTTCAAGTTCACAACGAATAACAACAGCACCACTTCAACTAGATCATTCAGATGTTTGGTCTTGCACCGTCCCCTCGCTTAATGGTTGTCGTTATTACGTTTTATTTGTGGATGATTTTCACGTTACATATGTCTTTATCCTATTCAAAAATAAATCTGATGGTTATGCCTGTTTTATTAAATTTAAAACACCGTTGAAAACCAATTTCCACATAAAAAGAAAGCCCTGCAAACAGATGGAGGTGGAGAATACCTCTATAAACCATTAAAACACTTTCTTGAATCCCATGGCATCCACCATCGATATTCCTGCACAAGCACACCCCAACAAAATGACATTGCCGAACGTAAGCACCGACACATTACCGAAATGGGATTAACTTTACTTGCACAGTCACACTTACCAAAACAATATTGGATTGATACCTTCCTTACCTCCATTTATCTCATCAACAGACTCCCCACCACGGTCCTTCACAATGATAGCCCATATTTCAAGTTCTATCAATTACAACCGGATTATTCCTTCCTCCGCACATTCGGTTGTGCCTGCTTTCCCATGCTTCGACCCTACAACACAAACAAACTCAAGTTTAGGTCAAAGAGCTGTATTTGTATATGGTATAGTCCCCAACAAAAAGGTTATCGATGTTTAGATCCTCATTTCAAAAAGGTCTACATCTCCCGTCTTGTCATCTTTGATGAACCACATTTTCTAGCAAAAGAAGGCCTCCTTACACTGCCTCATCCGCAGCATCCACAGGTAATTCCTTCTCTCTCTCTCTCTCATTTCAATCCACAGCAGATTTATTTCCCGATTTAATTCCCCCGGACACCCTTTCACCAACATCTACCACCCCCTATTCTTCTCCGTCACCCTCTTCTTCCGCTTCACTACCCTCTCCACCTTTTACTCTGATTCCTTCCTCCCCTCCAACTCCCCAAACACCTCTTTCCAGTCAACTACCCCCCCCCCCCCACTTCTCCCCCTGCTCCTCCACAAACGCAGTCTCGGCCCCATCCCATGATTACCCGCTCACATACTAGTAACCTCAAACCTACCACATTCCATGACTTTCAAACCTATTACAATACAAATACCCTATATCGGCATATACCAGTGTTCAAATTCCTTCTGAACCCAAAGAATTTCGACAAGATTCATTTAATCCTGATTGGTGTTTGGCAATGAAAGAGAAGTTTGATGCACTCATCAACAATAATACATGGACACTTGCCAAACAAATGAGTATACATAATTAAGCAAACCTTGGATGGTCCAGTAGAATGGCTCAAGGCTCGGTTGGTTGTGAAGGGCTTTGAACAAGAATATGGGATCGATTTTCATGAGACATTCAGCCTGGTCATTAAACCTGCCACTATACGGATCATAATCTCTCTTGCAGCACACTGTTGTTGTAAAATTAAACAACTCAATGTTTCCAATGCTTTTCTCCATGGCATATTAGAAGAAGAAGTTTACATGTATCAACCACATGGATTTGTTGACCCTGCCAAACCTGATTATATTTGCAAACTCCCTAAATCTCTGTAAGGCCTTAAACAGGATCCTCGGGCTTGGTTTCTTAAATTATCTCAGACATTGTTGCAGCTCGGTTTTCACTCATTCATGGTGGACACTACTCTCTTCATCTTCAAGTCTAGCCAGATTCTTTTCATGGTTCTAATAAATGTGGATGATATCTAAGTCACCGGCACTCATCCACAACTTATATCAGACTTAATCACATATTTGCGAGGGGGATTCAAGCAAAAAGATCAAGGACCATTATCTTATTTTTTGGGAATTCAAGTTACCACCGGAAAAGATGGCATTCACTTATGGCTGTCGAAATACATTATTGACATACTTGAACGGAGTAAAATAGCCGGTGCGAAACCCTCACCCACACCTTGTTCCCCCGGCCTTCATTTATCTCAACATGCAGGGGAACCTTTGACTGGTTCTCAGATTACTGAATATCGGCAGATCGTCGGAGCTCTTCAGTACTGCACCCTCACTCGGCCGGATATTGCCTTCTCGGTTAAACAATTGTGCCAGCATTTACATAATCCCACCACCATTCATTGGAAAACTGCAACATGAGTTCTTTGATTACTCAAGAGAACAATTGATGAGGGTCTTCTATTTTCCCCTGGGCCGCTTCAAATTCAAGCATACTGTGACTCCGATTGGGCAGGGAATATGGATGATCGCAATTCCACCTCCGGCTGTGCTGTTTTTCTTGGGCCTTGTCTCATTTCTTGGATGGCGAAAAATCAATATGTTGTTGCCCGTTCTAGTACCGAACCCGAGTATAAAGCCCTTGCCCTGGCCACTGCCGAGCTCTATTGGATTTGAATGCTCCTCAAAGACTTGACCATTCTGCTCTCAACACCACCGGTACTCAAATGTGATAATCTTGGTGCACTTTATTTGGTTGCTAATCCGGTATTCCATGCACGGACAAGCATATTGAAGTCGATTTCCACTTCATTCGGGAGAAAGTCTTTAATTGAGATATTCTTCTTCAGCATATTAATTCTTATCTCCAACTAGCTGATATCTTTACTAAGGGTCTCTACACCGCTCAATTTCACTTTCTTTGCTTAGTTACTAAGGGTCTCTACACCGCTCAATTTCACTTTCTTTGTTCTAAGCTTCAAGTTCGGACACTCACTATTTGCTTGCAGGAGGCTGTTAGAAGGATAATTTCCCATCCTCCAACGTGGAGTTAATTGAAGATAAGGAAGAAAATAAAAAGAGATAAAAGCTATAACTTCCAAATCACAAATAATTTGATAAATATTCGGTTAACATTTAAGTTTTGAGAATCATTATATTTTAGGGACAATTATTGAAAAGGACACATATTGGACTTAATTAGGCAAAAATGACATACAAAACAAACACTTAGTTATAAGGACAAAAATTAGGTAGATATAGAGCTGTTAATGAGTCGAGCCGAGCCGAGTATTAGTGGTTCGAACTCGAGCTCGTTAAGCTCATGAGCTCGTTCGTTTGTTAAACAAACAAAAAATTCTGTTCGAGCTTGGCTCGTTTAAAAGATGAAATGTTCGAGCTCGTTCGAGCTTGGCTCGTTAGACATATTTTTTGTCTTTTGGCTCGACTTTGGCTCGAGTTCGGTTCGTTAAGATATAAAACATAAAGTGCTAATGTAAAAATAACATGTTAGACATTAAAATTACATATATTATAAGCATATAAGCATGTTCGCGAACATTATATAAGCATGTTCGTGAACATAATCGAACGTTCGCGAACCAAGCTCGTGTTCGTTCGTTAAGCAAACGAGCCTACAATCATGTTCGAGCTCGGCTCGTTAAGCTAAACGAACAAACGATCACGAACACTAACGAGCCGAACACGAGATTGTTCACGAGTGGCTCTATTCGTTTAACAGCTCTAAGTAGATAGACCCAACTACCCTTAATGAAGAAAAAAAAATAAAATAAAAATAAAAAAGGGGGGAACACGGGAATTTTTTATTTTTTATTTTTTTTTATTTTGGTTTTTTTCCCTTAAACGCTGTTGTTGTTGTTGTCTTTTTGTTTTGTTTTGTTTTTTTTTTGTTTTTTTTGGACGTTCAAATTTTGGTTTTTTTTCCTTTTTCTTGGATGGTGAAATTTTTTTTTTTCATTGAACACCATGATGCATTGACCACCCCGATGCATTGACCATCGCGATGCACTGACAACCGCAATGCATTGACCACAACGATGAAGTGACCACCGCGATGCATTGACCACCCCCGATTCAGTCACCACCCTCGATTAAGTAACCATTGTGATGCAGTGACCACCGCGATGCAGTCACCACCCCGATTAATTAACCATATATGCAGTGACATCGACAATCATATATGCAGTGATATCGACAATCATATATGCAGTGACATCAGTAATCATATATGCGTGACATCAACAATTTATGCAGTGACATCGGCAATCAGATATGCAGTGACATCAACATTTTTTGCAGTGACATCAATAATCATATATGAATGACATCAATGATTTATGTAGTGACATCGGCAATCATATACGAATGACATCAACAATTTATGTAGTGACATCGGCAATCATATATGCAGAGACATCACGATGAAGTGACACCGCGATGCAGTGGTCACCCCCTGTGTGATCCATGATGACATTCCCGACCCATTGGCACCTATGCAGCCCGTGGATCATCTGGTAGTTCGAGATGGGCCAATAACAAGGCTCCAAAGGAAGCGATTAAGAGAAGCTATGAACAACCTGGTGATAGAGACTTATTCGGAGTTCGGAGAGGCCGTGGAGAAGACTGAGGCGCCAATAGCGATACTCCTTAATGCTGTTGGACGCCAAAAAGATGGTATTCGAAATTGATTATGTGATCGGACTTATTTTATTTTGATTATTCATCTTTTGTTTAATTATTATCTAATAAAGTCATTCGCCAAGAGGCTTGTGTAAGCCCACATTTGGGCGCAGGTTACATAATTCCTAGGGTGGGAATTATCCCACATTGCTTAGATGTTTTTTTCTTTCGATTGTAAGTTCATATAAGCACAAACACTACTATTCATTTTTTACACAATTATTTTATGAGAAACCAAATTATTGAGTTTTACTCAACCAAGTCATAAGGCTTGAATATCACTATGAGTGAGAATTTTCTTTGTCGTAGAAAGTTCAACCCTTCGGCGATTTACCAAAGATTGTGAGCGATTGTTGGGCGTTCTCCGCCACGATTTAGTTGGATTACTGGTCAGGATCATTAGCCCGTCATTGTTTCTTAGTTACTTCTGGGCAAAACATTGGATGTGATTCCAGGAATAATCACATCATATCAGATTCGAGTCAATGACTTCGGTGAGCAAATATCCCTTTAATTTATGTTTTCCTTTTCCGTAAAATCTCCAAATTGTTCTTGATTCATTACTGTTCATAAAAAATAAAAATAAAAAAAAATTTGCTGCGTTGCTCTTCTTCTTGCTTAAAAATAATATAAAAAAAAAAAACATTGATACCTGTTCTTATTTTTTTTCTCCCTTGTATCGTCCTTTATCATCATCAATTCTGGGATTTTATTCTTTCAAAAAAAAAAAAAAAATCGGCTATATTCTTGCTTCACGTTGAACCTATACTTGATCCTTCTTGATTGATCTCTCTTATATATTAATTAATTGCCCAGCCCATATTTTGTTCTTGCCGTGTAAAACACAGGAAGAGTTTTGACCTAATTTGTCCTTTGATTGTTTTATTTTTATTTATTTCCAGCAAAAGTTCGGCCAATTTAAAAAAGAAAAAAAAGAAAAAAAAGAAGAAAAGTGCCGCATTTTGGACGTGAGCTTCACACCCCGGTGTGTCAAATTTCACACCTGTGACATTTTTGTAGTTTCAATAAAAAAAAAAAAAAAAAAAAAAAAAAAAGAGGCCTGCAATTGACGAAAATATCACACCCAGGTGTGAAAATTTTCACACCCGTGAAATATTACAGTCACCTAATTTCATTACTTCTTCTGTGTCTTTTGCTTCTCACCTTTCTTACTCACATTAGCAACTCTTCACACACCATCCCACTCATTTCTATACCTTTTCTCGGTCTGAACACCTAGTGTCCCTTCTAGAGAGTCGGTTTTGCGTGCTGTTTTGCTAGCTTTTCTGGTTCATTTGACAAGGGTACTTTTACGACATTGAAAGAGGGGAGTGTAAACACGAGTGATAGTGAGGCAACATGGTTGGTCGTGGTTTAGTTGTTGAAGAGGTAAATGAATTGTGGAGGCACAATTAAAGGAGAAGTTCGATGAAGTGAGACAGGAGGTAGATGAGGCCATACAGGCGGCAATGACACCTTTACGTGATAACATACGTGAGATTCGTGAGACACTTGTTACTTTGTTGGCTACGGTAAACCGAGGTGATGACGGAGGGGGTAGAGGTGGTAGAGGTGATAGAGAAGGTAGAGGCGGTAGAGGAGATAGAGGAGGTAGAGGTGGAGGAGGTGGACGAGCTCGGGCATATGAGGAGTATGTGGCTCATGCGGACGCCGACTACGCGGCCCGTAGAGGATGATGCGGTTGATAATAACACGACGACAGTTAAGATGAAATTGCCATCGCTCAATGGTGCAAGTGATCCCGATGCGTATATTGAGTGGGAGAACAAACTCGAACAAATATTTGCTTGCAATAACTACTCTGAGGCGAAGAAATGCAGCCTTGTTAAGCTTGAATTTACCAGTTATGCGATGGTTTGGTTGACACAAATGACTAATTCACGGAGGCTTCAGCACCTTCGGCAGGTTAGTACATGGGAAGATTTGAAAGTCGAGATGCGGAAACGGTTTGTCCCTGCTTCATACTTTCGTGATTTATATCGCCGCTTACAAACTATTACACAAGGCGATCGCTCCGTCGATGCTTACTATCACGATTTGGTTACATTACTTGCAAAGTCAGACCTCGACGAACGAGAGGAGGTTACTATGCAACGCTTTAACGGGCTACGTTTGGATATTGCAAATCCGTTGAAGTCAAGGGTTGTGCAACGTTGGAAGAAATGTTACACGCGGCTTTGACCATTGAAAGTCAACTAAAACGACAACGAGCAACCCAAGCTAAGTTTTCGGAGGTAACACGCCTACTTTTGCGTACTTTTCCATATGAGGGGACAACTCTAAATACCCTCAAACAGCCCTCTACTTATGCACCAAATGCACAAAAACAGCCCAATTATTTTACCCAAAGCGACTTACAAGCCGAGGGTAGATGATAAGGAAAAAGTTGCACAATTGCCACCAAAGCCTACCCATGAAATTCAATGCCACAAGTGTCGTGGAATGGGGCATATTCAGTCCCAATGCCCTTCTAAACGCATTTAATTTTGTTGGTTGGTGAGTCGGTTGCGAATGAGTATGTGTCGGCTTCCGAGGAGGAGGAAGAGGCCGAATGGGAAGAGGAAGAAGGAGAAGAATTGGTGCACGCGCTTGGTGGCGAGGTGTATATTCTAAAAAGAGCTTTGAGTAGTGTGGTGAAGATGGAGAATAATGACCAGAGGGAAAATATATTCCACACATGGTGTTTGATAGGTGGCAAACTTTGCTCGATGATCATAGACCCGGGTAGTTGTGCAAACGTGATGAGTGCAGACTTAGTGTCGCGATTATCCATTCCTACTACCCCACATCCCCGCCCATATAATTTGCAGTGGCTTAATGATGCGGGAGATATTCGAGTACACCGTCAAGCACTTATTTCTTTTAGCCTTGGAAAGCTTGAAGATGATGTTTTATGTGATGTTGTCCCTATGCACATGAGTCATCTATTATTGGGACGTCCATGGCAGTTTGATCGACGTGTCATATATGATGGTTACTTAAACAGATACATCTTAAAGTTTAAGAGGAAGAATTTTACATTTGTAGCTTTGTCCCCCGAGGAAGCACACAAGGATCAACTCCGCATTGCTGCAAACCGTGAGCAAAAAGAAAAAAATGAAGGAGTTATACAGTTGAAAAGTAAAGTGAAAGCGACGGGAGAGAAAAACCAATAGGGTAGTGTGATTCGAGAGGAGGGTAAAAGAAAAGTTGAAAATAAAAATGTGAGGGAGGGAGCTCTTATACCATACGAGGGGAAAAATAAAGTCGAAAAGTTAAACGCAAGGGAGGGCGCCATTAGTAGTGAGGGAGCTTCTCAAGTTGAAAAGAAAAAGGAGGCCAAAGTGAGAGGTAGTTTCTATGCGAGGACTAATGAAGTTTGCAATGCCATTCAAGGGTGGACACGCACCTCTCCTCTTTATTTACAAAGAGGCCGTATCCCCCACCCCTTCCCCATGTTTTCTAACCATTTTTGAACTCACGGATTCCCTTCCTAGTGTTGTTGTGTCTCTTTTGCAGAATTTCATCGATGTCTTTCCCGAGGAGGAACCAAGCGGATTACCACCATTACGCTGCGTGGAGCATCACATAGACTTTATTCCCGGAGCAGTGTTGCCTAACCGACCAGCCTATCGTGCTAATCCGGAGGAAACTAAAGAAATCCAAAGGCAAGTGACAGAGCTGTTGGAGAAAGGAAAAATCCAATAATCTATGAGTCCTTGCGCGGTTCCGGTAATCATAGTCCCCAAAAAAGGAGGTGAATGGAGGATGTGCACCGACTGTCGTGCAATCAATCAAATCACTGTCAGGTATCGCTATCCCATTCCTCGTTTAGATGATATGTTGGATGAATTGTGTGGTGCTAACTCATTTAAGGGTGCGGACAACCCTTACGATCTGAGGACAGATCCTTCGTAACCGGGAGGGAATGATGTGATCCATGATGACATTCCCGACCTATTGGCACCTATGCAGCCCGTGGATCATCTGGTAGTTCGAGATGGGCCAATAACAAGTCTCCAAAGGAAGCGATTAAGAGAAGCTATGAACAACCTGGTGATAGAGACTTATTCAGAGTTCGGAGAGGCCGTGGAGAAGAATGAGGCGCCAATAGTGATACTCCTTAGTGCTGTTGGACGCCAAGAAGATGGTATTCGAAATTGATTATGTGATCGGACTTATTTTATTTTGATTATTCATCTTTTGTTTAATTATTATCTAATAAAGGTCAATGGGCCAAGTAGGCTAGGTAAGCCCACCTTTGGGTGCAGGTTACATAATTCATAGGGTGGGAATTATCCCACATTGCTTAGATGTTTCTTTTTCTTTTGATTGTAAGCCTATATAAGACAAACATTAGCTATTCATTTTTTACACAATTATTTTATGAGAAACCAAATTATTAAGTTTTACTCAACCAAGTCATAAGGCTTGAATATCACTTGCGAGTGACAATTTTCTTTGTCGTAGAAAGTTCAACCCTTTGAGGATTTACCAGCATTGTGAGCGATTGTTGGTTGTTCTCTGCCTACGATTTAGTTGGATTACTAGGTCTAGGATCATTAGCTCGTCATTGTTCCCCTTAGTTACTTCCTGGGCAAAACATCGGATCTGATTCCAACCGGAATCACATCACCCCCGATGCAGAGACACCGCGATGAAGTGGCCTCCCGCGATGTAGAGACCATCGGGATGCAGTGATCACCGAAATGCAGTGACATTTGATGAAGCAACACCGTGATGACATTTGATATTTTTCTGATTTAATTTCATAAAATCGATTTCTTTTCTTCATAAAATCGACTTCAAATGGCTATATCGTTTGATATAAAACTAGATCAACATAAATCTTTCATCTTAATTCATATTTTTATGCAGTGACATCGGCAATCGATATGCTGATGACATCAACATTTTATGCAAATGACATCAAGAATCATATATGAATGACATCAACAATTTATGCAGTGACATCGGCAATCAAATATGCAGTGACATCAACATTTTTGTCCCGAAATTAGGAAGATTTTTTTAGGGGAAATCGAGCTTATGAGCCGCGTCGAGCTATATCGAGTACTTAGCCAGTCGAGTTCGATGTTGCCTTTCTATGGCTCAATCGAGCCAGAACTTTTTTAGGCGATTCAAGCTTGAGCCTAGGGAGTATCGACTCGACTCAGATTGATTAAACCTTAATGTGAATGACACTACACTTATTTTACTAAGTTACCAATTTTTGTTTGAAATTGTATATGCAGTGACATCAACACCCAAATTGCAAAATAAAAAACTTTGTAAATTGTATATGCAGTGACATTGATGTCACTGCATCAATTCTCTAACTGTAAATGCAGTGACATCAATATCACCGCATCAATTTTATTCCAAATCATACACAAACCCACCATCAACGTATAGCTTTTCTTTCATTGTTTCAAGGTGATGCATGTTAAACTAATTGATCATTATTACATCATGATCAACGGTGTCGATACATGATGTGACACTCGTTGTGTCACAACGGTTGTGTCCGGATCATTACTCAGAAAAAGAAAGGAAAAAATAAAATAAAATGACATTAATCTCACTCCATCAATTTTATTCCAAATCATACACAAACCGACCATCAAATTCCACCCCAATGTAGTGACAATTCATTTGCCTTATTTAACTAACTGCTTAAACAGAGGCAACATAATTCATATATCAAATTTCAACAATCTACATTTCTGAATATTCAACAAATTGGGCAATATTGATACAACAAGTTTCAGCAATCTTAATTTTCTGGACATTTCTTTAAAATCTGAGTGCAAAAATGAGAGAGCACATTTTTGTAAATAGTGTTATGAGCAAAAAAAAAAAATGTCACTGCATTGGATGCCAAAGAAAATGTCACTGCATTTTTGTACACAAGCAGAATCATAGCTCATGGATGCAAAAAAAAAAGAGAGCCAAAGATTGCATCCTCTCGTATCATGTATGTACAGGCTGCCTGGAGATCATGGGTTTGACCCATTTGGCCTTGGTCTTGAAATGGTACAGAGAAGCCGAGCTCATCCATGGGAAATTTTGATCATATTAGTCTCAAGATAGTACTGAGTGAAATTCAAGATATTGATTTCACCTGTCATGAGGGCAATGTCTTGAAGCAATGCTTTCTTGCCGTCCCCAAACCCGGGGCATTTCACAACAGTTACTTTAAAAATGCCTTGCATTTTATTCTTAACTAGCATTTCCAGCACCTGACTGGAAATGTCCTTAGCAAATATTACTAACGGAACACCGAGCTGGTTGATCTTTTCCAACATAGGGACAAGCTCTTTGACATTAGATATCTTATGATCTGTTACCATAACTTTGGCATTTTCGTACTCCACAATAGACTTTTCCATATTTGTAATAAAATGAAGAGACATGTACCCTTTGTCAATCTGTAGGAAAAGAATGCCCGAAAGAAATTATAAAATAAAGGAAAGAACTGTTCAACCTTTAAGACTTTAGATGATACAAATAAGGGAACTAATTCATATTTCTGTAGTGTCTCGATCAAGTAAATAGAATGGCACCATTGCTATGAACATTCATATCTCATAAGGTTGGTATCTTTATTCGCCAGGCTTACAGCGGTATTCCATGGTTTGAAGCTGGTGCTGACCCTGGTGCCATTGCAAGAAAAATATATGAGAACTTTCTCAGCTTGCTTTCTTCCTTGCAACCTACAGGGTTCCCAAGACAAACACACAAAACCAATGTTTTCTTCTCAATCCAGCAATTCAGAAACTGCAGTCTTTCTAAACGGATCAAACCGAGCCAATTGTGCAGCCATTGGTTTATTAGGGAATACATTATCAGCCTTCATTCTTTCACCCAATCCATATGCAGGTGCTTTCCCATTGATGTATGCCCGAACAAGTGTCTGGAAAGGACGCAGACGGGAGACATACACCTGCCTGTCTCAACTTCTGAATACTTTTTCAGCATTATGGACATCGCCTTTCTTTGCATATTGATCCTTAATCGCCATATACGAAGAAAGCATTGGTCTTGGACGTGACTGTTCTGCAGCCTTGTGCAATACATCGACAGCTTTATCCAATTCTCCAGCTTCAATATAGAGCTTAACAAGAGAATCCCAAATCAATGGTCCGATTGTTGGAGAATCCCAATTCTCCAGCAAGCAACACTCTAGAACCCCCAGGCTGAGACCCACAGAACAAAGCAAGCCTTCATGGGCAGTTCAAGTTAATCACAATAACCCCAAGAACTCCAAGGATCAGCAAAGCATTAGCAGGGACACTTATCACATAAGCATGATCAAAAGGGGTAGCCACAATAACAGAATTAACCGCAACCATTCCAGAAATCATTGCAGCAAGTAATACACACTGATGAATAAGAGATCCAAACTCAAACCAGTAGCATTAAAAGTGACAGAAATCACATAGGAAGCCAATTCAGATTCCATTGAAGTAGTAACCAAACTCTGAAGGTTGAAATGCAGAGCAAACCGACATAATCAAGGGGAGCAATGTAAACCAATCTTCAAGGTAGCAATTTCCTAGAGTCTGAATTCAGAATTCAAGAAGTTGAGCAGCCAAATCTGTCAAAACCCCAAAAACGTCATGAAAACAAACCCAAAGGAAATCAGATGGAGAGAGCGCTCAGCAGAAAGATGGAGCTGCGAAGAGCTTCTTACTAATTACCTGGGAAATAAGCTACAGGGAATTATCCGATTCAAGACACCATAGTTCAAAAGAAAAGCTCAGCCGTAGGGGATCGGCCGTACCATATCCAGAGTACACAGGCATCAATGAGGCAACACCATAGAACTACACCAAAAGCAAATTACCAGAGGCCTGAAGAAGGATTCAACAGTTCCAAAATCCGAGAAGAAAAGGGTTCCGTAGTACTGAGGTCGCCGGCCATGGGAGGGGGGATATATATATATTTTGTCCTTATATTAATATTTTGTCCTTATAACTAATGATCTTTCAATGTATGCATCAGAACGCTCGCTTCCTGACACTGAGTCGCTTATCCCAGGAAGAGAAACGTTCGGCGCGTATAACATTAAATAAATGATCTTTCAAATGTGTCTGTAATCTTAACTTTTCTTTGAAGAGACAATGGTAATTTTGTCCGTTTATTAATATTTTGTCCTTATAACTAATGATCTTTCAAATGTGTCTGTAACGCCCTGCTCCCGGATACCGAATCCTTATCCGGAAGAGAAACGTTCGGCGCGTATAACATTAAATAAATCTAATATTATACGCAGCCTTCTACGTCAGATCAAATAAAAGAAACTAATTTAAAAAGACTAGGATAAAAACATAAAAGCCTACCATGAATAAATTAACCATGCTAAAGATAGATAGTTAAGATTACAACGATTAAAAACCCAAAGACTTATATACAATACGATGTCTTAAAAGTAGAAGTACAACAAATCTAAGAGAAGAAATACAACTACCTAAGACAACCTTTACAAAGAAAATAATCTAAGAAGCCGTCAAGACTTTAAGTCTTCAAAAGCCGTCGTCTACACTTGATCAACCTGTTCGCCTTCTCACATCATAACGCATACAAAAGAAAATGCAAAGGAGGTAAGACAAAGTACTTAGTAAAAGTGAGAAGCTACGACAACAATTAAGATTTATAAAGAAAAGATACTTAATCATTTAGTTAGTTATCTTTGTGTGACCGACTCAATCCAGGGTTCATTTCATGTCCATCAACACATGAATTGACTAAACGCTTCTACTTAGCTTATCTATGTTCTAACCGTGACTCAAGACTACGCGTATCCACTTTTGGGACACTCTTGGCAACATATTAGTGGATCACACCAATATCCACGGAGGCTAGAAAATGTAGGCTCCGATAGTACGCACATCTCAAAGTGAGTCCCTCCGCACTTAGGGTTTTTTTGACCTACGGAGTTCTTTCACTTCAGAGGTGGGCATACATCGCGATATAGTGGTGCCTATCAAGAGAGACATGTTGTTTAATCTTTTACTAGTAGTTATTAGGGTGATTAACTAGCCACCTAAGTGTTTTCAATTAATCTCCTCACAAATGCTACTCTCCTGCAGACCACTGCATTACACGGACAAGGCCTAGCAATTACACGCATATTGATGAATACTAATTCATCAAAGCACAAGCCTATCATGCTCTTCCGACGGATCCGAACTTCAACTCCCTTTAAGAGTATATTCGGTGTTTTAACTGAACGAATCAGAAGCTCAATTTAGGCTTGTTTATGTTTATTCAATGTTAATGTATCATTGAAGAGAGTTTGAGAATGTGTTAACACAAGAGTAAACTTCAACTTATCTTATTCATTGATATGAGAGGTGTATAAATAGATACAATTGAGAGAGACTAGCACTAGCTTGGGCGGCCACTTGAGTATTTAGATGTGGGCGGCAAGCATGCAAAAGTAAAAGTAAAAGCTATGTCTATGACATATTAATTGTGTCTATGACATAAAGTAAGCTAGAGTTTGACATATTAATTGTTTATATGTATCACAATTAATATGTCGTTTATAATTAAATAAAGTGTACAAAAATATTATGCTCAGAATCTGTGAGCACCTGCGAGTAGTACCTGCTGAAGCCTCAAAGTAAGAGCTGAGATCATTGAGTAATATTTCACACACCCTCAAATCCGGGTCAGTATATGTTGATGCAAACCTAGTTTGCTACTTAGTCTCTTTGAACATAAGAGGTGGAATAGCCTTGGTAAGAATATCGATTCGATCTGCTTGAGGAACATACCGGAGTTGAATAATCTTGGCATCAATCTTCTCCTTCTTGAAAGTAATCACAATGTCCACATGCTTGGTTTTATCATGATGGATGGATCTTCGCCGCCATGCATAAGGTGAATTATTATCACAACAGAGTGTGATAGGTTTGTCGATGACGTCTGATTCTTTGAAGTTCGGTACACTTTTTAGCCATAGAGCTTCACAAATGCCAAGTACAAGTGCCCTTAGTTCACCTTTCAAGATCGCTTGACACAAGAGGTTGTTTCTTGCTCCTCCAAGTAACCAGGTTCCCCAGTATATATGAGCAATAGCCTGTGGTAGACCTCCCGTCAATGTGACATCCAAACCCCAATCAACATCGGTGCAGACTTGATTGATCTATCGTGAGACTTGGTGAAGTGTAGGCCTTGGCCAGAGTGGATTTTAAATACCTCAAGATCCTATTCATTGCATCCCAATGGTGCTCGGTAGGGCAATGCATGAATTGACTAACCAGATCGACCCATATGCAATATCGGTCTTGTGTGAGAAAGGTATATGAGTTTGCCTACAAGCCTTTGATATTGTTCTTTTCTCGACAAAGAATGTCACCATGTAGGTGGTATGACTGGGGTCTACTTGGGGATACAGCGAGGTTTGCACCCCAAAGATGCCGCTTTCTTTTAAGAGTCCAAAGACATATTTCCTTTGGGAGACCGAGATTCCTTTGTTTGTTTAGCTACTTCCATGCCAAGAAAATACTTAAGTAAACCCAAGTCTTTAACCTGAAATACCTTTGCCAAAGAAATCTTTCAAGTGTTGGATCTCAAAGCAGGTCATCTCCGAAGAAGGATGATGTCATCCACATAGACAATAAGAATAGACCTCTTACGGTTGGTTGTCTTGATGAACATAGTGTGATCGAATTGCATTGGTGATATCCAAATAGCTTTGACCACGCTTGTTAATTTTCCAAACCATGCCCTTGGTGATTGCTTGAGCCATATAGAGATTTCCTCGGTTGCACACCTTGCCTTGAGTATGAGGATTGATAAAACCAGGAGGTATGGTCATATAAACCTCCTCAAGAAGGTCCCCATTTAGAAAAGCATTTTTGATATCCAATTGATGAAGAGGCTACGGTCAAGTTGGACAAATTTAGAGAAATTAGTACTCGACGGTGTTGAGCTTTGCCTTTGGTGCAAAAGTTTCTTTATAGTCAATGCCATAAGTTTGAGTGAATCCTCGGCTACCAATCGGCTTTGTACTTGTCAATAGTGCCATCGTAGATGTATTTGATAGTGAATAACCATTTGCGGTGATTGTCTTCTTGCCTTTTGGAAGAGTTGTTAGATCCCAAGTATGATTATCCAGAGGGCGAGTCATCTCTGTTTTAACAAACAGACCTTCCACTTATCATTTTGAAGGGCCTCCGAATATTTCTCGGGAATAGAGTGAGAGTCCAGTCCTGTGTAAACATAGCAAAGACAGGAGACAAAGCGATCATAAGATAAATACGAATGAATAGAATGATCGGTGCATGATCTTTTCCTTTCCTTAGAGCAATAGGTCTCACTATCCACTTCACAGATCGAGAGTCGAGAGCGGAGGTCCAAAGAGACTACGGTTCATTAAATTCTCTGAGGTTCCGTTCAAAGCAGGCTCGGGTCGATGAGAGACTCTTGTTCGAGGAGGTTGCCGAGAAGTATGAGGTCAGAGAGTCGGTAGAGGTCTCAAGTTCGATCTGCTTTGAGGATCGATGAGAGTTTTTGAGGTTAAGAGTTTCTTTGAGGAAGGGTTTAGGTCAATTTCAATCGAGTTTCCATCTCGTGGAATGACTCTGACTCAGTCTTTTGTTGTAATAAGGGGTCTTTTCAAAGAATTTTACATCCATAGAATTGTAAAATTTCTTTTCAATAGGGAATAACACTTGTAACCTTTTCTCGTCCTTTGCATAACCTAGGAAAATGCACTTGTGAGCTTTAGGATCAAGTTTATACGTGTTGAGCATGGATATACACAAACACACAGTACAACCAAAGATCTTTGGAGGCAGGCCCGGGAAACAAGATGATGGCAGGAGAGTGTGTGGTGGTAGGGTTTGGAGTGGAGTTTTGAAACCTAATACTCTTTGGGAAGTCTGTTGAGTAAATAAGTTGCGATCAGTTATAGCTTCACCCCACATATATTTAGGAACATGTGTGGTGAACATGATTGATCTCGCCATTTCAAAGTGCTGTTCTTTCTCTCAAAGAACCCCATTCTGTGAGGTGTTTCCACACAACTACTAATATGAACAATTCCTCTCTCTGTCAAGAAGGTACGAGATTAGACTCATAGTATTCTAGAGCATTATCGGTCTTTAAGATCTTGACCTTAGTATCAAATTGAGTGGAGACCATATGATAAAATTCTTGAAAGATATGACCAACTTCAGATTTGTCTTTCATTAAAAAACCCAAGTGTTCTGGTATGATCATCAATAAAGGTGACAAACCACCTTTTCCTGTTATACTTTTCACCCTGAGGTCCCCACACATCCTTTGTGTATTAAGGTGAAGGGTGAGGAATGCAAATGAGGTAACTTAGCATACACAGATTTTGTAAGTTTAGCAAATTGACAAATATCACATTGAAGGTCATTGATTACATCCTTTAAACAATTCAGAGTTAAAGATTTTAAGTAACCAAAACTTGGATGTCCTAATCTATAATGCCATAACATGATATTGTCTAAAGTGCAGGAGAGCAGTCGAGGCGATTCGCCTCTCAGTCTTTCTGTCTTGGTGAGGTTGACGAGAAACAATCCAGTATGCAAGGTTTAGCCTTCCCAATCACTTCTGTGAAGTAGGATCCTGGAATGTGCACCGATTTTCCTTAAAAACAACAAATTCAATTCAAATCTTTAGTGAGTTTCTTGTGAGATATAAGATTGCAGTCTAAGTTTGGAACAAATAGGACATCCGAAGGCATATCTTATTAGTGAGTTTAACATTTCCAACACCTTTTGCACGAGAGATAGATCCATCAAAGCAGCTTTAATGTTATGAATTTGGTGACAAGGCATATAGTTGGTTATAAGGTTTTTATTACTAGTCATATGGGAGGATGCCCCTAATCAACAATCCATGTTTCATTGCTAAGGAAGAGTAGAATTTACTCTGTATGAGTATGAGTAGCAACATCGGTAGAGTGACTACCTTCCTTTTGTTGATTCGGGGAAGGCTTTGAATGCAAGAAAGCGAGCATTCATCCGGTTGTCATTCTCCTCCTCACCGATGTATGCGCCTTGACTTTCCTCGATAGGTTTTGAGGTTTTGAGGAGTTAGGCTTGCCATGGAGCTTCCAAAGCAGATTGTCCTTGGTGTGATTTGTGCGTTTGCGGTGATCACGAACGCTTTTCAGCTTTCTCAAGTAGGCTTCTCAGTATGTCTCAAAGAACCTCAAAGCGACCTTCCTGGCAGTCAGCAGGGCAGCACCTTCAGTAGGGTTGTCAGTAGTGGATTTCTGAAGCATGACTTTTCTCCTACTTTCTTCATGTTTGACCTCAGCAAACATGGATTTGAGATTAGGAAGAGGTTTGGTGGCAAGAATTCTTCCCCTAACATCATCAAGAGTAGGATTCGATCCAGGTGAGGAACTCGAATACTCTCTTCTTTTCTATGATGTCTTTATAAAAAGCAAGATCTTTGACATCATTCCATGAGTGAGTTTCTAACATATCTAAGTGTTGCCAAGCCTTAGATAGTTGATTGAAATATTGAGTTACAGACATATCCCCTTGCCTGCAAGTTTGAATCTGAGCTTCTAGTTCATATACCTCAGATGTATTATCCTTCTTGGAGTAAAGATCTCGGCATTATCCTGCATTTCTTTGGCAAGATCATACATCATAAAGTTTTCACTTATCTCTTTTGTCATTGACCTCGTGAGGATGGTCATGAGTTGATTATTTGTTGTGTCCCATGCTTCAAAACCAGTGGTCGATTTAAAGAGTGCGAGTTTTGTTCCGCATAAGTATCCCATCTTACTTTGTCCGAAATGTACATTTTCATAGACCTTGACCAATGAGATAGTTGTTACCATCAAGTCTATGATTTGTATAAGAAGAGGAGTTGTCAAGACTCCCGGTCATTTGAGGTTGAGAGTCACTTGAGGTTGAAGTAATGTCGGATGTGGAAGACATTCTTGAAATATGAGTTTTGGCAAATGGAAAAAGTTAGAACACAAATGGCTCTGATACCATGAAGAGAGTTTGAGAATGTGTTAACACAAGAGTAAACTTCAACTTATCTTATTCATTGATATGAGAGGTGTATAAATAGATACAATTGAGAGAGACTAGCACTAGCTTGGGCGGCCACTGAGTATTTAGATGTGGGCGGCAAGCATGCAAAAGTAAAAGTAAAAGCTATGTCTATGACATATTAATTGTGTCTATGACATAAAGTAAGTTAGAGTTTGACATATTAATTGTTTATATGTATCACAATTAATATGTCGTTTATAATTAAATAAAGTGTACAAAAATATTATGCTCAGAATCTGTGAGCACTCGCTGAAAGTACCTGCTTTGAAGCCTCAAAGAGCCGAGATATTGAGTAATATTTCCACAATCATGTTTAAGGGTTTAAAACAGTAAACACATGTGCATAAAACCTGAAACTAAGCTGAAACGATGAAAACAGTGAAAACAAATAAAACAGGTAAAAGCCTAAACGCCCGTCTAACCCCGAACGCCCGTTCAAAACCCTATGGACGCCCGTCCGAAACCGAACGCCCGTCCACGAAACTCAAACGCCCGTCCGTCAAAAAGGGCTACATCCTGAATCAAAAGTCACACCTCAAACGCCCGTCCAGAATACCCAAACGCCCGTTTGAGCTGCAACGATCGCAAACGTCCGTCTGCCTAATACAGACGCCCGTCTGCCTGGGTTTTGCCCAGAACCCTAAACTCTTCAAACTCGATCTCTAATCCGTTCTAACCTAAATAACAGCAAATTTAACACATAAAGACCACAGAAAAACTTATCTAATCATACCATAGCATCTATGATCATTTGATCAACAAAAAGACACATCTTTCTATCATCTAAACACCTTAGAACTTGATCTAAACCTTATAAACGATAATTGGAATCATAGGAAGAGCCTCTTACCTTATTTGCTTGAAAAGCGACAAAGAAACACCAAGAAATCGCAAAAAACTGTTGATCCTCAACCCCAAAACCTATGTGATCAACAAGAAACCCTAAAATCCTATTTCCTTGCAGAAAAAACGAAACTGAAAAAACCTGTAAAACTGAATATTACCTGGGTTTACTGCTGTGAAACTATTTTTTAGATTATTCTACGCTTCAAGACGATCGTTTCGATTACTCATGGCTGCGAAACAGAGCTACGGATCAAAAGATACGAATTTTCCAAGAATCGAACTCTACGAATACCGAAAACTAGGGCTAAACCGAAAACTTACGGAATCGAGAGATGTTATTTTCCAAAGTTGCGTCTCCTCGCGCTGATCACTTTTCTCTCCTACGGCATCTTGAACAGATGAACGGATTGATCACACGGTTGAAGTTTACGTTCTGTCTTTTCCCTGGCAACTCTGCGTTGCTTCTTCTATGCCGCCACTCATCTCTTTTTTTTTCTTTCAGAATATGCGTGTAGGTTATGAGAAATAATTGGGATTATTTCTTTTTATAGCCATTTAATTAAACCCATTAATTAAATAACTAAATCCTTTTAATTAAATCCTTTTTAATTAAATGAATAGGATAAATAATTATTAGGTCATAGTAATACACCCAATGACTATTTTACCCTTTTATGAAAAGTCGGGATGTTACATTCCTTCCCCCTTTAGAGGAGTTTCGTCCTCAAAACTCGAATGTAACCGAGAGGTACTTGAACTCTGGACTTTGCAAAGCGTTCCGCCTTCTAACTCTTCTACAGTCTTCGTCTTCTTCCATCTTCCCAACTCTTTTGCTTGTAATGAGCCAACTTGAGGTTGCGACGATCCACTTCGATCTTCTCGTTGGCTTGCTGTATCAAATCTAGTCTCGTATTCTGTTGTCGCTCCACTTCATCTCAGAAACTCGTGTTCTTCTACCTCTATCTTCCTGAAAGATCGCCAGCAGTACTGTTCCAATTCTTGTACTTCTTGGTCGCTCCGAGAGGAACTGCAATTGTCATCTCGAGGTTATCATTCTTCATTGTCCTTCCCGGTCTTCCACATTCATAACCCAAAGCTGATTCCAATGCCAACTGTTGCCATCTTCATCTAACTCGTGACCAATGGCTGGTTGGGCTCCAGCCACTCACTTGTAACCGGAAACAACTGGATATTTGTCTTGCTTCTTTTACGAACTCATCGACTGCCTCGAATCTTGCAATCATCGGTTTACCGCTCTTTGATTGCTCCTGCTGACCTATACCCGGAAAGCTGAATCTTCCCACCGAATCGCCAGCGCACTTACGGCACACTTGACTTCTTTCGATCCCAACTTCCATCATGGCACCACAAGCTTGCTGAAGAACTGCAAGGATCCCGGCTGAAAGACTTCTGAGACTCCCTGTGGGTGGAGAACATACATTGCCATACTTTCTCTCTGACAGTCAGATCCAATCCTCGTGCCAATTGGGGTTAGCTTGGAAGATAAAAGAAGTTGAGAAGTAATAAGTTGAGTACCAGGGTGGTATGTCAATTGAAATAAGGAAGGTCGCTTGGGTTACAAGCAAAACAAGATGATTCCGCGTCGAGGAAAGTTGAAGTTGGTTCCAGGATGAAGAATGAGGCATTGTATCATAATACAAAAGATGGCCACCAGAAGGACAACAAAAGAACACCTTACAGATGGAATTCTTTTGAGAGAGTGGAATTCTGCAAGATATGGTGGTCTACAAGGACTTCAGAGGCAACTTGGAAGAATGGTAATAGGCTTTCATATAAACCTTTAGAAAGTGGAGACGTTAAAGGAAACAACACCTGATGGACTTGGAAACATTAACTGCGAAGGAAGGAAATACTGGACTTGAGAACATTAGGCAGATGACCTTGATTGTTAAAAACTTGGTTAACGACAAAACAAAAATGGATGTTGGCGAACTAGGAAAAAAATATTCAGTTCGCATGAGTTCCGTAGAGGGAACATCACACAACAGAAAATCAAAGTAAAGGTGCAGGGTCGAGCACCAGAAGGACCAGAAAGAATTTAGAAATCAAAAGAGAGCAAGAATCTCAACATGAAGTAGCTACGGGGGGGAAAAACGAGCACATCAAAAGGTCTCAGAATGAGATTAAACACTTGTCAGGAAGTGTCCGAGTTTACAATAGTCAAAGAGAGGTTATTACGAGATTTAAAAGAAATAGAAATTTTCCCCAAGAAATTGTAAGGGAATATCAAAAGTTTGAATAAGTAGCATCAAACAAGATTTTGAGTGAAGAGGAAATGACACTTTAGAATTGTCGGGTAAGGTTTGATTTCAAAGAATTAATTCAAACCTTCAAAGGAAGTTTAAACGATCATTGACGACTCAAATAAAAGGTTCAAGGTTGCCCTACTCGAGAGGAATAGTACACTACCAAGGAATAAATGCTTGAGGTTGTTCCCCGTGTGGAAATGAAACGGTTAAAATAAAATAAACTTTCAACCGGTGTAACAAATTGTGGTAGAAGCGCCAAAATAGAAAGTGGAAAGTCAAAATGATGTATATGGCGGTTCACGGCTCTAAATGGCCCGAAAGAGATTTAAAACTGAAGCGTACAAGGTGCAATAACCTAAAATGGAGATCAAAAGTTTAGGAACTCAAACGTCGGTTGGCTAAATAAGTTCGGAAGGCATCTTGAAAAATTCTGCCTTCTGCTTGAAACTAGTTTAGCAAAAATTGATAGAAGGTTAAAGATAAGTAACTGAAGAGGAACGCCATGATAGGTGATGTTGTATGTATATGACAATCGGGTAAGTGGTAATTCTAATTAGGAAAGTAATACAAGAATAAGAATATTTGAGTATGATTTTGGACTGAACTCTTGAGAGAGCTGCCTACGTATCCAATTTAGGTAATAAACTGGAATCAAGTCCCCCTCGTAGTTCAGGGTATTCCCTTTATACTGCCTCCAGCGATTCTATCGAAAAACTGTTTGAGTCTCCACGAAAAAGTTCTAGGGCCATAGAAAGTGAAGAAGTGAATTCCTCTAACCCTGTGTTCTGTTCTGAAACGGTAATAAACCCCAATCATCCATCTTCTTCAATCGATTTGAGAAATACCTCCACTTTTGGGGATAACCCTTTGTGTCTGTTACCTTCTCATCTTCTTCTTCCTGGGATTTTTGCCCCCACTTCCATCGTCCATCAATATCCGGAAGACCACTCTGCTTTTTTAAATACCCTAAATAGGGAGATTACTCGATTTGATAAAACCAAGGCTATCATGGCTTGTCATGGAGTTGCTAGCAAGATGACCAAAACCAAAATGGCCATCTGTTAAAACCTATCGGATCCATGACCGAGCCTTTCAAGTTGTTCTCCCCAAACCGACCGAGCACGCTTACAATCCTCCAAAGAGTTTTTGTACGGTGTATGCCGATCACTCCACAAGTGGATTAAGATTCCCTCTTCCCCCCTGGGTGTGTAGAAATAATGAAGTATTATAAGTTAGGAGTTGGCCGATTCATCCAAATAGCGTTAAATTCCTCATAGGTTTCATGATTTGGTGTCGCCTCAACACCACCCTTTTTCTCGTGAAGCTATTTAGAATTTTTACCGGTGTAAATTGGCATAGGGAGTGGAGGATGGTATCATTTTTGTCGTAGGGCCAGTGCTCCGATTATCCCCATAACTGGCAAAGATAAGACCAAGAAGAAATGGCAAGAACACTTCTTCGTGAAACATAATTCGGATGCCACTTTAGGGCGGTGGAATATTGCATCCATGAAGGACAAGTTGGAAGATTTCATTGATGCTACACTATCCCAATACCTTGTTAATAACAAGATTTCCCTTAGTTTAGACTTCATGAGTTCTGCCCTGATAGATGCTGCTCAGCTTCAGACTGCAGGGCCTGTTGGCTACGTGGAGTTCTCCAAGAAACAGTACAGAAAATGTATGTTTGTACTTGCATTTTGTTTTGATTTTTGATTATACTTAATTATCTCTTTCTTCTTGTAGTGGCCAATGTAGATGACTTGATCAATATCGACGTTGAGGAGGAGGAGGAGGAAACGGAACAGACGGTAGGAGATTCTGAGCGGACTTTGTCCGTTATTCCAGAAGGCGGTGACGTTTTCGGTCGACAAAGAGGATCTGAGAGATAGGCATCGCTCGTATCGCTGTGCAGAATAAATTCTACCGCTAATCCTTCGACTGTAATACCCCGAGCACCATTAATCCTGTGTAGGATCAGAATGAACCTAAGTATTCGATTCGATCCGAGTATTCGGCTCGAAAAAGCTCGATTCGGTTCGCTTCGTGGGTTGAACTTCGAGCGAACCTTACAAATTAGATATTCGTGGTCGAAGTGAACATGTTCGAACATGTTCGCTCGGATATCATAAATTCATATACAGATCGAGCCGAACATGTTTTTTAAAACCGGCCGAACATGTTCTCGATTTTTTTAAAACCGAGTTCGAGCCGAACATGTTCGAACGGTTCGACATGTTCGAGCCGAACCGAGCCGAGCTTTATTCCCCAAATACCAGACCGAACCCGAGCCGAATAATGAAAATATAAGGCTCGGCCATTTCGAGCCGAGCCGAGCCTAAGGTTCGAACATACCGAAGCCGAGCCGAACCCCGCCAGGGTTCGGTAGGGGTTCGCTCGCTTATGTGCCTAATCCTCGTGGATCTGTCTCATTGAAGAAGATCTCCCGGGGTCAAACCACTGGCTGGATGCGATTCCCTCTCAGGACCGCTTCCCAACGGAAGAAGAGGCATAGTCCACCCCCTCCGGCGGTTCTGCGAGCAATTCCTCTTTCAACTTTGAGGACATGTCTGCACGATGATTTTGCAGATTCTGTAAGTGGTCTTTCATAAAGTTTTCATTTTTCCTTTCATTTCATTTGGCTCTAAGACATTTTCTTTTGTAGTGTTACCGCTTTGGTAAGGCCTTGCATAAGAAAAGCGCTAGTATGGCCAAAGACATTTCTCGCTCACAGCGCTAGTGATCCAGCTTGGACGAGGCCAATGCTAAGGTGGCCAGTTTGGAAGAATCCAACTATGAGGCCAATGCTAAAGTAGCCAGTTTGGAAGAAGCCAATCTCGTTGCTCATCTGGAAATTGAGAAGTTGAAATCTGACCTTGCCAACGCTGAGGGTTTGATCTTCACTCAGGAGGAACAGTTGAACTTAAGAGATCAGCGGCTGACAAAACTGAATGAGGAGCATCTACAACATCTTGCCACTATAAAGAAGATGAAGGCCGATTTTGACGTAAACCTTGAGGCGAGATGAAGGAAGTTCTGCTCGTAACGTTGTTCGTAAGGTTATTGCAGGTATAAAGTCGCTCCCGAGACCCTTGAGGAAATCCAAATCATATTGGCTCCGCTTCTGCGTAGAGGATATACTGGTGTTGATGAAGCTAAGCCACCGACTTAGTGATTAGCACTTATCCTAATCATAAATTATATGATAAAAAAGCAAAGTAAATCTTCACGAAGCGGTATGACGAGTACAAATGTGGGGATGACATTGTCCGCAAGTATGCCAAGAAAAAACCTGCTCAGCCTTCCACTAGTGCTTTCGCCACCATCATCGATACTCCGCCTTCTTAATTTGTCTTTTGAAATCTGTAATTTAGCCGCTTTTTTCGAGCAAACTTTTGATGTAATGACTTTGTATGATATTTTTTCACAATGACATTTGAGTTTGATATTCTCTGCTTGAATCTTTGAATTTGTACCTTTGAATTTGATATTCTCTGTTTAGAGCCTCATCTTCTTGTTATTGTTGCAAAGAAGTTAGGATTTTTATCCTTAGCTTCTTTATGTTTCTTTATATGTCGCATAGAACATTAATGTTTTCGCTCGAATACTCTTTGCTCGCAAGTTCGATGTTAACATTCTTTGATTCTCGTGATCTACATGTAACTTTCTTGCGCCGCAAGTTTAATACTCTTGGGTTATTTATTTGGGTTTTCTGCCCAGAATGCCCTTGCTCTGCAAGTTTGGCGTTTATAATCTTAAATTGTGTGCCCTGCACAGGATTTTTCTGCGCTGCAAGTTTAGCCTTTGTGTGCTTTTTAATTGGGTCCTCTGCCCAGAATGCCCTTGCACTGCAAGTTTGGCTTTTGTATTTTTTAGATGACTTCTGCCCAGAATGCCCTTGCACTGCAAGTTTGGCATTTACATTGTTTAGGTGGGACTTCTGCCCAGAATACTTGCACCGCCATGTTCTGTTTTTAGTTTCGTGTTTCGACACAAGTTAAAATATCATATAACAATCACAGAATTAAAAGAGATCCATATTCAAAGTAGCAATACTCAGAGAAAAAAGAAAAAAATGAAATTACTTTAAGGAAAAAATTTCCTTAAATGAACAGCATTCCAACTTCTAGGAACAGTTTTGCCAGAGGCATTAGCTAGTTGATAAGATCCTTTTCCATGCACTTTGATAATTTTATAAGGACCTTCCCAATTTGGGTCTAGCTTTCAGTGGGGCTTTGCTTACTAGCATCATTTCGCCTCAATACTAAATCGCTTTCTTTAAAATACGCACTCTAACTTTGGAGTTGTAGTATTGGGCAATCCTCCGCTTGTATTTGGCCATCTCAGACGCTGCAATGTCGCGCTTATGCTCCAACTCGCCCTTGACATGCAACATGTCTACTTATGTGTTTCTCGGAAGATAATTTCATCCCGGGAGACTTGTGTCCAATCTCTGCGCCGGTATTACCGCCACATCCATATGCTAAAGAGTATGGAGTTTCTGTGTAGCAAAGATTTGGCGAGTCTGTATGCCCATAAGATATTTGGGAGATGGTCTACCCAATGAGACCCTCTTGTTTCAATCTTTTCTTCCCCCCGCTTATCTCGCCTATTTGTCTCGCTCGACTTGCCCATTGGCTTCTGGATAGCCATCGATGTAAAGTGTTGGGAGATTCTAGGTTGGTGCACCAAGTCTGCACTCCTTGATCTTCAAATTGTGTGCCATTATCGTAAATGAGGACTTTGTGGATCCCATACCGTGATAGAATATTTTTCCATAGGAACTTCGTATTTGGTTGGTTGTCATGGTGGTTAAGGGTTCACTTCCACCCACTTAGTGAAATAATCCACCGCCACTACTAAAAACTTGAAATTTCCCGGTGCTCATGGTAATGGACCCACTAAGTCTACTCCCATTGATCAAAAGGCCATGGGGATACGATTGGTATCATCTCCTCATGACATGTGATTATGTGATAAATTACTATGCACCTGGCATGTCCGGCAAGTTCTAACCGCACTCTTCAATATCTTGCATTTTTCCGCCAAGAATAACCGTGATAGCCTACATTTCTGGCCGCCGAGCTCTTGCTCCCAAGTGATTTCCACAATTTCGAGATGGATTTCCTTAACACATAATCTCCTCATCTCGAGTAACAAATCTCAACCAAGGTGTCGATAGATTTTCTATACAGAACATCGTTGAACAGAGCATACCTGGCTGAGAGTCTTATCAATCTTCTGACATGTATTTTGCTTTCAGGAAGCCTCCCATCTCTTAGATATATTACAATCGGATCCATCCAAGTTTCTGCCTGTGTGATTGGTTGTACTTCAATCTCATCACAACTCTTCTGCTTTACCTACTCAACTAATACCTTTTTGTTGGACAAGAAATTTGATCCTAGTTTCGATAGAGCATCCGCTTCCGTGTTCTGAGCCCAGTTATCTTCTACTTCCACCATTAAGAAGTTATGCAATTTCCTTTATGCCACTGCAAGGTATTTTTTCATGGGACCTTCCTTTGCTTCATATTCTCCCTTGATATGATTTGTCACAAATTGTGAGTCCGTATAGACTTTCAGGTTTTGAACTCCTAACTTCTGTGCTAGATTTAATCCAGTTATCAGAGCTTCATATTCTGCCTCATTGTTAGTGGCTTGAAAGTCAAAATGAAGTGCGTATGGGAATTCTTCACCTTTTGGGCTAATGAGTAGGAGTCTTGCTCCTGCTCCTTCTTTGTTGTAAGCTCCATCTACATAAAGCTGTCACTGTTCAGCTTTATTCTTCTCAGCCTTGTTCTACTCAGCCTTTTGCTCTATAGCCAAGGCTTTTTCTTCTGCCAAGAAATCGGCTAATTCTTGGGCTTTAATTGTTGTTCTTGGCTTGTATTCGATATCAAATCCTTCCAATTCAACTACCCACTTTGCCAGTCTTCCAGACTTGTCTGGTTTTTCCAAAATTTGCTTCAAAGGTTGGTTTGTTAACACAATCACTGGATGACTTTGGAAGTATGGTCTTAATTTCCTTGTGGCATGTACTAGGGCTAAGACCAATTTCTCCACCTCAGAATATCTAATCTCGGGCCCTTGTAAGGCTTTGCTTACAAAATATACTGGCCTTTGTATCATGCCATGTTGCTTTACCAACACAGCACTTACTGCTTCATTGCAAAAGGACAAGTAAAGGAATAATATATCACCTTCCTGTGGAGGAGTTAGAGTTGGCAGTGACTCGATATGATCTTTTAATTTCCGAAAAGCCTGCTTACATTCTTCATTCCACTCAAAAGGATCGGCCTTCCTAAGAATTTCAAGAATGGCAATGACTCTCAAGCAGATTTCGACAAGAATCGGTTTAGCACGCTAACCTTCCTGTTAAACGCTGAACTTCTTTAATATTCTTCGTTCTGCATGGTCTTCAAAGCTTCCAATTTATCAGATTGGCCCGATACCTTCTTTAGATATCATATAACCCGTAAATTTGCTCGATCTTACTCCAAAAGTGCACTTTTTTGATTCAACTTCATTTCTGCTTGTCTTAAAACCTCGACAAACCTCTCGCTACATCTTTCAAATATTGATCAAGAGTCCTTCTATTGATCAATAAGTCATCCACATATACTTCCATTGATTTTCCAATCATTGCTTGAAAATGGTATTGATCGCCTTTGGTAGGTAGCCCCTGCATTCTTTAATCCAAAAGGCATAGACACATAGTAGTAGGAACCAAATTCAAGAATAAAAGCGTTTTTACAAAGATCTATGGGTCCATCATAACTGATGGTATCCCTTATAAGCATCTAAGAAAGCAAAAATCTCATAACCAATCAGAGAATCTACTAGCCTCACAATTCTAGGGAAGTATAACTATCTTTAGACAAGCTTTGTTTAAATCTGTGAAGTCCACACACATTCTCCAACTCCCATCCGGTTTTTTGACTAACACTGGGTTTGTTAGCCATTCTGGGTAGATAACTTCTTTAACCATGTTGGCCTGCAACAATTTTTCCACTTCCGCTTTGATACTGTATCCTTTCTCGGGGCAAAAGATCTCTTCTTTGTTTTATCGGTTTCCTGGTTGGATCAATGTTGAGTTTATGGACGACCAACTCGCTTGATGCCCTGCATGTCACTCGCTTCCATGCAAACACATCTTGATAATCTTTCAAGGTGCCGACAAGATTCGCTTCGCTCACCGGTATCCAAGATCCTACGCCGATGTTGTGGATTCGTGGTCCGATTCATTTAGCATTATTGATTCCATAGGATCGTTGGATCGCCAACTTTTTCTTCATCTCGGAACCAAGTCTTCCATCGCCACCGCCGTGACTTTCATTTTTCCACCGATCGTGGTGTGTAGCAGCTTCTTAGCAAAGATCTACATCCCCTTTAACAAAGAGCTTCTCCATCGAAAGTTGGGAATTTCATGCTGTTGTGCGCTGGCGATACCACTGCCCTTAGGTCGATCGTCACATTGGTCTTCCCAGAATCACATTATATACAGATTGAGCTTTTACTACCACATAATTTACCACCGAGTCCCGCTCGTTGTCCTTTGCCAAAAGTTGTCAAGAACTTTAACATTCCCACTCGGGTGTATGGGTGGCCCCAGAATCTGAAAAAAGGAGTTGATACAGAGTCACTCCGAGTCGCCTAGCTTCATTGCTTGAATGCACTATAATACAAGACGCTTATCGTTGCCGCCGGTGTCTACGCAGATCCTTCCGACTGCATTTTTCGAATAACCGCTTCTATTACGGTCCTTCGTTGCTCACGACGGCCGGGTAGGCATCCCTAGGACTGCATTGAATGGTTCCTATAACTTTTCGCTTTTTTGCTTCCCGTCCTTTCTCGTCTTGCCTCTTATCTTCCCTGGAAAGCAGCCTTGTTACCTTCTCCTGGTCCACCCACAATTGTGTTCACAAAGTGTTAATTGGGGCATTTTCTCTATGCCCATACGCGCCTGGAGACGGATCTCTCGTGTCTCATCCGTTGTACCCGCCATGGTCGTTATTCTGCTTTTTTGAATTCTCTTCTTCCTCCGGGATTATCTCTCGCCGATCGATGCACTCATCGATCTTTCCTTCCATTGTCGCTGCGTTGATATCTCCGATCAGATCCCCGTGACTGCTCGTGAGTCATGTCCAATATCTTTATGGTACTTGCACCACCTGGTGTGGTCTCTCTTCTCCCTTGGACCCCTGAACGGAGGAGGAGTCTTGGAAATTCCTTTTTTCTCCATAATCGCCAATACTTGGTCACGAGGTCTGTTCAGAGGAATAAGGTCTATGTCTTGCAAAGAGCCTTTCTTCCCTAACCTTTCAGAGATAGGAGCAGTTACCCTATCCCAAACAAATTTTCTTTTTTTTTTTTGTTGTCATTCCTATCCTCGCCTTTTCTTTTTAGCATCCCTATGGGATTCTCTCTCTTGGCTCATAGCCTCTTCTCCTTGACAATGTCTCAGATGCTATTTCCAGACATTCTTCCATTGTGTTTGGATCCTGTCGCTCGCTTTCGCATGCAGCCGCCTCTCTAAGTCCTCGCTATGAAAGATGCTACTAAGAACTTATCATCCAGATCGGCTATCCGGGATGATTCTCCATTGAATCTCTTGATAAATCAGAATAATCGTTTTCATCACTTTTTGTCTAATCACAACCAAATAAGTCCGGTTTCTCTCCGGAAAGGTCTTTACGCGATGAATGCATGCATGAACTTTCCGTCGAGTGGGGAAATCCGGTATAGATCTGGGTTCAACTTGTTGAACCAGTCTCTTGCCTTTCCTGTTAGAAGAGTTGCAAATGCCCTGCATTTCATCTCTTCTGGAGCGTTATACAAATTCATCTGCTGAATGTATTGATGCATATGATCGTACGGATCCTTAGTCCCATCATATGCTTGAATCTTTGGAATTTTAAACCCGAAGGACATGGGAACGCATCGATGTCTTTAGTGAAAGGAGACACCACCAATTCATCCTCGCTTGGGTTTAAGCATGGCATCTAACTCGCTCGGCGTTATCACCACCTGGATGAGTAACTACCACTTGTATGCTAGATTTCGCTTGCTTTTCTTTTTTAGCAATTTTGAATCGGAGTATGTGTTTTAATTGTCATTATCTTGATTTTCGCTTTCAAAGCGCGCCGAATATAGCTTTTATTTCCTCACCTCCGAGATTTGCCAGTTTTCGACCAAGATTTGTTTAATTGCATCCGGATTGCTTGTCTATCCTTCTTCCATAACTCTTTTCCCGGTTTCTGGTCATTTCGACCTGGGCTTTTTTCTCCAACTTTGTCTTTTTCAGGTTGATTTTGCTGCCTCTTCGAATTTCCTTGATTTCGTGCCATTTTTTCTGTATTAATCACTCACTAGCTAAAATTTGATGCCCTCATTCTAGCGCCAAATGATGTTGTATGTATATGACAATCGGGTAATTAGGCAATTCTAATTAGGAAAGTAATACAAGAATAAGAATATTTGAGTATGATTTTGGACTGAAATCTTGAGAGAGCTGCCTACGTATCCAATTTAGGTAATAAACTGGAATCAAGTCCCCATCGTAGTTCAGGGTATTCCCTTTATAGTTGTAGATCATGATTCCCTCCTTTACATGATGGGAGGTTATCACCGATTACTTCTGCACGTTGCTGATCGTGGGGTCTACCCACGTTTATAAGAGGTTGAACTGATGCTGACTCGGTCTTCATTATCCTCACCGAGCTGCTCGTCTAGAAACACTCCTCTGCAGACCGATCGCTCGCTCGCCTCAGAGATATACTTCAAGCAAAGCATGATATGGAGTCCTGCTCCTCCAACTATTCTGGTCAGCATTCGTGGTCCTGCCGTGCCAATTCATTATCTTTACTGCCTCACTTTGGGCCTGGCCCAATTATGGATAACCCGGCCCAATGGGCCCACCTATCATCAATAGGCTTAAAAATTGACCAGCAAAAGAAGATATGCATACCTTAAAGGAACATGCAACATTAGGTGAAATAGTTACAATATCGACACTACCTTTAGGAGGGGAGCTGAGAATAAACACAAGTAAAAAGAATAGTCTGACATTAGAAGGTTCAGCAAACTTTGAAGAGAATTTGTTTCTTGATTTGAAAAGTAAGAAAGAATGAATTTGTTCAAAAGAAGGGCTTATGGAGATAGGTTAATGATAACAAGCAGAGAGGATTTGTTGCGTTTAAAGATCTCAAGTGAGGGATTACATGAGAAACAATTTACCATAAAAGGTATATTTATAAAGGGGCACGAAAAGGGTCTGAACATCAAACATAGCATGCTGGAGGATAGTATCTTAATTCTTGTTTAACACTGCAAAAGAAACTATAACGTTAGCTTTATAAGCATCCTACTAAAAGGTTTAACGCAGGAAGAGATCAAACTTCAGGGAACTCCTAAACATGAAAATCATAACTTACTACCCTCTTAGCCCAAACTCTAAGTCAAGGAGGTGAATATTCCTTTTAGGTACTTGTGTAAGATTTTTACTCCGGATCTGACATTATCAATTTTTACAGAACAAACGAAGAGGAATTTGAGCACGATCCAAAGAGAAAAGATTTAGATAATAGAGTTTCCCAGGTGATATAAAAATATTGGAATTTTTGGATGAAAATAACTTGATCAAAAACAGTTATTTCTGACGATTGCACAAGTTGTCAGAATTCCAGATTCATAAACACTGAGTTGAATTGCAAATCGAGATCAACCGAAAATGAATCTGAGCTTAACTCCAAAAGGAAAATTGTAGATAACAGTTTTGTCTGAAACATATCAAAAATTCAGGCCGTTTGAAGATGTTTAACCTGTTCAAAAAAGAAGAAGAAGTGAAGGTGCTGCTGCAGATTTTCTGGACAGAGTGTCCGGTATAAACGTGAATTTCCTGAATAATCCATAATGATTATCGAGTTGATGTAAAAAGATAAATTGTAGATAAGACAGTAATCTACTTTGTTGAAAATTTTCAGAATTTTTAGAGTAGGGGAAGACAGTCTTATGTTAGAGGGAAAACACGGAAACAAAAACATTCACTCATGTTGGGTAAATCCAAACACAAGGACAATGAAAAGTATGTGCCAAAGTAAGAGACCTTTAACACTATGAGTTGAAACGACTGAGGAGTACTTGGGAGTAATAGAGTTACACATGGAGTTCGTGTAGAACCATCTCAAGCAAAGCAAAGGTCAAAGAATGTTGATGAACTCAACCAAGTGATAGTGAAAAGAGAAAGTGGAGGACTTGTAGAGCTGAATCAAATATCATTCTCTACAAAGTTAGGTCAGGATAAAAGTAAACTTAGATATTCATGTGTAGAGAAGGTGAAGAGATTTCGATAGGGAAAGTAAGGAAAAAGGAAATCAACCAAGAGGACCTCGACTTTAAAGTGTAGGCAGAAGACTCCGATCCCAAAGCTTTACTTAAAGGAGTTTCACTTAACCCTATACGACAAGCTACGGTTTGGAACTTCAAAAGAAGAAAGAGTTTCTAATAAGGATACTAGAAGGGACAAAACCTGAGGTGATCACATGAAAGATGTGAACTGTGAACTCAACCTAACCTCCGTCTAAGACGACTCTTCACTTGGTCCTAATGCAACCTAACCACGGTTTAAGGATTCTTAGTCATACGAGGATTACCACCAAGCTCAAGTTCTAAAAGGTCTAAAGGATTCTTATCTTAGAGGAAGAGATGCCTAGAACAGAAAGGACGCTTCTCTCGATACCAATCAGTAACGCCCGCCTCCCGGATACCGAGCCCTTATCCGGAAGAGAACGCTCGCCAGCGTATAGCATTAAATAAATCTAATATTATACGCAAGCCTCTACGTCAGATCAAATAAAAGCAAGCTGAAGCTAAAAAGACTCGGGTAAAAACATAAAAGCTACTATGAATAGAAATTAACCATGCTAAAGATAGATAGTTAAGATTACAACGATTAAAACCCAAAGACTTATACAATACGATGCCTTAAAAGTAGAAGTACAACAAATCTAAGAGAAGAAATACAACTAGTCTAGTACAACCTTTACAAAGAAAATAATCTAAGCTTCACAAGACTTTAAGTCTTCAAAAGCCGCTGCCTACACTTGATCAACCTGCTCGCCTTCTCACCCGACAATGCATACAAAATAAAATGCAAAGGAGGTAAGTACAAAGTACTTAGTAAAAAAGGAGAAGCTACGACAACAATTAAGATTTATAAAGAAAAGATACTTAATCGCTTAGTTAGTTATCTTTGTGTGACCGACTAATTTAGTGGTTCATTTCATGTCCATCAACATGAATTGACTAAACGCTTCTACTTAGCTTATCTATGTTACAACCGCACTCAAGGGCACTACGCAGATCCACTTTTGGGACACTCTTGGCAACATATTAGTGGATCACACCAATATCCACGGAGGCTAGAAAAGGTAGGCTCCGATAGTATGCACATCTCGGAGTCCCTCCGCACTTGTGGTTTTTTTTGACCCACGGAGTTCTTCCACCTTCAGAGGTAGGCATACATCGCGATATAGATCGGTGCCTATCCAAGAGAGACATGTTGTTTAATCTTTACTAGTCAAATACGTAGTTATTAGGTGATTAACTAGCCACCTAAGTGTTTTCAATTAATCTCCTCACAAATGCTACTCTCTTCCTGCACCACTAGACACGGACAAGGCCTAGCAATTATACGTACATTGATGAATACTAATTCATCAAAGCACAAGCCTATCACGCCTACGACGGATCCGAACTTCAACTCCCTTTAAGAGTACATTCGGTGTTTTAACCGAACGAATCATAAGCTCAATTCAGGCTTGTTTATGTTTATTCAATGTTAATGTATCATGTTTAAGGGTTTAAAATAGTAAACACATGTGCATAAAACCTGAAACTAAGCTAAAACGATGAAAACAGTGAAAACAAATAAAACAGGTCAAACGCCCGCTTGAAAAGCCTAAACGCCCGCTTCAACCTCTTACGCCTGCTCAAAACCCTATGGACGCCGTTCAAACCGAACGCCCGTCCACTAACCTCAAACGCCCGTCCGCCAAAAAGCGGCTACATCTCGAATCAAAGTCAACCTCAAACGCCCGCCTGTAATACCTAAACGCCTGCTTGAGCCGCAACGATCGCAAACGCCTCGCTCGCTTAATACAGACGCCCGTCACTGGTTTTGCCTAACCCTAAACTCTTCAAACTCGATCTTTAATCCGTTTCTAACCTAAATAACAAAGCAAATTTAACACATAAAGACCACGTAAAAACTTATCTAATCATACCATAGCATCTATGATCATTTGATCAACAAAAGACACATCTTTCTATCATCTAAACACCTTAGAACTTGATCTAAACCTTATAAACGATAATTGGAATCATAGGAAGAGCCTCTTACCTTATTTTCTTGAAAACTCGACAAAGAAAACACCAAGAAACTACAACAACCGTTGATCCTCAACCCCAAATCCTATGTGATCAACAAGAAACCCTAAAATCATATTTCCTGCGTAAAAACGAAATTGAAAAAGCCTATAAAACTGAATATTACATGGGTTTACTGCTGTGAAACTATTTTTATATTATTCTACGCTTCAAGACGATCGTTTCGATTACTCATGGTCGCTAAACAGAGCTACGGATCAAAAGATACAAATTTTCCAAGAATCGAACTCTACTTAATACCTAAAACTAGGGCTAAACCGAAAACTTACGGAATCGAGATGTTATTTTCCAAAATTGCGCCTCCTCGCTGATCACTTTTCTCCTACGGCATCTTGAATGATGAACGATTGATCACACGGTTGAAGTTTACGCTCGCTCTTTTCCTGGCAACTCGCTGTTTCTTCTATGCCGCCACTCATCTCTTTTTTTTTTTCTTCGTAATATGCGTAGTAGGTTATGAGAAATAATTGGGATTATTTCTTTTATAGCCATTTAATTAAACCCATTAATTAAATAACTAAATCCTTTTAATTAAATCCTTTTAATTAAATGAATAGGATAAATAATTATTAGGTCATAGTAAATACATCCAATGACTATTTTACCCTTTTATGAAAAGTCGGGATATTACAGTGTCCTAAATGTCTAATTAAATACCAAAACACGTCATTATAAACAAATAACACTATATTGGGACTTATCTATTATGGCACTATAAATAAATATACTCTGTATCAAGTTAACATTGAATGAGAAGTTGACTTCTATTTTTATCAGAATTATATTTTCCATTTAATTCTTTCAATAATATGTTAATGTTATGCATATGAAAATCAATTAGAGAGCATACCCTTATTTTGTAAAACCCCCTCGATTTTGTAAGAGCATTTTTCTCACTTATCCCACCCTAATAAATTTTGTAAAGGTACTTACGTCACTTATTCAAACACTAGTAAATTTCATATATTTTATTTTAAAACCCCAAACTTTAAGTTAAAGGTATTATTATCTTTTTCGATATAAGTGTTTTCAGGATTATTAAATCAACTAAAAAGACGATTTGGACCGAAATTGCGATTTTTTAATTTAAGAAGATAATTATAGATAAATATTACTGCGATCCGATAATTAACGTAAATTACCTAAAGGATAGAATATAGGATATGATTGATCTTAGATTAATTCAAGTAATTAATGAATTTTTTGAGGAAAAAATGCTGCACATTATAAATAGGTGTTGTGTTGTACAAATCAAATGGGAAGAAAAAAAGGAGCCGGCAACTGCTTTAGCAATGGCAAAAGAGAGGATGACGGCAGAGTTGTTGGTTCGAAAGAAAAAGAGGGAAAAAAAGACATGATCCGGTCACAATTCCGTACACCGTTTTTCAATCTGATTCACGAGTGGTTTACGGGTAAGTTTAACTTATGATATTTATTGTCTTTTAAAAGTTTAAATTTTAGATTTAGGCTTAACGATTGTATCTTTAATCATTAGCATGTATTCGAATCGGGCGGAGGAACGAAAGATGGAAATCGCTGTTAGATCCGCTGTTGGTTGATAGATTAACGTAAGATTTGGAAGTAAAGGTCGTGTTCACTTTTGTAGTTCGGCCATCTTTTAAGGTAATGAGTTCTTATCGTGTTCCATTTTTACTTTAAAGGTTATGTTTTTAAGTTTCTTTGAATTCGCTTTTATGTTAAACTTCATGAAACTAGACATGATTATGTGTTGTCGGATATCCGCTAAACTGTTTTTAGAATGTTACTCTGTTTTATAGTTATTTTATGGTAAACGATGTTTTCAAAGCTTTAAATATGTTTGCGAGTTACTTTTCTGTAAACTATTTTTAGGTGTTTGGCTATTAGTAATGGAGATAGGTTGGGAGTTCAGTGTTGTTATGGCCTTAGTAAGTTCTTGTAGGTTAGTTATTGAATTTAACATAGAATCTATGTGCTTTACGTGTTTATAGTAAGTGCCCTTGCAATGTATTGTGCGGATTACCACGAGTTTTAAGTACCGTGGTCGGAGGTATGGTTAAGGTGCTCACCATGTCGCTCCCAAGACGACGGTTTTAAGTCCAATGATTGGAGGTACGGTTAGTCATTACGCTATGTCCCATGGGTTTTAAGTCCCATGATAAGTCAGTAAGATATGATATGTCCCATGTGTTTTAAGTCCCACGAGTGAAACAAAATAATCAAGACAAGAACTAGATATGTTAAGTGATATGCCAAACCCGAACACAGCCCATTGGACTCGCAATGCAGACCAACCATACCACATCTTAGCTCGACCTCCATTTCCACCACGCCAACCTGGTGATAAGTCGAACAGTCGCCAACCTAACACACTCAAAGATGCAACCAATGATAGGGCCCGAACATGCCGCTCTCCAATTTCGGCCGTCCGATCGACCGGACTGCGCCCGCAAGTACAAAGTAACAAGATCCACACTTGACATTAGCAAAGGCAAGACCATCAAACAAGTCGAGGATATCACAAATGCCAAATAACTCACGAGTCCACCACCCTTATTGTTGCTTATTCTCTAGATAGTACTTAATTAGGTCGATCGCATTTTAATTATGTCTTGTCGCAATTAGCCTAATCGTCATTAGTGATCCACCTATAAATAGGGGCACCATGTAACTCATGAAGGTTCCAAGAATTAATACAAGGCACTAGACTCGCCAATTTTTCGACTATTGTGCTCGCCATTTCACATATTTTGCCCACCACCGAATCTTCATCCAATTCATATCACTACCGCCTCTCTCTCGGAGAAATCACACCCAAATAGCTAGATATCCATCATAAAGACTCGTTACCACCACCGTGATATTTCCGACAATATCATTAAGTAAGTAGACATAAAACAAGAATATGATGCATAAGTCACTTAACATTATACAATTATTTGGCAATTAAAGTATGGGTTTGTAGATGACTTACGTAAGTTTGATTAGTAGAACACTAATATGTTAAGTAATTAATTAATGAGAGGAGCAAGTACATGCAAGATGAATCGAACGTAGTTAATAGGCATGTTTTCTATGCATTTGATGACGGGTAGTCCTAATTTTATTGCATGTGAATTAATACAACCAACGAAGGAGGTTAATTGCACATAGGCACCTACTGTTCTTTCAATCGAAGTAGCATAACAATAGGGATTAGCACCTGTAGCTGTTAAAGATCTAAAATTCACCACGGGGTAGATCAATTCATATATTGGGGGGAAAACTAAAAACTCATAATTAGACTAATACATTAGAAACTCTTGTGTGTTTTTGTTGAACGTGCATAATCTTGTGTGTTTATTGGCACCATTGTTTATGTTCTTGCACCATAGTTGGTCGTAGACCATTTTTGTGACACTCAATCCTGATTAAACGTATCTTACGAGTCTCTATGAGATTCGACCTTGACTCGCCAGAACCCTGGTATGATGGCCTAGTCATACTGCTAGTAGTCCATGCTTACACCATGGCGCTGAAATTATCTAGGTGTTCAAATGTGGATTAGTGGTGGATATCTAGCTATAAAAGTGGTGTAGAGATATTGGCGCACGGTGGCGCTATGGAATCTGTGGTGGTGAATGTGGTGGTGCAAAATAGAAATTAGGGAGTAGTAAATTGGGCGGAGTTTTGCCTTTTTTTTATATATATTCAGCCTATGTCCATGAATTTGTAGAAGGAGCCCTATTTATGTGGTGAGAACCGACTAACTTCAACATAATTACAATTAAGGGACAGATAGTACACCTAGGCCTAAGATCGATCGTCGAACCGTGAGGAATCGAGGCGACGCGACCCGTAAGCTTGTGATGTACGCCCCTAATCGGGCTAACCATGCCGCCGGTCTCTATCTCCAAGCGTAGAGAAGAAGATCTCAGCGGATCCGATAACCTTGTGCTTGAGCAGTTGGGCATCAACTTTGTTGGCTCTTATTATGACTCGCAGAGGCCCATCGTTGGAATATGGACGTGCCTTATGTGTAGGCCTTTCCACCCGTGGGTTTTCCGGCCGCCATTCTCGGGTCTTTTTTATAGATCCCTGAGGTCCGGATATGGGTGCACGGGCCGGATGGTGGAGCCGCCTATCAATGCCCCTCTACTCGCGCCCGCAACATCTCGAGATGTCGGGCAGGAGTAAATTTCAGATATGGTGCCCCTGCTTGGCCCATTGTTAGCCATGAGGGTGGATGGCTTGAGTTGATTTGAAGTCATATTTGGGCGTAGAGCCTTAACTTCATAGTGGTGGCCTTAATGGGCTTAATAGCCTTAGCCGCTTGAAGTTATAGTTGGACGGATTGCCTTAACTTCATGGGGTGGCTTTAATGGGCGAGTAGCCTTAGACGCTTGAAGTTATATTTGGGTGGATTGCCTTAACTTAGTGGGGTGGCTTTAATGGGTGAGTAGCCTTAACCATTTGAAGTTATATTCGGCGGATTGCCTTAACTTCACTGGGTGACTTTAATGGGCGAGTAGCCTCAGACGTCGTGGCAGGAAAGTCGGATCGACCTTGCAACCGCCTCCCGGTTAAGTATCCGACGTGGTGAGGTTCTCGATCCCATGAATGATGTGACGGTTACCTCGACACGTAATCGACGCGACGGTCAAACGAACCGTCGCGCTTCCTCGATTGGTTGAAGCCTTTTCGCTTATCGCCCAAGATTATGGCTTTTTCAAAATTCAAAATTCAAAACATAACTCTTGTAATCTCAATTACTGGATCATCAGAATCTCAAACCGCCGGATCGATAAACCCAGGCCTATTTAAGGTGGATTGCCCCAAACTCCCATCACTTTTGCAAACCCTATTCACCACCACCACAGATTCCATAGCGCCACCGCGGCGCCACTATCTTTACACCACTTTTATAGCTAGATATCCACCACTCGAACACCCTAGATCAACGCCAAAACAATCTTGAAATAAGGCAACCTCCCGATTCCTTGTTCGTAATCATGAGCTGCGCTTGAATCATCACCTTCCTGGTGAATGTTGCACAAAGGAACTCACGGAGTTGGCATCGTGACGCTTCTCGGCCGGAAACTTCGCTTTTAGAGCTTTTGATTTGTTGTTTAGAGCCACTCACCCCTAAAAGAACCAAGAACACGTGATTTTGTTGAGTTTGCTCTTGAAAATCGACACTTTCAACATTTTCACGTTAAGGAAAGAGCCTTGGTCACTTTTGTCATTTTGGGTGCTACCGCCCGCTGCATTGGGTGCTATCGTTGCTTTCGCTCAAATTTTTGGGTATTACGCCAAAGTAGAGTTTTGTGTTTGGAATATACCGCTTTTGCTCTTTGATTTAGGACAAAATCACGCCGTAATCAAGTATGTGTTGGAATTTTGGGGCTTCACGCTTGAGAAATCGTGAGTTGCTCCCCTGTTCCGATATCCGCACGCCGCCTCCACAGCTTAGACCCGCCGGACCGTAGATTTGCTATGGTGAATTTATACGATTTATATTGATATATTTTATGATAATTTCCCTCATATTTGTATAATTTGAATAAGAAACGAAAGTGTTTAATGGAATTATTGAGTAAATGAGGTTTTTAATGAGTTATTCGCAAAATAGGTTAATTTTGGTGTTATAATTTTGATTTTTTGATTATTTGGATGATATTACGCTTTTATGATGTTTTGATGTGTTGTAGGTACGTGTTTGATGCTCAAATGAAGATCAAAAAGAGATAAGAGTCGGATTTAATTGATGAAAAAGAGATAAGGATGAATTTGGATAGAAGAGAAAGGATAAAGATGGAGAAATCAAAAATTTGACCCAGCTGAACTGGCGTCCAGGTTCCGTCCAGAGTGGACGGACGTTTGATTGAGTGAACGGGCGTCCGGAGGTGCGATTTCAATACAGAGAGTTCAAAAGCTGAGCGAACGAGCGTCCAAGAAGACCGGACGCCCGTCCGTCCACCGCCTCAGCACAGCCGACTTTGACATCTATAAATACAGCTGCGTTTTTCCACATTAGAGATATAATTACACAAGACTTCAAACCCTAATCCTAGGGGCGGCTCAGGCTGCGTTTTTACATACTTTTCCTTCAGTTTTATGCACTTAAATCCTAGATTAAATTAGTTACTTTTATGTTCTTTTCTTCAACAATTCCAAGCTTTCAAGAGGATGCTTAGAGGCTAAAAGCCCTTGAACGAGCATTGTGAAGCCTATCCGTCAACTATTCAGATTCGAATCTTGATTAATTTGTGAGTTTTTAATACAAGTTGTTTCTTTATCATGTTTGAATGTTTATTGCAATTATATCGAAAGATGTGCATGCTTGATTGTTTTACTTTGATGAAAGTCATGTAAACCCTAGATCCCCATGATAAAAGAATAGTTATTTGATCTATATAACGAGCTAATAAAGTTAGATTTCTAGATTAGAAACGTTAAAGTTCACATCTTTGGTTAGAAAAAGCGTTAATCTTAGATCGAAAGATAGAGATTAATAGATGGACTATCTAAGAAATTAGGGTCTGAGATTTTTAGATGAGGTGAATCACAACTTGGTTAGAAGTCACGAATTAATCGATTAGAATTGAATGTTGATAGGATAGGTGGATCAATTGCTCGCTTGTTCGTTATAATTTGAATTTAATCCCTTAAAACTTGAATTGTTTAGTTTAATCAAATCTTCTTATTGCATCTTAGGTTTAGTTGTAGTTTAAATTGTTCGCAACCCATATCTTCCTGGCTTTAGATTCATTCTTCTCGTCTCAGCTTTTACATTCGTGTTATTTTTACTTTTAGTCTCGCTTTAGTTTTATTTTTCCGCTTAGGTTAGTAATCGTGACACCCTTAGATGAATAAAAACTAGAGTTAACAACCTCCGATTCCTCAGAAGATCGACCGGTATTAATCGCTATACTACGATTCCTACACTTGGGGAATACCGGATTTATAAATTTTATTACTTGTTTGTTTTCTCGTTGATAAAATCCGAGACAAGTTTTTTACGCCGCTGCCGGGAACCGGACGCGTTGCTTTAGTTATTATTTTCCTTGTTTTTAAACTTTTTCTCGTTAGTTATAGTTTAGGTTATTAGGTTTTCGTAGTTTTTTTTTTATAGTTCTCCAACTCTTAGGATTAGACTTTCTTTCTATCTATTTTTCGCTTTCGCTTTTCTCCCATCTTTTCCCGCCGCTTTTCTCTGCTCTCGCTTCGCTTATTCGCTTCCCAAACGGGCGCCTAGACCAGCTGGACGCTCGCCTGCTCTAAATTTCTCGACTCAATCTTTTTTAACTCGCCGGACGAAAGGCCCATCCAATTTGGACGTCCGTCAGCTTCTTCAATTGATCGATTTGAGCCGCTTGACTTCCAGACGCTGCCTAGCTCATTTTTAGGCGACGCCCGCCAGCTTTTTCGACGCCCGCCTGCTCTCGCCTTAACTAATTTTATTTCTTTTTCTTTTATTAGGCTTTAATTCTTAGTTTTTAGGCTTCAACCACTGATTTTGGTTCGGTTTATGCAAACTCAAGCCGTGCGGACCATTATCAGATACCCGCCTTAGAGCGACTATAGTCCGCCAAACAGCGGAAAATCCATTCTGCGGGCTCCTTCAAGAAGCCGATCAAGATTTAGAGGATCGCTTAGTCAAGAATTAAAACTTCATAATTATGGTCGCCAAGATAGACGATACGCTGGCGCACTACGCCATGCCAGCGTAAGTCAAAGTCAACCCGGCTATTGTTATCCCAAACCATAATCGCATGTGCACTTCGAGCTAAACTGGACTCATTCAAATGATGCAAGATGCATCTATTTTCCATGGTTATCACGTAGAATCCCCATACTCACTTACATACATTCTTAGAGATATGCGTACTACACGCATCCAACGAGTGTTTATGATGCTATAAAAATGAAACTATTCCCATTTTCTTTAAAGGGAGAAGCTAAAGAGTGGTATACCTCTCTCCCCCGAATCTATTACCACCTGGCTGAACTCTAAAAAGAGTTCTTGAGTCAATACTTCCCACCTTCAAAAAAAATTTCAATGTTTAAATGAGATATTCACTTTCTACTGTAAAGAGAATGAATCCTTTTTCGAGTGTTGGAAAAGATTCAAGTCTCTCGCTAGAAAGTGTCCCCACCATGGCTTGCCACTGGAAAGGCAAGTCAACACTTTCTTTAGATGGATTGATCGAGCCATAAAAAGGCATGGTCAATAGCTCATCCTCGTGGGGCGTTTTTAAGAAAACGCCTCGATGAGGTGGGCACTGCTCGAGACATTGCTAAATATAACTATGCCCCTCTTATCAAGCCATTCAAGCACCTCATATCTCCTAAGGTCGAGGAGGTAAACATGCAAAGTTTGATCGCCATGCCGGTGGCGATGGCAACTTCTCAAGTTTCAATCGATGAATCAAACTTCCTCCTTTCCACGTAACTCCTGTGTTCTCAGACAGAGAGTCGCTGTCATTCTCGCCACATGAGTGGCCAAAGTGTCAATTCAATCCTGGCACCTTATCAAGTGAATGATGTTCATAATTATGGATGTGATAATCAAGTCACATGTCGAATTGTGACGAGGTGGGGCACACATCTAGATTCTCGTCCTATGAACGGACGTAACGTCAAGTAAATGCATTCTATGGCCGTAACAATCAAAGGTTTAATCAATTTTCGGCCGTAATAATCTCCAAAACCAAGGGTTCAATCAATCTTCAAGTTTCAATCCAAATTCTAATTTCAATCGTAATCAAAACTTCAATAGAAACCCTGGTTTTCCTCTCAACCAAAATAATAATTTTTCCAATTCTAATCAAAGGTTCAATCGAACTGGCTCGCTGAATTCTAATCCTCGTCATTCAAAGTCGGCCCACCAAATTTCTATTCTCCAAATTTCCAAACTCTCAAGGCCCCTCCCAATCTAACAATCTTGAAGCTAAATTGGAGGAGCAAAATAAAAGTATCCAACTCTCGATGAGTACAAATAAGAACCTTGAGAGGCAAATCGGGCAATCGGGCCGAACAGCTTAGCTTTAGACACTCGTGGCAATGCCGCCATTTTGACCGAAAAATCCAAAGGCGGTCAAGTTGCTCAAACCGATTTGAACAATGGCCAATGTAATCGACCTCGCACTCATCAATTTCATACGGTAGAGGAGGCCGGTGCAATGAATTTAAGAAGCGGTACTGTTGCTGGTCCTTCCCACCAGGAAACATCAGCCCCTCCCTCGCCATTTATAAGG